>CM023615.1:7633006-7635506 GCA_013358685.1 Antennarius maculatus
AATCCCAATTTGTTCGATGTCTAAGGCGTTCGAAAACAAAGGTTTGCTTATATATACCACTCATTTTCTTTATTTCCTCCACAAACACATAAATCTCTAGTCAAAGTACAGTGCAATCATGATCACTAACTTAACAGACCACAGCAGTCCAAAGAAGAACTGTTTATAGAATCCTTACTGTTTTCTCCTAAACCAAAGCAGAAGAACGCCTCTGTAAAGCAGACTGTTTGAAGTCCTTAATCAGTTTTTAATGGTACAGAGTGAAGTGGATATTAATGGCTACATGTGCGGTTTTATGGTTACTTACCATTGCAGTAGCTTGCGTGCTGTATTAAACCCTGCCAGATGCACTTAACACACACCCTCTTGTTCAGATAGCTGGCTAATGGTTGTAATAAACAGGTGCTCTGTGAAATGAGTTCTGTTTTCTGAAACAGAATCTGATATTTAGTTGCTCTAAATGGTCTCAATTGTAGGACTATTGACTTTGAAATACAGAATAGCAATGGCTCATGTTAGAATGCAAACATACAATATACTTTACAAATATATATTATATAGCCATACACATGCAAAGGCTATACTGGTAACTAATTACTACAGTTAACATGTAAACATGCTGATAATCTGTATATTAAATTATTCAAAATATTTGAAAACTTGTGTTTCCAAAATCATCCTGACATATTAAAATATACTAAATACATCTCAATTGTAATGGATAATTTTAGTATGTGGTAGGCTATTTACAACTATAAGGAGAACCACAGCTTTAAATGTCATTACATAAAGTGGATGTATGGATGTTGTAATGTACTTCCTTAAGTATAATGTGCATCTGTTTTAAAGTATTTGTTCATCATAAATATATCATTGACAATGTGTGCTCATACTACGACTAGGTCGGGATTTCTATGTCATTTAATGATCAATCATCATAAATTTCATAAACATCCATCATTACATAGAGACTCCACACAGAAAGGAATCAAATCCAGTACCTTATTGCTGTAAGGCAAAAGCACCCACAATGCCACCCTGGTGCCCATCACATACACACTCTTGGTCAAATGTGCAAATGAGCTCTTGATGGTCATTTTTGGGCTGTAGATCAAACTCCACCTGAGTTCTGTCTTTTACACAGAATCACATAACATCCTCTGAGACAGACTTACATCCACGGGTGCCACTGTTCTCCCTCTTAGCTTGTTCAGATCTTATCTCTCTGATGACAGTTTGTCTAATATCATTAAAGCCCAATCACTAGCAGTGTTCCCACAGAGCTCTGCCTTAGACAACCTATTTGTCATTTACCCTCTCGGCACAATTATTGTGCAGAATTTGGGGAATTCTACATGTGTTTGAGGATTTTTCACCTGTTTGTCATATTTTCCTTACTATGAACTCTGTATTTCTGACATCCGTTACATAAGACTTTGACTTTTATAATGTATCAAATATAATTCATCTGTGCAGGACCAACTGGCTGGACTTTACAGGCCTCGAGCTGGAAACCTGTGCTGCATATAAAAAAAAAAAGGACATTTTGTCTGAATGGTGGCTGTGCTTTGCAGGTGTCTAATCCTGCAGGAAAGCGGAGTGAGACACAGAGAAGAAAAGTGTGTTTTACATCACATTGGTTTGATCTAACTGGTGCCATGAGATTGAATGATTTTTCCATGATTTAATTAGCATTTGTTTGCCTCTAATTTTGTCACTTTTTTTTAACCTTTTTTTAGATTGTAGTAAAGAACTGTCTTGCATTCAAATCTTAAATTATGTGTTTATAAAAAAAAATCAGTAGTAGGCTAAAAGTTTCACTGTTTTAATAAATAATTTCTAGTATATTATTTAGCATTTTTCAGTAACTGCAAACCATGTTCATAATCATCTATATTATACAATACAATGATCATGCAAGATGTAAACCAGTGGACGCTTCACATGGCAGGGACGAGGTGTTGATTTCTACAAATGAGCAAATGTCACGATGCCATCTCCTGCAGCACACTTTCATCTGAGGCTCACAGCTGACGTTTTCCTTCGTGTTTATACTTGTATAGTTTTCAGGGTGATTGCAGCAGCTTTGGTCTTGTTCTATTGTTTTTGCTCTCCACAAGCATGGCCCTGGCCACATTTGATGGTTGATTGAACACAAAAACACTTGACTGCATTCTGTGAGGGAGCCGTGGAACTGTCAGCCTCCCTTCCTTCTATGTAGCAGACTTGTGACAGACGGTGGTGGACAGACAGATGATCCTCCAGACCTCAACAAGTCTAAACCTAATGTTCTCACGTCAACAACAGTGCAGGAGTGCTGAGTAGTAACTGCCTTCTGCCCAGGGTCTCTGTCTCTCTCCAGGTGATCGTCCACACCCAGGTTAGAGACAGTTCACTGAGGCCTGGTGCCTGTTTGCTGTTTCAAGCAGGGGTTAGATTAGGTCTGTGCTTCTCTAGATCGTCTAAGTTCAGCTTTGCTGTGGGACTTTTATGAAAACCA
>CM023615.1:7640506-8003006 GCA_013358685.1 Antennarius maculatus
ACCTCCAGTGTGAATGGCCAGGGGGAGAGAGAGATTGCATTTCCAAGCCACATTTAATCAGCCAGCATTGTTAACAGATGTCAGTGTACAGCACTTGGCCCATTGATCCTTCATCAGCTTGCGTTATTGCAATCAATACTCTCATTAGCGAACTGTCAGGGCCAAGGAAATACTTTGAGAGAAGGCCTTTTTCATATTCAATTACACAGCGAGCGCTGAGCTGCTGTCCAGCTTTGGCTCTGGCTGAGCTTCACGCTGCATGAGGGATTGCAGTCGAAACAAGAAACATGATTTTACATTTGTTGGGGAGTTTGAGAATAGGAATACATTTACACCCATCCTGCAGCTGATTGTAATGGAGTCTCTGGTGGTTCCTGTTATTAAGGAACGTCCCAGGCAGACACAAACACACACACACACACACACACACACACACACACACACATGCTTCCACTGTGTATGACATACACACATTTTTTTGGTACAGACTCGCATACTGTGGAATGCATTTACAAACAGTATTTCACATGTGAACATCATGGAACTCCAAAGTGAATCTTGTGAAAATACACGCAAGTATTTGATGAGAAATTCAAACTCAGTAGGGGTGGAACAAATTGTTTTCCATATCTCAAATCTTTGTATTTAAGTCTCTTTTAAGACAGAGCAGGTGATCACCAAGTCCAGACTAGTAGTTCCTCTGTCAGGTCACAAGTCCTAAACTGTGAGTAGCTGCACTGTTTGACACATAGAGCACACATGAAGACTGTTATGGTGTGGATAAACAGTGGAGACATTCACTAATGTCTTCAACCTCAACCAAACAGCTTTATCACTGCTCACAAAACACAAGTGTTCCTCGATATCCTCAAGAAATGGACTTGAGGAGGGTTTTTTTTGTATTTGCAGGGAGCTTTCTTCTTTTCCCTGTTGTATTTGTTTTTTAGTAGTACTTAATATGAGCTAATAAACAGTTCATGCCTCTAAACTTGGGTAATACATTACATCCTGACAGTGTTGAGTAACCACCTTGACTTTCTCTCCTTCTCCTTTTCCAGTTATGGAAAAACAAAATACTTGGCGTTCATCCACAGAAAACAGTGAGGCCCATTATCTTTTGCAGGGTCTCTAGGGCAGCTTTGAAACAAGAAATGTTCAGCGGGGCCTCGCTTGCTGACCAGGTATTAGGTGTTGGACACTGACCAGAGGTAATGAAATAGTGTGTTCTTAGTGCAGGCGCAGTGTAGATTTGTAACAGACTTTGCACAAATTTAATATCGATCAATAAAAGGAACATCTATGTGACTTGAGAACTTCTCTCTGAAATTTCAGATGATAGAAATTTATATTGATAAATTGCAGTGATATGATGACGATGATGGATTGTATGGTAACATAATACAGCAGAAGAGGTCCAGTTGATTTAGCGACAAAACTGACATACACACGTAACATATGAAGTGTGTGCAGGCACACAAGACATGCACTCACTCACAGACAGTTGCATACACAAATACCCCAACCAGCACACACACAGACACACACTGTTTGGTGTTATCCATCAACTGTGTGTCTCCAGAGGGAAACTGTATCAGACAACAGCGTTCACCTGACCCGGGGAGTCAGCCTTCCTTAATCCTACTGTCAGCCCTAATTGGGCAGCATGGAATTGATCTAATGTGCTCTCTCTCACTGTGTTTGTGTGTGTGTGTGTGTGTGTGTGTGTGTGTGTGTGTGTGCGTGTGCACCCTCGCACATGCATGTTTGTGTGAGTGTATGTGCTGATGTTCATTTGCTGATGAAATCTAGACTATGATCTGGAGAAGCAGACTGATTGAGCAATAATTATTATGAATTATAATAAATGAAATAACTCAAGGAATTGATATTGTGCTTTTTGCCCATGCCTCGGGTGAAAAATATAAAAGTGATCATCCACATGAACCATATAATAAAGCAAAGAGATGACTGGCCCATGGATGATAATCAGTCTAATCTCTGCTATCTGTCAAACAGATGGTAACAGTCCAACCATCCATCCATCCATCCATCCATCCATTTTCATGAAGACAAGACAACCGCTTCATCTCGTCTTCAGCTGCTTATCCACCTTGTACTTCACATGTCTGCTGAAGCCTATCCCAGCTGGCTATGGGAAAAAGGTGGGGTAGACCCCGGATAAGATGCCAACTCAACGCAGGGCCACACAAAAGACAAACAAACACACTCACGTCAATGAACGGGACTGCTGCGTCACCGCGTCACCCGATGGTAACTCTAACACTTCTAATATCAGTCTGCTGCACTCTCACCAGTAGAGGGCAGTACTGTGAAAAGACCAACTGAAACGCATGTCCACACATCACATTGTCATTATTGTTACAGAAGGGTCAACCGTTGCTTTCAGAGAAGACATATATTTGTTGAACAAAGATGTAAAAGGTAACAAATGATGCTGTGATTGGCCTCGTAACAGCAGAGAGAGATCAGGAGGTGAGAGTATATCATTACACACATGACTCATCGATGCATTCTGCTTCAAAGGAACCTGTGACTTCAGCTAAAGTCTGACCCGTACCCTCCACTGCCATTCATCTGTGTCCGCTTTACTTTTTGGAGGAAGTGGCTGAGTCTTAGTCTGAATTATGCATTTTAGAGAGCAAGTAGTAACTCACTTAAGTCACCATGCTGTGTAAAAAATGAATGAAAAATATTGATTGGACATAGAGAATCTACTCAGAGCATGTTTCTTTTTAATCATGGGCATAATTGAAAATGTTGATCAGTGTGTGTTTGTGTGTGTAGGTGTGTGTGTGTGTGTGTGTGTGTGTGTGTGTGTGTGTGTGTGTGTGTGTGTGTGTGTTTGTGTGTGTGTGTGTGTGTGTGTGTGTGTGTGTGTGTGTGTGTGTGTGTGTGTGTGTGTGTGTGTGTGTGTGTGTGTAAGTCTGTGTGCAATTACCAAAACATAACATTGGGTTATGAAGCCTTGATGTTTATTTGTTTGACTAACAGATGCCCTTATGCAGGGCACTCAGCTTGCGGTTCATTTAACACATCCACATATTTACACAGGTAGATATGAACTAAGATGCTTCTAGTGGAACTTTAGTTTTATGTAAAGAGAAGACCAAGGGGAGGTTTGATGTTCCTTGCGACGTTTTTCACATGGAGCGCTCTGAGGGTAAGGATAGTCTGACAATCCAAAAGCTGTTGAGTCGATCCACTGGACGATAAGAAAGTTCTTGAAGATGTTTCGTCTCTCATCCAAGAGACTTCTTCAAGAACTTTCTTAACGTCCAGTGGATCCACTCAACAGTTTCTGGATAACCATGACCTGGATGACAGAGAACCTACACAGACGATAGTCTGACTATGGCTAAACATAGACAGCATCTCTCCTCTTCACCCATCATTCCAGCACCTGATGCTTTCCCCAGCACTTGTAGTGCCAAAAGACACTACAGAACAAATGGATCTGCACGTTAATTCCCATCACCCTCACTTCTCTGCCCAGCTAACGCTCCCCCCCACTGGTTTTCCCCATACACACAAAAGCGACAAGGAGGGTATGCTTCTAATCTCACTATCCTGGGGTGTCCATTTGTTTTGCTTGTCCAGGGACGTCACAGTGTTCTTTCTGGTACCCAGGACCAACTAAGTTCAGATTTAATTAGATAAGGTGAATGGTGGAAAGAGCTGGTTGGTCCTTGACACTGCTTGAACCCATGAACAATGCACCTCACACTGTGAAGGGCAATGAAAACCTGTAATAGAAGGAGGAATGAGAATGAAGAATGGAGATGGCATACTCAGCGCTACCCTACCTCTCCATGGGTGTGCTTGGCTTTTGTGCTCCCATTTTATAGGCTGCTGGTGCCACTCCTAACTGAGTGCTTCAGAAACTTCAAATAGAAATAGAGAAGGTATGTTTTGCATGTGACTGTATAATATGTTCCCACACCAAATAGAATATATAGTTATTATTATTACAGAAAGTTTTTGTGACAACAACACATTTAGGAACCATTGTTTATTCAAACATAGTTATGAATTTTATTTTCAAGACAAGGAAATTCTGACTTATTTTCAGGCTTGGAATGAGTTAATCCACTTAAATTATTACTAAAGTAAAATTGAAAATTGTATTTCTTTTCGTTTTAATAAAGCAGAACCATTCTGGTTTCTTCTGATTGTTTTCACAAGGCAATTGATGTTATGCAGATGAAACATATGGCTCTAAATTTGAGTCAAATTAAACCAACAGGGATAATATTTTAATTTGAAGGTGATCAAGAGTGAGAGTCACAATTTTATTATATTTACATTCTAAGTTCTTAAAAGTCATTAAATAGAAAAAAAAAGCCAACCTGTGTGCAAAAAAATAACAAGCTAGTTGGTTTATTAGGGGATTGACATTTTTCAATTTAACAGTTATATCTCATCTAAGTAGAGTTGATCATTTCTGTGACATGATCCTATTTTATGATGTTAAAACATTATAAATATATTTTGGCTTCCACTAATTGTCCAAGTACCCATCAACTTAGCACCCAACATGCGGAATGGTCAGTTATTCTTTCACAGCTAAAAGAACTCTAGCTGTCATCACAGAATCATGTTAATGTACAGGACACATAATTAAAAAATAAACCAAGACAACAGACAGAAAGCAGGCGCACATGCATCAAGTGTGGAGTGAAAAGAGATGGGTGAAAACAGGAAGAGACGTACATGTGAAAACATTGCATAGGCAAGAAAGAACGAACATCTGCATGAAGATGAGCAGAACAATGTGTTTAGTGGCTGGAGTGACCCTGGGAAAACACTCAACAATCATGTGACTACAACTGTTCTTCACTAACTATTGGCAGCGTGACTTAGCTGCATTTGATTTCAGAGCACAGGGTGTACCCGATAATTGTTTAGATTATTGGTCATCAATTAACTGGATAGTTTGATCAGTAGTATTGATTATTGATGCACTTTCTTCCTGTAATTGTTACTAATTTAGGGAAAGAAAAGCTTTTTTTTTACATGTCTACATGCTTTTTTCATAATCAGATGACCTGGTAAACATGCGAGATTAAGGTCTGTAAAGTGATATTTTTGATTTTATTTGTGATCAAGTTTTATTGGCAGCACATGTGGTTCCAGGCCTATCTGCTGAACCATCTACTTCACTTAACATAACCAATATACTGAACTCCCTATCATTGCAGCCATTGTTACTGCTCCTTATTCATCTCCAGCCAGACTTAATGTTGTATTACAATGGCTTTGACATTTTCAGTCTGATTCTGGAGCATTCTGTGCCTTGTAGTCTGAATCAGTGTAACCAATTACTGTATGCTCCCCTCGCTGCCCTTAAGTCCCCTATATCCATGTGGTTTTGTTTTCTCTTTCTTTCTACTTTGTTGAACTCTATTCTTTAGTCTACCCTCTGTTCTCTCCCTACTCCTCCATTTTAACAGCTTGTCTCTAGATATACATCCATACACCAGACTCTAAGGGGCACCCACCACTTTTAAGCTCCCCATCCCAATGCTCCCAACCATATGTGCACACACACAGAGACACACGAGTGTATACTGGGTATTTTACCTATACATATATTTTTAATGCAATAAAATTTCCTGTCAGTACAAAAATAAGAAATGTTTTATTTTTTTTATGTGTGACATTAATTGTTTGAATGTTTGAAAATCCAAATACCAAAGATTCCCCCAGAAACAGCTAGTCAGTACTGACTTTTAACTCGATGCAGATCCCACTGGCTGAAAATGTGTCCAATCACTGATAACCTCAGTGGACTCTGACATTCAGTCGAGTCGCACGTTATCGCCTGTTTGTGACAGATGGAACTATTTGACAGTTCTTTTCCTGATGGGAAAGTAAGAAATGAATTTTATTGTGATCCATCAATCACTTGTTTGACATATTCAGATGCATCCTGTCTCATCACCAGTGCTGTTTCTCCTCATTCCAGGACACACATATTGAAGCTTTCACAAAGTGTTACTACTCCTTATAGAAAAACATGAAATGATATTTCATCAGTGGCGGGCCGTGCATTTCACACCTAGGCTTCAGTGATGTTCTCCTTAGTCAAACTTGCATAAATACAGTACATCCCATAATATTTTGACTAACTCTCACCGCTGCCATCCAATGTTGCGTTCAGGAATGAGGTGTTTATAACTTCTCTCAAATGGGACAAAAACTGGCATCAGCCCCACTCCTTTTATTGTCACTGGCACAGAAGAACCCGCAACCGCACCTTTTATAGACGTCACACAACTACCTCACAACAAAACCGACTGAAATGACCATCATTTGTGACACCACAGCTAGAGAAACGAAATACAGACATACACTAACACACTACTAGATGTTGCATCACCTATATCATGTATAAAACAGGCTATTTTCCAGCAGGGAAACAAGTCTCTTTGTGTATTTCCACTACAATCACACAGCTGTGCAAGTGCACCACATTATTTACACACATTGCAGAAGAGCAAGAATTTTTTTTCATTTTTAGTATATGTGTTGTTTTATTTCGTTATAATTGATTTGATATAAATGAAATTAAATTACAAGAAAATTAAATATGAAAACTTAGATAACTGAAAAGTTTGTACTCACCGAAACAGCTGGCTTATTTAATGGCTTATTTTTTTTTGTTCAAATGGATTATTTGAACAAAAAATCCATTCTCCTTTGTTTCTTCAAGAACACCCCATTAGGTAGAACAGGTTAGCTAGCTCAGGTGAGCTAGAACAGGCTAGATAGCTCAGGTGAGCTAGAACAGGCTAGATAGCTCAGGTTAGCTAGTTCAAGTTACCTAGCTAGGACAGGTTAGCTAGTTCAAGTTACCTAGCTAGGACAGGTTAGCTAGTTCAAGTTACCTAGCTAGAACAGGTTAGCTAGTTCAAGTTACCTAGCAGGGCTCGAAATTGCGACCATTTTGGCCGCATATGCGTCCAAATTTTAATCAGTGCCACTACTAAATATATTAGGGAGCACTGGTGCGACTAGGGAAAAAAATCTGGTGCGCCTTTTTTTTCCTCTTCTCTCTTGCTCTGTCTCTCTCCATAGAGCAGGGGCCACCAAATGGCGGACCGCGGTCCGGATCCAAACAATGTGATGGTTCTGTCCAGACCCATGACACACACCTGTACCTCGGTTTGGCCCCTGACCCGGAGGCGGACCAACGCAGCATCCTCAGGTGAGCGTCTCTCATACAGTTTTGTATTGATGTGGGGAAAACGCGTAGGTGCCAAGTGTGCACCCTCGAATGCATTAAAATATAATTAACTTTTATCATAAATATTCTCATATTTCTGGTTATGTTAGACTCGCAGAGAAGGCCTTGCTGGCCCTGACCGCCCACTACTGTAATTCATTTGCGACAGCCTGGTGAAATAAGATGGATTTTTTAGAGAATTTGCCTGCTAATCAGTAGGAAATAAAAGTTAAGTATCCTGTTTGGGATAGTGTTGCAGTGGAATTCTGGCTTCTTTCCGTAATCCAGACGAATGTACTGTTGGTGGATTGTTGACTTACCACTGGTGTGATTGTGAGCTTGAATATTATTTTGTTTCCATGCAGCAGTTGCGTCTAAATTCAGGGCTGCATCATTCTTAGGACCAGGTGTCCAGGGTATTCCATGCCCATGTCAGCTTGATTAGTCTTCAGGAAATAAATGGATAGACATATTTGCACATCCCTATGACAGGTTATTTCTCCATATTACGAGTCAGTTCTGCTGCACGAGGCTTGGAGAGCAGCAATGACTTTTTGATACAACCTGTTCCACTTTGTTTCCCTTTTCTTCTGATCACTTTGTCAAATATCCAATCCAAGCATCAACAATTTCTAGAATAGAACAGGACATGCCCACTAATGATAAAAGTAGAAGTCTCACTTGTTGTAAGCAGAATGCATGAGATTCATTTTTCCATACTTAAACATCACAGACTTGTTGTTCTGTGTGAACTTTTTCTTCTGTTTATCTTTAGAGATTCCAGATGAAAACTTGCTGAAAGGACAGTGGCAAAAACATCTGTATGTTGCCACTGAGCTGCGACAAGGCTGGAGCAGATTGGTAATGTGCATGGAAAAATGAGGGCACATTCACATATACACTCCACTGCATACGGACAGTTGCTTGATGCCCACACATTTAATTACATCTAAAAACGCACATTCATAATCAGTCACTGATGTGAAGGGATCAGGTGCTCAGGAAAGTAACTTCCAACACAGACATATGGAGAGATGTGCAGAAAATCTAAGACACCATCCATCATCGCAAAGAAAACAATTAAGCTATTACAAATCCTGCTACTATGTCCTCGAAACTAGAATCTCATGATTTGAAAGCAAAAGCAGGAAAAAAGGTTATCACTTAATTTCCAGGACACAGATGTGATTGTTTTAGCTGTAATGCTGTTTCAGTTTGCAGCTGTTCCCTGGACTAAAGATGTTATTAAACCTCTCCCCCTCATGTTTTCTTTTTCAAACCATGCTTTTCTTCTGTGAAGGTTGTATATCTGTGACTGAAACCTTTCTCCACTTTTCATAACGACATGGAACACCTGCTCTTCATGTACTGTGTGGAGCTTCAATCCAACATAAAGATTTTTCTTGTTCTCAGTGTTACAAATCCGAGGATGCTGAAAGACAAACCAGGATAGTGACGATGATTTATTGTCAGATGTTTTTTTCTTTTCATACTTCCTTGTCTTTTTTTGGGGGTCTATTTTCTCTCATTCAGGCTTCAATAAAACACATCACATCAGGAAACCAGAAGTGATGACTGTTCAAAGCAGACGTAATAACACTGAGGACAAGACATGGCAGTTGATATTCACAGACCACTGCATAATCATATTCCTAAAGAGCCCAAATAACATTGATCTGTCATTATTGTTTTGATGTTCTCTTTTCCCCTCATGAAAAACAGCAGGTTTGTGTTTGGGCAGATGGACAGAAGTTGGCTGTCTCTCCCTGGGGATGAAATCAACTCTGCTGCAGTCCGAAGTCCATGTTTATCTTTGGGCTTTATTAGATGTTGATGTTGGCCGTGTGTGAGGACCACTTGCACAAAAAAACTATTTTTAAGGGCAAAATGAAAGAGAAAGCACGAGAGAAATACGAGGGAGGAACATGCAGCGAAAGTGCATTTTTGGAATCGTGTAGGTGTACATAGATGTAGATAAAAACATGTATGTATGTAGAGTTTTCCACATGTAGTAGATGTACACCTGAAAGGCTGACTGGTTCTGATACCATCCGTGGAAGACCCAGCTAGTAGCATGGTTGTCCATCACACTGCTGGAGACATAACTTTGGGCTTAAACACGTGGTGCAGCGCTTGATTTCACTCAGTGTTGGCTCAGTGTGTACAAGTGTACTACACTGTCTGCTTTGTCAGCATTTGGAAAACAGACTGGTTTGAACTGCACCTACAGCAGGACTGTGAGAGATGTTTTTGGTTGTCTTCCATTTAAACAAGCATTAGTCATGTTTCTTCAAAACCACGTGTGGAAAGCAGTCCTCTTGCAACACGCCAGCGTGCCTTGCAACCTGCAATAGTAAAACAGAAGAACTTTGAAATTGAGACGACTAGAATATTGCAGTACTATTTATAAGTAACAGCTAGCATATGAATAAAGCTTCAAATAGAACAAAATTGGACTATGGGAACATTGAAAGTCAGCAATGAATCTAATTTAAAAATGTACATAAGAAGGAGAGATGGTCAAATAAATGGAGAGAAAAGCAGGCTTTTGAAATCCATTTTCAGCAAGAAGAAGCACACTGACTCATTAGCAAAGCAGACAACAGTCAGATAGACAAACAGATAGTCAGACGGGCAAGCACAAACACACAGATGAAAACAACAAAGTGACAAATTGCTGGGCTGATGGATGGATGGAGGGTTAAGTGGGGAATGTGGAAAGGATGGTTCAAGTGATGGATATGAGAGCAGACGTTAACCTGACAAATGACAGACGTAAGGAGTTTAATGAAAGGATTCCAAGGCTCACTAACACACTGACAAACAGGGAAGAACCCTACACAGAAATGCATCTACCGGCCAAAAAAAGTATGTGACAATTGATTGTGTTTGAATGATTAGAAAAGCCTGCATTGATCCTCTACATACAAAGCCTGACTGTATCTCAGTGGTCTGACCTGTCCAGTCACCTGTCCAGCAGCTGCGAATTGGATGTCGTGCCGAAATTAGAGAGTGCATGTTTGTACTTAACCCGACTGTCATATATGTGTATGTGTCTGCACAAACATATGTGATTGTGAAAAATACGTCTATGTCATCATTCATTTTGATTCTGCAGCCAAAGACAGGAGAAGAAGGTCATGTCTGGTGCCAAACTAAACAAAGGGATGTATCTGCTTTCCCTGAAAGAAAAAAAACTGGCAGTGTTCTTCAGTTAAAACATGCTCTGTTTTTGTACACACAAAGCATGTCGGGCATTCTGCAGGACCTTGAACAACGAAGTCTCAGTTCTAATAACAAGATGGTTGAGTTTGTGCATAAACATTGATCTTGGAAAGTTTACATCGTGCATTAAGCATTTCCTTTTGTAATCACCATAGAGCTCTGCGGTATGATGCAGAATATTAAAGTTAAGTTTATTTTAAGTCTTGTCTTTTAAGAAATTTAAATGAGGGGATTATTGTTTAGAATGTCAGTCTCTCTTCTTCTCCATCCATCCATTCCCAGTTCTTACTCATTCTCTTTTTTAACAGATCTGAATTCCACCAAATGCTTGCAATGGTTGGTGAATTAATGGGTTGCCAAAAGCAAAAGGATATGTTGAGGAAGCTTCTTAAGGTGCTGATGGCAATCTTCTCAATGTATGAAATCAATATGTTTGATAATCACAAGGCCAAAATAACTGGGACCAGAACAGCACAGACCAGTCCCAAAGTAACAAAAACTGTCTCATCAATGAAAATGGTTGCTGAACTTTTGCATACACGCTGCTGGGATTGGCTGATGCTATCATCTGAAAGTGTAATTTATTGTAACTGCATAATTTAACTACAAGTAAAAAGATAAAATGTGATGTACAATATCTTGAGACTTCTCATTTCATGAGGTAAAAAAATATTTGCAGTCACTGTCACAGACACAGGCATATGCATACACACACACTCACACACTCACACACACACACACACACACACACACACACATACACACACAACACACACACACACACACACACACACAGTGCTTGGGAGATGAGCTGACACCTCCCTCTGTCAGCTCACATTCCGGGTGGCTGGGTGGGAGCAGGAAGCGATCAAAAGATCGAATCGCAGATTTTGTGATCATTGGACAACCTGCTCTACCACTGAGTCACTGCCGCCTCTAAATTTACTGAAGATGTAATGGCAAACATCTCCCAGTTCTTTTACCTTACATGAAGCCCCATATCATCAATGACTGTGGAAATTTGCATGTTTTCCCCCAGCAGTTGCCTTTATAAATGTTGATAGAATGGAATCAAAGTCCAGCATCATCACCTTGCCCACTGCAGATTTGCGAATCACTGAATATGACTTTCATCAAGTCATCCACAATTCATGCTTGCTTTTCCTTAGCACATTAATGATGGCTTTCATTTAGCTTTTCTGTAAATCTCATTTCCTTTAGGTGGTGGCTACAGTTTGGTCACAGACATTGACTCCGGTTTCTGCCCACTTGCTCTTCATTCTTTTTGCTGTGCATTTTCTTGACATTTTGATGTCTTCCTTGGTCTGCCATTATTCCCGCTTTTTCTCAACCTTCCCCTGTTGTGTGTTCTTGGTTCAGGTTTCAGACATAGCTGCCTGTGAACAACCAAAATCTTGTGCAGAAGTTTGATAATCTACTCCTAAATTTTAATTGACATCTCTCATGTTGGAGGCTTGGTTCATGTCAACCCACTCATGCAGCAACAAGGTTTGAGCACTCCTTTGGAACTGAAGATTAGTGAGCAGATTTAATCTCATACAGGTGTCAGTTTTGAAAATAGAAATCTACAGTAGAATTTCATAATTTTTTTCCTCAGAACTCAGTGATTCCATACTTTACCCTTCTACTTGATCTAAAAAAGGAATTGTCATTGATTAACACAATTATTTATTTATTTATTTTTTAGTGTTTCCTAGAGAGTTGTAGTATTAAGTGTAGCTGGCTACCATAGTTGTAGTGATCTTACCTTTCAGTGGGTGACTCATTCCTCGTCCACTGCTTGGGATTCTGTCATCAGCTATCACAGACAGGGACATCTGCACCTCCTCAATATCACAGCCGTGATAGTGATGGCTTAATAGTGTTGACTTAACAATGGCAGGCATGGGCTTGGCTGTCTAGAATATTTTGTTTGGGCTGTGTGTCAATGACCGATACAGTGATTATTCTTTCTGCCCATCCAGTGGTCTGCTGTGTTTTCAAAAACAGTCCAAAAACAAGAAAAGCAATGTGAGTTTTAAAATAATGCCTTTCATATGGACATACGGTATGTTCTCTTGGGTTCCCTGGGAGTTTGTTGTGAGCTATGTGCATACTGTCTCCTTACGATGACATACCATGTTCCCAAGACTAGCTTTACATGTTGTAGAAGTGGTTTATTGTGAAATGGTGTCATTATAGGCAAATAAATTCATCACAACCTTCCAGGGTAACACACACACACAGACACACACACAGACACACACACACACACACACACACACACACACACACACACACACACACACACACACACACACACACACACACACACACACACACACACACACGTATGCATGCCCATCTCCCATTCTCACCCTGTCTCTACCCCATGAAGTAAAGGTACTGATCAGCAGCCTCTATCAGTAGAGGCCATCTTGGGCTTGTCATCAGTGGCTTGCATGGTTACAGAAGGGGGCTGACAGCTTCACCTTTCAAAGGCTGATGCCTCCCCTCAAATTCCTCTGCTCTCCAACTCTTTATGCTACATTTATTACTTGCACTTAGATTATATCCTGTCGGATTGTCCCCTTTTTACTCTTTTCAGGTCAAATTACAGTGACCAGCTTATGAAATAAGTGAATGTGTTGAAAGCTTGACATCACCATCATGATCATTGTTTTTGATTATGTATTTTCAATACATTCTCCCAGTTTTATGAACAAGAAACATTAAAATTGTATTTATTCCAAATCTAATGGTATATACTGTATGATCTCTGTTGGATACAGTTTGTAAAAATGTACAGTTCCTTAAAAGGAACAAAAACATAAATTTTTTTGCATTAATGCATCATTCCATCTGGTTCTTGAACTTGTCTGCGCAAAAATCTGCATACATTTGTTGGCTTTGTCTATTCAAAGTGTGTTTGAGTCTGTGTCCGACCCACACTGTTTCATCTGGTCTGCATCAATGTTTGTGGCCAGTCAGCATGTATAAGTTAAACTAAACCTATCAGTGTCAGCATCACAGCAAGATGTGTTGAAGACTGAGCTCCACAGGAAACAGACATTTTCAGACGGCACCTGGTACCTGTTTTCCCTTCAAACGTTTGAAGAAAAACAAACACCTGAGTAGGAACACGGGGAATTTCATCTCTGCTGGCCTCTATTACGTCAACCAGGCCTCTGGTCCACATCGCCCTGCAGGACTGACACTTATAGAAAAAGGGAGAGAAACAGAACCTAAAAGAAATGCCAGTGTGGGAAAATACCAGTTATTTACAAAGTCAGTGGCTAAAGTCGTAGAGGTATTGCATACTGCCTCGTCTATGACTGATTATATAAGACATCTGAAAAGAATGATTCAGTCTTATAGCTGTTCATGTACAGTTATCAACAAAAGTTGTCACTGGCAGTCACATGAAGAGACTGAACTTAAATTTATTGGTCTAATAAATTCAGATGTAATTGGGTTAATTCCCTGCTTCAGGGGAATTCCCTGATTCAGTGGCCTGATGTGTAATGCAATTACTGGCTAAACCATTTTTTATACAGCAACATCATCAGGACATACCCTCTTCTTTACCATGCTAGTGTTAACCTTGAACAAAAACGCAGTTGTGTAATATTTGTTCGGTATTTGATTTTAAATACCAAAGATAAATTATCCACTTTTCCTGTTACAGTTGATTGTATTGTCTTTTTCAGGAGATGGGAGGTCTAAGATCTTGCCCAGCCTTTACAGGGTAACACAGATGTCAAATACAGGACAAAGTCTAGTACGATCATGATGGACAAGTGCATCAATTAAATTGATCATTTAGTTTTGGTAGCTGAGTTCGCAGTGGAGATGTGAGTTTCATTCCATCTTGCAGTCTTTTGCTATTTGTCTTCCATCTTCACAATACTGAGTTTTAGCAGTTCTACGAGTGAATGCCCAGGTGCAGACATGAGTCAGGGACACAAAGGATGCAGTTCAATGATTTCATAACAAATCAGTCCAAACTTAAAAGCAAACTATGCCCATGAGGTGACGACAGAATTTAGGGCTGAATAGCATTCCAAGTTGGTATGGTGCAAGTAAATCCAAATGGGTTTCTTTTTTAAAAATAAATCTACATAGGCCAAAGAACAAATCCAATAGAGCAAGGTGAATACAAATACAAATTACAGTCAAAGGTCCAAAACTGAGGGCCATTACATGAAGGGCATGTTGGAAAGAAGGGAAGGAGGAGATGGAAAAGGCTGGAATGTGTGATGAACACCAAAGAAGAGGAGGAATCACACATACTAAATACTCTGGAAAGTTGGGAAACAATGGAAAGCAGGTGGCACAGGGAAAGGGTGACAATGGGACACAGGTGGAAGCAATCCGACAGTCACACAGGAGGGGAAAGGGAGACAAATCTTTTAACAGAATAGGAGGAACACAAAGACCAAGGAACATGAAGCAAGATATCCACTGGCACAGAGGAGAAGAGAAGTTAGAAGTGGAAAATCACAACACTAACCAGGAACAACAAGGATTGAAGAGCAAACTAGATCATATGAATCACTCATGAGAAGAGCAAGAGAAATAAACATGAGGAACTGTAAACACAAAATCCAGAACCTGACAATGCACCTTCAAAAGTACAACACCATTTAAAACCAAAAGCATGACACACATGTTCAGTATCTATGAAGAGTAAGAAGAAAGAGAAGTATGGGGGGGACTATTTTTCATTTTGCAGCAACATTGCAGTAGTTGATGCTTCGCCTTATAGTTAGTCTGTATTGGATCAGGTTGTTTACCAACATAAGTTGTCATGGTGACTGAGATTAAACTATCTGAACTTCCATCATGAAACCTGACCAATGGAAAATGAGTCAGATTAATTGTAATAAGGGTGATGTTAGCCTGCTCACTCTCTCTCACCCCTCTGTCCATCTGTTTGTGAGTGTGCAGTTGTGCTTCAAGTGGAGTCACTGGGGCAGCAGTGGCTCAGTGGTAGAGCGGTCGTCCTATGATTCAAGATTGGCAGTTCGATTTCCGCTCCTGCCCAAAAAAATACCTGGAGGTGAGCTGACACTGAGAGGTGTCAGCTCACCTCCGGAGCACTGCCGAGGCGCCCTTGAGCAAGGTTCATTTGGGGCGCACCAAGAAGGAGCTGCCCGCCACTTTACCTCCCTTGCATGCCTACAGGCCCCCTTGTGTGTGTGTGTGTGTGTGTGTGTGTGTGTGTGTGTGTGTGTGTGTGTGTGTGTGTGTGTGTGTGTGTGTGTGTGTGTGTGTGTGTGTGTGTGTGTGTGTGTGTGTGTGTGTGTGTGCTACAGGGGCCTGTACTCACTAATATATGTATGCACACATTTGAACCATTAACTAGAGTGTGCGTTCTTAATTTCCCTTCGGGGATCAAACCAGTATTTAAAACTAAAATTTAAAAAAGTCATTCACTGAGTTATATACCATTCTTAAAGATGATTACAAACTTGTTGTCCCTCTAATAATGCAACTCTGCCTGGGCCTGGAGGAGAAAACACTAAATGAGTAATAAATTTCAAATATTCAGCTTTAAAATCCCATGAAGTTAATCCTTTACTTCCCTACACAGATACAACTTGTTCACAAACCTTTAATAGGTAAAAGTCAGCCATGTCTTCTTTGCTGACATATACATTTACAGTTTCAGACACAGGACTGATCTTTTCCTGGATGTCGGCTGCAGGGCCTGCATATGTGTAGGTGTGAAGGCCACACAGACTTCCCCAGTATACCACACACACAAACACTCCAGCAAGAACACGCTATTACTCCAGCAGCCATAAAACTACCCCCCACCCCATCCCTTCCTTCATGAGTCAAAACACTTCCTACAACTGACTACAAAAGAAATTTTACAGACATGGATTTAGTACTCTTGGACACTTAGAAACATGAACGGACTTAGTATCGCATTCTGTACATTTATAAATAAAAGGTTGGATTTCATTATATGGCATGTTCATGTGTCCCAACATGAAAGAAGAGCTGCTTTCCATCCAAAGACTATAAACTGTGAGGGACAAATGAGTGAGCATTGTGGTCACAACCACAGATCCACTGCTTCCTCTCATCACCTTTCCTTCATCCTGTTCGCATGGGGCAGTCTCACCACAGAGGAGGATGACTATGTTCCAGAATTAATCCTATTTACCCCTATGGACTACAGATACATCCTTTCTTAAAATCCTGCTTCTTAATGCTGCACTGGCCAGGGTAGGCTCAAAATAAAATTCAAACATGCTGACTTTTATCATTTATAGTGTTTTAGCTGAACATAAATCACACAGGCTTACACATACACCATATTCATACTTTGGAAAGTATGTAAGGAGGGAGACTTCATACAAATCGTCCCGTTCGCTGAGGAAATGTTATACACACAAACACGTCTTCTGACTCCATAACTCATCCTGATGACGTAGAAACTATAGCAAAGCATAAGCATATGTACACACACCACTGTAACATGAACAGTCACACACGTACAGTATGAAGCAGGTTCAAGGTAGAGTCTTGATCCTTGTTTGTATACATGCTTCTGAAGACAAGAATTCAATCGTGTTATGATATTAATTGGTAGTCTTTAATGCACATCTCGTCAAAACATTTCACGTGGGAAGACTGTAGTTTTGCTGTTGGCTCTGGTTTGTGAGCTGAAACATTTGGATGCTGTTATGTTTCAACCGTGTGGAGTTTAGTAAGATTTAGTCTCCCCTAGTCTTTTCCTTATTTCCCACATGTGGAGTAACAGGTTAAATTATGTGGTGGCCAATGAGCAAACTGACAAATCACATGAAAAATATTAAATGCTGATCAACTGGCAACAACAGAGCAGTAGTTTGCTTCAAATCACACATACAGTGACAGATCTGTTTCCAGGAGGCACAGGCAATGAAGAACCCTACGTGGACTCATTTATGTTTACATGCTGTGTATTTATGAAGAAGAAAAACAAAATTTTTAAATTACAAAATGAGAAATATCTTTACATATGGAGACCCTTTCTAAAAAATGAAAATACAATGGAAAAGTTTATTAATAATTCCACTCAAAAAGTTTAACTTTCATAGATATTATATGTATGGGTATACACACGCACACACACACACACACACACACACACACACACACACACACACACACACATACATAAAAAACTGTTAATAACAGCAAAAGGTTTAAAGTTTGAGTCACTGCTGTCTTTATCAAAATGAACTGCATATTTTTTTATTTAGATTCATCACAAGACAGAAGGACCACAACAGCCACAGTACACTAAACCTGTAAAATGCATTCATTCACAGCTTCCTCTGGAGGTGTCCCAGGTAGAAAGCAGTCTCACATGCTAACCATACAGGTATAAAAGATATTAAAAGATAAGTACATTTCATGCTCTTTTGTTTGTCTGTTAGCAATACCAGTGGGGGTTGTGTGTGCATCTCCTTTTTGCTGAGTGTTTTTCAGAGTAGTGTATTGCATGTGTGGCTGTTTAAGCATGAGTGCGTGTTGGGGATGGTCTGGGGTAGCTGACTGGCCTTGTAAACATTTGTGAGAGCAGTAATTAAATACACTTAAAGTGGATGGTTTTGCTTGGATGCCTCCATCTCACAGCCCACCCCTTGAAATGAGCATGTTAGCACAACATAAGCCTTAATGTGCTTTTATGGAAACACAAAAATATTGGTGTGTTTGTGTGTGTGTGTGTGTGTGTGTGTGTGTGTGTGTGTGTGTGTGTGTGTGTGTGTGTTTGTGTGTGTGTGTGTGTGAGTGTGTGTGTGTGTGTGTGTGTGTGTGTGTGTGTGTGTGTGTGTGTGTGTGTGTGTGTGTGTGTGTGTACTACAGATGCAGTATTTGCTCTGAGGATGTTGTTAGAGAAGTACAGAGAAGGCCAGAGGGAGCTGCATTGTGTTTTTGTAGATCTGGAGAAAGCTTATGACAGGGTGCCCAGAGAGGAACTGTGGTATTGTATGAGGAAATGTGGAGTGGCAGAGAAGTATGTTAGAACGGTGCAGGACGTGTATGAGGACTGTAAGACAGTGGTGAGGTGTGCTGTAGGTGTGACAGAGGAGTTCAAGGTGGAGGTGGGACCAAATCAGGGATCACCTCTGAGCCTCTTCTTGTTGCTATGGTGATGGATAGTCCCCATGGACTATGATGTTTGCAGATGACATTGTGACCTGCAGTGAGAGCAGGGAACAGGTGGCGGAGAAGCTAGAGAGGTGGAGGTTTGTCCTGGAAAGGAGTGGAATGAAGGTTAGCCGCATTAAGACAGAGTACATGTGTGTGAATGAGAGGGACCCAAGTGGAAGAGTGAGGTTACAGGGAGAAGAGATCAAGAAGATGGAGGATTTTAATTACTGAGGGTCAACAGTCCAGAGCAATGGAGAGTGGGGAAAAGAGGTGAAGAAGCGTGTACAGGCAGGATGGAACGGGTGGAGAAAAGCGTCAGGTGTGATGTGTGATAGAAGAGTTTCAGCTAAAATGAAAGGAATGGTGTACAAAACTGTGGTGAGACCAGCGATGTTGTTTGGTCTAGAGACAGTGTCACTGAGGAAAAGACAGGAGGCAGAGCTGGAGGTAGCAGAGATGAAGATGCTGAGGTTCTCTTTGGGAGTGACCAGGAAGGATAGGATCAGGAATGAGTACATCAGAGGGACAGCACATGTTAGAGGTTTTGGAGATAAAGTCAGAGAGGCCAGACTGAGATGGTTTGGACATGTCCAGAGGAAAGATAGTGAATATATTGGTAGAAGGATGTTGAGTTTTGAACTGGCAGGCAGGAGGTCTAGAGGAAGACCAAAGAAGAGGTTTATGGATGTAGTGAAAGAGGACATGAAGGTAGTTGGTGTGAGAGAAGAGGATGCAGAAGACAGAGTTAGATGAAGGCAACTGATTGGCTGTGGCGACCCCTGAAGGGAAAAGCCGAAAGGAAAAGAAGAAGAAGAAGAAAAGGCTCTCAAAAGTCCAAAATGTGCATTTTATCCTTTTTTTTTTTTTAATGTAGTGTACTTTAGTAATCCCCAAAGGGAAATTAAGAGCACACTCTAATTTTGAAAAACATACATATACTGTATGTTTGTATGTAGAGGCCCCTATAATGCACACAAACACACACAAAGGGGGCCTGTAGGCATGCAAGGGGAGATAGAGTTGTGGGCAGCTCCTACATGGTGCGTCCCAAATCAGCAACTTGTAATGGGGGACGGCGCCTTGCTCAAGGCCGCCTCAGCAGTGCTTGGGAGGTGAGCTGACACTTCCCACTGTCAGCTCACACTCCCGGCGGCTGGGCGGGAGCGGGAATCAATCAGCAGATCTTGGAATATTGGACGACCCGCTCTACCACCCTGCCTCTTTACCGTTGAGCCATTAACACTGATTTTATTTCTCAAAATCCTGGCACAAAAAGGAATTCAGCTGTACTTTCCTTCAAAATTTTCTGTAGAGATACAAAAACTAATGAGCCAATAACAACAAAAACAAAACTAAGATGTGCTGCCATGTCAGAATCTCTGAATTACCACTTGAATTAAATGCTGACATTGGTGTGCAAACATGAGACTCTTAACACCATAGAAAGTGAGCAGTAAAACTAATTGCACTTCTAAACTAATTGCACTTCTGGTTAGATGCCAAACTGCATTTCGTTACATTGTATTTGTACATGTGTAATGACAATAAAGTTGAATCTAATCTAATCTAATCAGTAGAATTCACTTTGTGGTCACTAGAGGTGATGAACAGAGCAGGCCCTGGAATCCTCCCTCATGTCTGCAACACACACACACACACACACACACACACACACACACACACACACACACACACACACACACACACACAGTGTCTCCATCTCAATGAGCCCCTGCAGCCCAATCTTCATTACCTTCCAGCCCCCCTGGGGAGTGCGAGGAGGTAGGGGCAGACAGACCTCAATCTCTGCTTCTATCCAGAGCCCTGAGGCAGCATTGGAATTTACACCCATGGCACTGGATGCAATTCTCATTCCTCCACTCATTTTTGAGGAGGGGGGAGCAGTAGGGCTGCACACAAAAAAAGAAATGGGTGGAGCAGGAACATACAGACACGAGAAAAGTAAGTGACTTCCTATGTCTTTGGCTTCAATTATCACTTCTCAGGTGATCTAAGAGCTGGAGGGGTGAAGCTCAGCCAACTTCCTTTCAGCTTGTCCATTTGGGGGTCACCACAGCATGTCATCCTTTTTCCATTTTAGATGAATGATCATATTTGTTTGGTTGGATGCCCTTCCTGCTGCAACCCTCTGCATTTATCCAGGTTTGAGCTCGGACTACAGTTGCATTGTGACCCTATGGGACACAATGGCTTGTGTCCCATAGGGTTGCAGATACTGTGGATTGAACCCGGAGCAGCATACATATGAGGCATGCCCGCTACCACTGAGCTACATTCCCAGCGGTGAAGTGAAGCAATAACACAAAGCAGTTTTATATTTTTTTATATTTAATTTTATTAACTGTATTAATCCACAAAGGGAAATTAAGACTCCACTTCACTCTACACGCAGGTTAGTAGTTGCATGCATCTACCTGTATATAGTGTGTACAGGCCCGTAACACACACACACACAAGGGACCTGTGGGCATGCAGGTGAGGAGAAGGTAGAGTGGCGGGCAGCTCTGTTGTGGTGCGCCTCCATTGAGCAACTTGTAAAGGGGACAGCACCTTGCTCAAGGACGCCTCGGCAGTCCTCCAGAGGTAAGCTGACACCTCTCACTGTCAGCTCACACTCCGGGTATTTTTGGGCGGGAGCGGGAATTGAACCACCGATCTCAGAACGTTGGACGTCCCGCTTTACCACTGAGCCACTGCCACCCTAGGAAATGAGCAACAATTCCCCAACATTCAACATTTTCCTTTACTTAACAGGCTACATTAATATTGTTATTATTATTACCATTATTATTATTATTGATAATAATAATAATAATAATAATAATAATAATAATAATAATAATAATAATAATAATAATAATAATAATAATAAAGGATTAGATTTATATAGCACTTTTCCAGACACTCAGTCGCTTTTCCAGTGGATCCATTATTCATTCACTCCTCATACTTGGTGATGGTGAAGTACATTTGTAGCCACAGCTACCCTCGGGAGGCTAGCGGAAACGTGGCAGCTAATCCACGCCATCGACCTTTCTGTCCACCACTGGAACAATCACACACATTCACACACCAGTGGGTCCCTCACTGGAGGCAAGGAGGGTAAGATCCTACAATCATTGGACAACCTGCCAATAATACCCTCACTTAGTGAGGATCAAATTAGATTAATGCCCTTATTGTGCATCTTTGAACTCCAATGCACACAGGGAGTCTATTGTTAAAGTCTCCTGGAAAGAAGTTTACATTGTTCTGAATTCATTAGTTCACACTTACATTGTGTGTCAGTGTGTGCTGCCAGTGAGGCCCATAAAAAAGCACTTCCCCTGTAATTGAGGATGGTGCCATCCCCTCCCCTCCTGTTAAAAACAAGTTGAGCAGTCAGACAGAAGTAGAGGGAGAGGAGGAGGGAGGGAGAAAGTGAGTGATCTCCTACCACCTGAGGCCTCTGACTGTGCGTGTTGACCTACTGAGCAAGGGTAAACACACTGGATGGTTTGACTGTAAAAACCTAAGTTTGGCTGCCCTTTCTCACGAGGAGGGAGCGACTGAGTAACAGCTACAGCCCAGCCGAGCAAGACCCTTTAAGGCAAGCTCGATGACATTACATTCAGTGATGGATCAGTGACTGCTGAGCCATAACTGATGCTAATTAGGCTTTGCTTGAGTTGACACTTTCTTACTTCCTGGGTGGGCTTTTTTTTAGACTCATGATGCCTTTGACGACACTCATTCCTCACAGCATCTGTGCTTGTGTTGAGTTTTCATTACATTCATACATTGCAGTAGACCTAAATTTATGAATTACTTTCTTGGAACCTTTCATGTTCTTGTCTTGTGTATGTAAATTTACTCTCATTTCTCATTCAGGTCTATTAAATGCTTTACGAAGCAGGCTGGCCAATGTTTACAGCTAAACAGTGGAACATGGAGCTCATTTGTGCCTTGTCACAGCCCTAGAACTTGCCAACTGAGTTATGCTTGAGACTAGGACTGAGTGTGCCATTAGCTTAATGGCCTTCTAAGATTTCACAGGGGATGCAGTGCTGTTATGGCTGAGAGCATTGTGTTTCGCTTTTTATGGCTCCTTCTAATTCACAACGTCCAGAAACAGGGGTTAGGGAGGGGAGGATGGCAAGAGAAGAGAATTAAAATGAGGAGAAACCAAAAGAGAACAGACATAGAGACAAATTCATACCAGCTGGACTTGGTGGTGCAGTGATGGGCAATGGACAACCTTTATGATGAGAAAAGTAAACAAATTGCTGTCTGATGTCTTATCAAAGAGTCATAAGTCTCTGTGAGTCTCTGCTGAGTATCGACTGACTGATGGCCTGATTGACTTTCCCATTGCTTTGACCTTTGACCCTAGTTAATTCCCCAGCTGGTCAGAAGGCTATAAGAATGAAGAGTCAAGTTGCACATCAGCCCAATAGAGTATTTCATTTTCTGTCCTTTTTTAATATTCAAGACAGGTAAAATGTGTGTGTGTATATATGTGTGTGTGTGTGTGTGTGTGTGTGTGTGTGTGTGTGTGTGTGTGTGTGTGTGTGTGCGTGTGTGTGTGTGTGTGTTTAAAATATGTAGTGTCCCTCTCACCCTTGTAGGGTGGGATCTGTGTGTCATCCTCAAGCTCGGGTCCTCTACCAGACGCCTGGGAGTCTTCAAGTTTGGGGGTCACCGCCCCAAGTGCTCCTGCTACATGCGGACCACGTTAATCTTGACCTTGCACATATGTTCCAGCTGATCTTTCAACCCTTGATATTTCTCAATCTTTTCGTGTTCCTTCTTCCTGATGGTGGCGTCAGCTGGAATCGCCATATCTATCACCACTGCTTTCTTCTGCTCTTTGTCCACTACCACTATGTCCGATTGGTTAGCCGGGAGCTGTTTGTCAGTCCGAAAGCTGAAATCCCACAGGATCTTTGCCTTGTTGTTCCCAACCACCTTTGGTGGTATGTCCCATTGGGATTTGGGTACTTCTAGTCAATATTGGGTACAGATGTTCCTGTACACAATCATTATCACAGGGGCTTCTTTACATAGCCTGCACCTTGGGTCTGATCTACTGTGGTAGATATTGGCCTTTATTGCTCTTGTACTTAGGACCTGTTCTTGTGCTGCCATGATCAGTGCCTCTATGCTGTCTGTCAGTCCAGCTTTGTCCAGCCATTGGTAGGTCTTCTTGATATCAGCCACTTCTTCTACCTGAGAGTGGTACATGCCGTGCACTGTCAGCCTCCTCCTCCGCTCTCTCATCAGGTTTCTGCTGGCCTCTATCTCCTTGGTGTATCTATTCAGTCGGGTAGCCAGAGCTGTTAGTCTCTGTTTGGCATTTTGAGTGCTTCAGGTATGGAGATCTTGTTGTATTTACTGGGTAACCCTTTATTCACCATGTTACCTTTATGCAGCTCAGCTAGCTGACTTCTCTCCATGTCGCCTTTATCTTGGCCTCTAACCGTCTCTTCCATGGAGAGTATTGTTTGTTATGCCCTGTATTGAGCTCATATCCCAGAATCTCAAGGATTACTGTTGCTGTACTGTGAATCATTTTATTGGTCTCATTTATGTTCCCTGTGGGGATGGTTCTTATTGCAGCATTCACATCTACTAGCAGATCTTCTGAAGGTACTTGACAACTCTGTATTTGTCAGAGGCTGGGTGACCAGTTGGGTCACGAACTTGCTTCTAAGGTCAGCAGCTCTTGTATTGAGGCTGTCTATATCTCCTGGGGCTTGGAACCCAATCTCAGATTGTGGGGGTGGATGGTGAAATTCCACTGCTGACCAACTGGGCATCTGGGCTCCCCCTTGCCGTAGCATTGTTGTAGTAGCCTAAGGACCCTCACTGGATAGTGTTCACCATTGCCGGAGTTCGAAACCATAACCTTCTGCATTCGAAACCACGCCCTCCCGCACTCGAGTAAGTTAACTTAACCACTCTACCATCCAGCTACTTTTATATATATACAGACAGTGGTGTACTCGCTCATCCCTAATAATAATCTTGTCAATCTAAGATGATTATACGGTATATACTGTATGTATGTATGTATATTATGTATACATATATATATATATATATATATATGTGTGTGTGTGTGTGTATACATATATATATACATATATATACACAAAACACACACACACACATACATATATATATATACAGTATATATAAAAAGGGCAGTTCCCAGTTCCCAGTTGGAGTTTGCATGTTCTCCCCATGTCTACATTGGTTCTCTATGGGTACTCCAGCTTTCTCCCACATTGAGAGGAACCTTGGCCGGGATGAAATTTCCCACAGGTGAGAGTGTGTGCATGCGTGTTTGTATGTCTTTCTTTGTGTGGATCCATGGAGGACTGGTGTCGCCCTCCTCATGCCCCCCGTCATGACCCGTGACAGCCAACAAAAATGGGTATAGTAGATGAATGAATATATAACAGTCAACAGTTTCTCTATATATTCTTGTTTTCTATTTGATATCATTTCTCCTAGTCCAACCATCCTTGACCTTTGATACTGAGGTTCAACCTAAGACACCTTTAAATTTGTGTAATTGATTTTTGCCATTCATTATACTTCGCATTTAATTATGACATTTGCATTGCCAATATATTGTTCAAGCACAGGCATCTCAGGGTGAAAATTGTTTGAACCTTTCAAAATAAAAAAAAAAGAAAATACAGTGGCTTTACTGTACAAAAAAAGTATTAAGTAAATATTTTAAAACTGCTCATGCGGTAAATAAATACCTGTCAGAACAAAAGTGTTCTTTTTGGGCGGCAGTGGCTCAGCGGTAGAGCAGCTGTCTTGAAGACGGATCGCCCGGCCATGACAGCTCACCTCCCAGCCACTGCCGAGACGCCCTTGAGCAAGGTGCCGTCCCCACTACAAGCTGCTCATTTGGGGAGCGACCTCCGTGCACGACCCATCACTCTTCCTCCCCTGGACTAATTGCATGATTACAGGCCCCTAGTGTGCTGTGTTTCAGGGGCTTTGTTCACAATACTGTGTGATGTGATAAGACTAACACATATACAGTATATGCATGTACTGAGAGTGAGAAGAGAATTTCCCCTTTGGGGATCAATAAAGTGTGAATTATTATTATTATTATTATTATTTTAGGATACAGATTGAGAACAGACCCAGGTAGATTGCTTTATTTTCTGCATCCTTGCCTCAGACATCTGTAGGCAACTTCCTGTAAATGATAACAGAGTATAGTCTACTTTTCAACCCACACACATTACTATTCTGGAATCTATATTTTATAAGCAGACATATAGTATTTACTTTCCTACATGATTATCTTTGTTTTTGATAACTCAGCCGGTAATATATGTTGTGGCCTCTGTATAGTACCATGTATTAGCAGCTTTTTGTAGCAACCTGACAGGACCCACAAGAGGCAGGCAGCTCCACAAAGCTGGCTGCACTTCATCTTTTTATTCCCTTTCATGACAGAAGTTAAAACTAAACTAAATCTATTTTTCCCCATCAATTACAAAAGCATTACAGTCCACATAGAGCCTCTCACTTTCAAATCTGGACTGTGGCCTGCTATTTGATGACGCTTGCTCTAGTCTGTATTACATACTGTATGCATTCAAAACAAAAAACGATTTCAGAATACATCAAACGGACCTAACATATGTAATAATGATCAGATTTACTTACTCTCATTTATATATTTTATAGTCCAGATTTGAGATTGATAGCTCTTTGGACCGATATCGATCAATTGCCTCATTATGAAGCAGTATTCATTTTTCTTGAATGCTTGTTTGCATTGTTTCAATAACTGCAAGCAGTCATTGAGTGCCACAGAGAGGACACTGCTTGCTAAAGGCTTTAGTTTATGGATTGGATTATGAGAGTGATTACATTGTCTTGTACTTCTTATGGCATTTTACTTGATGCTGTTGCCAATCAACATCAATATTGGCAGTGGCATTCAAAATATATATGTCAAGCTTCACTTAAGCAGATACAATTTCATGACTGCTTGGCATATATTGGGCACATGACCAAGGTTTTTGAAAATAACCTGCCATGACATTCATTTGTCCTGCTGTACAAAGTAAGTTTATACTATTACAGGGCTCTGTGTGCTGTGAAGTCAGTAACTGGCCATCTGGTAGACATTACAGAAAAATTATTGTGATGAATGTGTTTTTGTTTGAAGATGAGTAAGGCAATGGGTAGTAGGATATTGTAGCAGCACCATTCATACCAGAGACAAAAATAAATCCTCTTGTACAGGATAAGCCATGAATCACTCTTCTGCTGGTTCATATGTTTTGATTGATTGATTGATTGATTGATTGATTGATTGATTGATTGATTGATTGATTGATTGATTGATTGATTGATTGAAAATATGTTTCTATAATAATCATCTTAGATTGACAAGATTATTATTAGGGATGAGCGAGTACACCACTGTCTGTATCTGTATCTGTATCTGTTCAACCATCGAAATTAACTTTATCCGTATTTGTACTTGGAATGGGTGGGACTTAAACCGGAAGTGGTTGTAGTTTGACCGGAAATGGGTGGGGCTTAAATCAATATATTATTTTAAGTAAGAAAATTGTTATGGATTGATGAGAAGTTGCTATATTTATTGTTTATTTTAAAACTATTTACAGAGCAGCTTCAAAATTGAGATTCAAATCAATGTGTTTGATCACTAAAGTAGCAGAACTATTTACAGAACAAGTTTTTTATGAACTCAGAACATGAAGTGCATTAATGAATACAATGCTTGCAATAGGAAATAATGAACTATTAAGTATGCATGAACAAGAATTGTCATACTCAACACAACTTTCTAATTTTTTCTTTTTCTTTTAATTTTTTTTTTTATTTCTAGAGCGAGCGAGAGAGAAAGAGACAGATATAGAGAGAGAGAGCGTGTGTGTGGTTGTGTGTGTGTGTGTGTGTGTGTGTGTGTGTGTGAGTGTGTGTGTGTGTGTGTGTGTGTGTGTGTGTGTGTGTGTGTGTGTGTGTGTGTAAGCACGCTATGTAACAGTTAAAATATCTATACAATATATAAAATATTAATTTGAACTGAAGTGAGAAAGTGTCAAACTAAGAGCAGAAATTCTCTGTTACATCCGTCTATGTCAGTGGTCCCCAGTACAAGGTTGTGACCTGGCACAGGAAACCCTACTTTCTTTTTTTATTGATTACCAGTCTAAAGATATTTTATTTTGAAAATTGATGTTTGTGAAGAATGGCACACAGATGAATGCATGCGTCTGTTCCGCTTGACAGGTCTCTTTCACGTGACAGGTTACCAGACTTCACCCCTAAATTTAGCACCCACCACTGCGCCAGAGTTTTGGATTAAAGTCAAGGCACATTATCCTGAGATCGCCCAAAAAGTATGGAAAACCGGGCTTCCATTTCAGACCTCCTGTCTTTGTGAAGCGGGATTTTCTGCAGTGACCGTAAAGAAAATCAAACTCCGAAGTAGACCGGACATCTGGAACACACTTCAGGTGTCACTGTCTCCTGTTACCCCTAGATCAGTGGTCCCCAACCACTAACTCTCATTATTGTAATTATTATTTGATTGACTTGGAAATGATTAGTATTTCTCCTACGCTGAATCCACTGATTGTAAGTCGCTATATTTCAAAATAAATCTCATCAGTGCAGTCACTTCAGTTGAGTTTTTATTATAATTATTTCATTTACAGAGATAGTGATTATTATTATTATTTCAATTTATGAAAAAAAGGTTTATTGCCTGTTGATGTCTACATTTTACATAAAACCAATGCGGATGATTTATTATTAGACTACAGCTGTCCTCATTAACGATTATCGAGCAAATGAAGGCCGGTTCATGAAAATACTGTCTTAGATGAAACCAGTCCATGGCGCAAAAAAGGTTGGAGACCGCTGGTTATGAGGATTCTTCAGCACGAGCACGAGTATCGACGAGTTCTACTCGTATCGCGCTCGCACTCGTCAAACATGCTTTATCCGTACCTGATACTCATCTGAAACAAGTACCTGTCTCAACCCTAATTATTATGATTATTATTTATTATAGAAGAAAAAAATAAGAATTCATAGACCTGACTGTTAAGTAAAAAACTACAGGCAGAATGCTGACATCACTTATTGTATCAGACTGAAAGCGATGGGGCAGCAGTCCACTAAAGCATAGTTAAGACTGGTTGCCAAAATCCGATTTTCAGCCCATCCAGTTTGATATTGGATGTCACCTTTGCAGTCTGAGCAGTCACATACCACATGAAATCAGATTTTCGCAGGACATATTTGGATTTGGACAGTTGCATTTCAGTCGCCAACTCAAGATCCGTGTCGGGCAAAAAAGTTTGGGGTGTTAACTGACAGTGGAAGGTGTCAGTTCACCTCCTAAGCACTGCCAAGATGCCCTTGAGCGAGGAGCCCTTGAGCAAGGTGCTGTCCCCTTTATAAGCCACTCACTGGGTCTACACCATGAAGGAGCTGCTTGCCGCTCTACTTCCCCATCACCTGCATACCTACAGGCCCCTTGTGTGTGTGTGTGTGTGTGTGTGTGTGTGTGTGTGTGTGTGTGTGTGTGTGTGTGTGTGTGTGTGTGTGTGTGTGTGTGTGTGTGTGTGTGTGTGTGTGTGTGTGTGTGTGTTACGGACCTGTACCCACTATATAAATGCTTGCAACTACTAACCAGTGTGATGGAGTGGACCAATAATAAAAACTTGAACAAAAGGGTAATATCATAGCGACAGTAGCACAATTAACTCAATAATTTCTATTATGGGTCAAGTTGTAAATGTGCTGGATTTCCCATGATACAGCTAAAAAAGTATTGTCTCATATTACCTTGCTTCAAAATGGCCACTTTTTTCAAGCCCTATATACTATCTTGTACTACAGAATTCCTGGTACTAAATTACAGTGTCGAGCCCAAAAGCAAAGTAAACCTTTCGATAATTTCAAACTTTGCAAAGCTCCCTCCATGTGGAAAACACTGTATAACTGTAGTAAGAGGCTAAGTGGCATTTCTTGGGACAAGCAAACTGAAATTTATTTGCAGATGTCTTAATATTCCCATGTCATGTTTTATATCTTGAAAATATACTGTATAAAAACAGTAGCAGAATTTATTTTTATTTTTGTTTATTTGTGTAAATAATTTACCTACATGTACTCAGTTTTCACATTAGGAGGTTAAAGTTACTCAGTGTTAAGACACATAGTGTACACAAAGACTCATCTAATGTGACAGATCAGTGATTTGTTTTATCACACAAACAGTTGATTGTTGAGGTAATAAATATGAAAGACAACTCTAATACAGTATTGAAAAAGAAGGATTCTTTCTCCTGAATGTTCAGAGCTGAGGGCCAGAAACGTTTTCACCAATGGGACTGGCTTGCTTTGATACATCTAGTATGGAGCACTATGCGGTTATTGAATTTAAGTGAGCATCTGCTTGTCATTGAAACCAGATGACTGTGATTTATGACAGAGATTCGACATCAAGACATGAATGGGATGGGATGAGAGATGACATCAGGGAATCATAAACCAAATAAAGAAAAAAACAGATCAATTGTCGTCAAGGTCAAATTTGGTATCATTACTATGACGTAATTCTTACCAGAGACATTAGGTTACCACAATAAATGTTCATGCTAAGAGGAGTTCAACAATGTATAGGAAAAGGATGATTGAAGAGAGAAGGTTGTTACTAAAGGGTGGTATGTCAGTTGTACTTTGTCAATTTACATACTGACTCACATGGAGTGCAGAGTATTAGGCTTCAAACCGTCAGTTAATGTTATTATAACACAGCCATAATTCAATCGGCATTGATCTGACCTGTGCTTCTGACAGAGTTGACATTTTATGAAAAAATAACAACTGAGTGAAAATAGCAGCCCCATTTTTCTCATGACCCAACGAAAAGTAGATATGATTCAGCAACAGTATTGAGATCTACAGTATCGTTTACATTTCTCCTGCCTGGTATCTACGGTATATTAGCAAGTAGCTACATCCTATGCCAACCTTCCCACCCTAGAGATCTCTGTTGTGTATTCTTCAACATAAATTTAATCAACCAAACCTTGGAGTTTGGCACCATATGAGAGCAAACACTTCATACAATGTTATTTTTGATCAAATTCATTCATCAGCTTTTTCTGAAATATTCATTTTGGGGGGAAAGCTGGAGAACCCAGAGAGAACCCACACAGATAAGGGGAAAACATACAAACTCCACACTGAAAGGAAATGAACCTGGAACCTTCTTGTTGTGAGGCAGCAGCACTACTTAGTGAAATGCTTCATCGGAGAAATTTCATTTCATACAAATAGAATATATTTGAAAAAATAAAGAACTTTCTTACTAGTCAACCTAACATACTTTAGCATGAATAATAAATGAGGTTCAGGGGCAGGTAGTGGTTGTCCTCTGTATATCAAGCTATGGAACTTCAGCCGTCCCCACTTAACAAAAAAGTTACTTCTGGTCTTTCTTCTATTCATTTGTCTCCTGCGTTCTTAACCTCAATCATCTAGATGACTTTCATCTCTCAGTAAAGTAACAATTTGTTCTCAGGATTAAAAGTGATCACTGCAATAGAGGGAGCCATAAATGGATGCATTCACATACCTTACCCAAGTTGACTTCAGTCTAGGGTTCCACCACAAAGGAGAACTGTGTACAGTACTCTGATTCAGTAAATAACACCAGCAGTTTGTCATTTGAAAGAGAGCTTGAGTGTTAGAGGCATGGTACACAATAACATTTGGACATATTTTGTCAAGTATGGTTCTCAGTCCAGTGGTCTAAACCAAGCTGGGATTAAGCACGTCACTTATTATCAAATTGACAGATGTGGTGAACTTTAGAATACAATGTGCCACGACATGAGCGAATGTTCTTTCTGCTTCAATGGGAAACTGTGCTCATTTTCCCTAAAAGATTAATTTCTCAACATACGATTGAGATAAATGCTTTCACGGTTGGCTGACAAATAAAAATGAAAAATCACAGTACTTGTAGTTTGTTTGCAGATGTAACCACTGGTATTGTTTGTGTGTCACGTCAGCAAAAAAAAAAGAAAAAGACTAGCTCAGTGTCACAGACAGCAGAGCAGCAAGGGCAGCTCCATCACACCAGCTCTCTTGACCCTGCAGGGAGCTCCTTTTCAGTTCTTCTGGCCAATATACAGGACAGTTCAAACCAATTCACACAGTCTACCTTAACATGCATGTTGAGCCAGGAATACTGATTAAGTGTTTTTTACATTTATCAGGTAATTTCAAAATGATTCTTTTCTACTGAGGAGAGAAAATCATTTACACTCAGAGTATGTCTACTTCAGTAAATAGAGTTATCTGGTATCCTGATATGCTGATTCATCAGAACTGCAACCCTTCCATTCCAATTTTGGATATGAATGCTTTAGATTCCACAATGGACTCTAGGGTTGGGAACAAATTTTTTGCAATGATGTTTTTATTGACAACTTGAGAGGAACTTATGAATGACATCTAGGGTGGGTGATGGCAGGAGGCCTCACAATTTTTTGAGCCTATAATCATCTCAGCTGATTCCTTTCTACAGGGCGCATTATTCAGTTGTATTTCGCTCAGTAGTTTATGTTACGGTGATAATTTTTTTTCTTTTTTTTTGCAGGATTAAGAACTATTCCCTTATTCCATAATGGTCACAATATCTTCTCTCCAATTTGTGCCATGTAACGATACACAGCTAGATTAGACTAACTCCAGAGTACATTCCATGGTACTCAATGGTACATTCCATCTATAAGTGTTACTTTTTCCTTCTATAATTGTTTCACTCTGTTTCCTTCTTGTCTCTGTCCTGTCTTCTGTCAGTTTCCCTTCATGTCTTTATTTTCCTCCTCCCACTGTTTCTTTTCTTTCAGCTTCCCTATCCTGACTCCTCAGCATCAGGGAGCTATGCTAATCTTTTTGACACACGCCAAATCCTCCGTACAAGCCCTTCCACCATTTAAGTAGAGGCTATAAGACAGTACAAGTGTGTCCAAGGACTATGGCAGGGTAGAGTTTGTTGATGTTGTGATGCCTCTTCCTGTAGATGTAGAGGTCTGTTTGCTTGCCTGTTAGGGTCAGTGAGCGCTTGGTCATGTAAGCAACATCAGAAAAGAGCTCTAAAAGAAACTATGGGGCAAACACAGTGAGATCACTAAATAGTAATCTACAGTGGCTCCAAAATACCAATGTGAGATGACATCATTCAGGTTTGATCAGTTTCTCTTGTAGCTCAATGACATGGACTAAAAAAAAAACAGTCTAGTTGATTGAAAATTTGTTTGTGTGTGTGTGTGTGTGTGTGTGTGTGTGTGTGTGTGTGTGTGTGTATGTGTGTGTGCGTGCGTGCATGCGTGTATGCGTGCGCATGTGTGTGTGTGTGTGTGTGTTGTGTTTCAAGGGCCAGCCCGACATTGTGATTTATGAGCTGAGAGCAAATTCTATCCTATCTCTAACAGAGTTTTACACTTTGTCACTAGTGATAAACGATTGAGTCACACACTTTCACCCCTAAACAAGCTGTTTTCCCCACAACACCATGCATGATCACCCTTTCACAGTTAGGTGCAGGATACCTACGATTAGCCAAGGTATAACCGCTATTGAACACACAACAATATACACCAAAATCTACACTCGTGTTCTTTCATCAGCCCATAGAAACACTTTCACATGTGCTTTTCACTCATTACCCAGCTCTCTTATCCCCTGAGCCGATGTCCACTGACAGGCGATCACCCCGACTTCTCTTTGACACGTCCACCAGGGTCAAAGGCCGGCTCAGCAGTGTGAAGCGCAGGGAGATGTTTAGGGCCCCGTGGTGCAGTTGGGGGGACTCGGATCAGGGAGTGCAGTCATTTCTTGGTTCCTTTCAGAGCAAAGGGCCAGGGGGACTGAAAAGGGGCACATTGTTGAAGAATACTTGTGATAATGATGTTATTTGGGTAGTTGCAAGGCCTGCTCAGCAGCTGTTGACATTAATGATGTGGTGTGAGTCGTGTGAGTCGTGTGTGTGTGTGTGTGTGTGTGTGTGTGTGTGTGTGTGTGTGTGTGTGTGTGTGTGTGTGTGTGTGTGTGTCTGTGTGTGTGTGTGTGTGTGTGTGTGTGTGTGTGTGTGTGTGGGTGTCTGTCTGTGTGTGTGTGTGTGTGTGTGTGTGTGTGTGTGTGTGTGTGTGTGTGTGTGTGTGTGTGTGTGTGTGTAATTAATGATTCTCAGAGCCCTCCTACATACCAGCTGCTGACTGAGGCAGGAAGTGGATGATTGATGAGAATTATTGATACCTTTCTCCCTCAAAGATACACATACATGTACCACATTGCCCAGCGCTGCTGAATCCTTGATAGGGTTTTTAAGTTTGTTGCTTTTACCTCAACCATTCACAAATGAACTCATCTGTCATTGGTGAAGCAATGTCAATATTCAACTGTGTTTTAAGTTACCATCTCCCATATGCTGTATTTTACCTCCTATACTAAGCCTACACTGGGTCTATCTGTGGCGGGTATATATATAACGGGAAGATTGATGAGTGGCATTTGAGACCATAATTGGTGTGGTCTAATGACAGCCTCTCATTAATGATATTTTATTGAGCTAGCCATATAACCTTTACTTTTCACGAGAAGAAAATATGTAAAAACATTTACTTGATGAAAACAAGCAGTTTATTTATAGATCAACAGCATGAAATTAGTAGAAATAGATATAGATGTTTTTTTAATCATTTTAAAAATTAAGAAAAACTTTTCCAAGAGTACATCAAATGAATCACATCGCCTTTAGGAGAGCTTGTACAACTGAGTCAGAGGTGAAGAAGGTAACAATAACCAAAGTTTTCAGACAAAAAAAATTCTATATTTTTAATTGCTGTTAATAAAAAAAAAAATATATACAGTCAGAAACAAAAAGCCATGTGGTATATTGTTTTTACCAAGATTAAAATACTTACAGTATTAGAAATTTTTATAAAATACTCTTAGCACACAAGCTATTGTGTACTCTGTTGCTCTAGATGTATATCGTTATATATGGATGTTCTCATATGTACTCTGCTAACTGCTCTCAGTTGCCTTACGCATTATTAATTAGTCTTTGTAAGTGATAGCTGTCTGTGGTTACACTTTAAGGCGCTGTCCACACGATGACGGAACTTTTTGAAAACACAACTTTTTTGTTGCGTGTACGCCTTCCGTCCACACGACAGCGCAGATATCTGGAACGAAAACGCAACTTTTTGAAAACGCTGGCCAAGGTGGATTTGTTTGAAAACGCTGGGTCTGCGTTGTCGTGTGGACGGTGTGTCCGCAACTTTTTTTATCCGGGGGACGTGTCCCTGGACCAAAACCGCTGTGACGTCATGCATGTGACCCGAATCTACATGTACAAACAGAGCTAAAACCGGCTATTTTCTGATGTACAACAGCTCCATGTCGAAGATGCGTTGATAAACATGCTTTGCACTTAAATATTTGTTCGTCTGTTTCTTTATTTATGTGTCATAAAGTTTATATATGTATTTATTTATTCATTCATTCACGTTCCTCGCCAAAGACGCCGACGCCAGTTCTGGGTCAGACCGGGACGCGCTGTCTGCTGGTATAGTGACTTTTTAATTTACTGTATATTCCAAACAAATTATTAGGATCTTATACAGTATGTATTGTATCCATTTTCTTTGATTTGTGAATATATTGATATATCGTAAAATAGAACTTTAGGTGTAAAAACTTCTTCTGGAAACACATCCTACAATTCAAAAAAACCAGTGCTGAAACATGGAGAGAGCGATGAAGAAAGGGAAGTCAAACAGGTTGAGTGTGAGAGAAAGTAATCTGCAAAAACAGGCATAGTCTGCGTGTGTGTGTATGTGTGTGTGTGTGTGTGTGTGTGTGTGTGTGTGTGTGTGTGTGTGTGTGTGTGTGTGTGTCTGTGTGTGCGTGCGTGCGTGTGTGTGTGTGTACAGTACAGTAAAACAGGTCCTGGAACATGTGGCTACCATTATCACTGCAAACAGTGGTCAGTTCAGTATCCTCTGTCTCTTGTATCAATGTGTTGGACTCATCTAAACTGAGCTCCTAATCACATTATAGCATATATCATTACTGTGTCAGATATATTACAGTACTTCATCATCAACCACTGGTCCTTCGACACCAGTGATGGAGTTGGTAATAATAGCACCCTCACACCCAAAGTGCAACCATTACTGAATGAGTGAAGAGCACAGAGATGGGAAGAACAAAGTGAAACAAAAAAATTAAAACAGTCCAAAGTTCAATGGCCAATAATGAAAATACTAATATTCAGTAATCCCTTGTGTATACAGCACTACCTGTGTTTAAATCCAATGCATTTTGTTCCCATTAGCAGGTCATAAAGTGAAGAGTCAGGTGTATCGACAGCATGTTAATGTGATAATTCAAAGTGATGCAAAGCACATTGGGAGTTGGTTGGAATGCTCAAACCACAAAGTCAACCTGCCTAGTCCAGTTTTTTAATGTCCTGCAGATAGACTACGGAAAAAAAGTCTGTTCTTAGTTTTTTTTTTAAAGCAACTGTTACTGCACTCAACACAGATGTAGAACATAGATGCATTATGGACCTGGATCATGTGGAGGTAATGCACCATTTGTGTTGTGTCTTTGTTTTGTGAATTAAAACCTGGCCTGTAATATACAACATAAGGGAAGAAGCTGAACACAATCAACTTTTAAATGTGGATTAATGTATTCAATTTAAATATAATTTGAAAGTATGTTGTCTCATGAAAAAGTCTGACTAGGGCTTTGAACCGAATGACTTGACAGAACAATTTTCCATTAGCGTCAGTCTGTTCACAGGTGCTTCTTTAAACCCATCCATTAACCTGGTTTCTTTACAATTCATCATGTTGAACCTGTAGTCTGTCAGATTCTCCTCACCAGCCTGCACCCCCAATAAAATGTGAAATGTAAATGAAAATAAAATGTAATGTTTGCTAGTTTTGAATCAAAATACAAATAAACACGTGAAAATATTTTTGATGTTAAAACTGTTAAACCATTTTACTTATTGAACTTTTTTTTTTTCATTTTTCTTTTTAAACTTGTTTTTCCATGATGCAGTTCAGGACTTTTAACAACTTTCAATAAGCAGAACAAAAATTGTTGACGTTTTGAAAGTGATTTTTCCCATTCTTGCTTGTATACACAGATGTGTGAGTCACCCATCCCGTGGGCACTAACACCCCCCATCCCAACACAGATGTTTGTTATGTTTTGAACTATGCGCTGGTAAAAGTCTGGATGGTACTTTTTCTTTTTAACCTAGAGGATACAACAGCCACGATTTCCAAAAACTATTTGAAATGTGGGCGTCTCAGACCAAAGGACATTTTTCCACTTTGCGTCAGTTCATCTCAGATGAGCTCAGGCCTGGAGAAGTTGGCTGAATTTCTGGATGTTGTTGATATATGGCTTGCACTTGGTAGAGTTACACATGGTGGAGTTTTGACATGTATTTGAAGATTCAGCAATGACCTGTTTTACTAACAACAGTTTTCCAAAGTGTTCTCAACCCCATGCATGCGTCATACCATTGGGGTTCAGGAGTTCCTCTCTCTTCCCTTCTGTGTTCTCTGGTTTCCTGCCTTTCAGGTCCAGCCTCACCTTACAGTTTTTACAGAGCATTTTGATTTGTGTGTCCTTCCTCATGCAGAAGATAATGTTTTTTGTGATTCTATTAATCTGTCCATCTCTCTAAATTCTCATCATTATTTGAAATCTTGTGAAAAGGATTACCACCCTGATTTATTGTTATTTAATCTTGAGTCTGACTGAGTGCTTTGTGCAAATGTGTGATGTTTTTTAGTGCATATCTGAGTCAAAGCAAATAGTCAGTGAATTGAACACCATGAACCAGTACAAGGTTAATGAGATTACTGTAGTTTTACTTACGGGCCAACAAGCATTCCGTCAGTGCTGTCATATGCTAATTGAGACAGTAACAACAGACAGCATTTCCTCAAACAAGTTTACAAGTTTGGCTAACAACAAATGTAATGACAGAGGACACCATTCTATCAAAACTGCTACCTTGCACTTGTAAGAGCAAATTAAATCAAGGCTCAGTGACATAGTAGTACTAGGTTCTGAATTTTTGATCTGCATAAAGCATTTGACAGTCAATTAATATGTATGTCAGTATCAGTAACTGCCTAGTAACCCGAAATGCCAATGTGTGTTACAGAGGATCAATGCAAGGTCTACTGTTGTTTAGCTTAAATCTTACACTGTTGGGACATACAATTGTAAATGCAATCAAATGACACTGTTGTGTACAATAGCAGTTTGTACCTTGATTATGTGCTCTCTTCTATTACCTGACTTTGTGTGCTCCAAGTCTGTAGATTCACCTCCTACAAAATAAACTTTATGGTGCCATACTCTTTAATTTTACTGCACTTTAGGCTGTCAGATTCCTCTGCAAATCCCCAAGTCTGTAGCAATATCAGTGCTGACTGAAACATCTGCATTTAGATAATTGTATCTGTATTTTATCTGTTTTAAAATCCCCAGGCTGGTTTTTACTTGATAAGCAAATGCTTGAAATATTCCATTGTGTGTGGTTTGTATTGTATCTTTTGTGTGTCTTTTACTTCACGCTGGGGTTGACTAATGTGCCTCAGAACTCTGCTGTAATTGCTTTGGCAAATGTCATGGTATAACTTGGATGTTGCTTACGTTGTTATCTCAATGGCAAATTGATTCATTGTTCAGCTTAACTCTACACTTTTCATTGTTTTGTTTGTTTTGCCACGAATGTCAAAATGATTTACAAAATTACAACATTCTTTTTCATTTTAACGTTGTACAGATCTTTTAGAACCATGGTTGTTATCCCCATGATTTCAGTCAATATTGGGTAACTTTGCAATTTTCATTCACTGCCAACATTCACTGCGGGAAGAAGAGTCTTCTCTCTGTGATGTGGAAAGTAAGGGCATGGATGTCAGACTGGAGGACAGCCGTGGAGCACAGCAAGGGGGCGTTTACATGAAGATGCAATAATTCTTCACAATTATATCAATCATAAAAGCAATATTTTCTTATCTGACAATAAATTCTTGTCTGATAAGGTGTAATTAATTTTTTTAAAAAGAAGTGTAGGCTTCAAATATTAAAAAAAAAAAAAAAAAACATTTTTGTTAAACAATCCTTTGTTTTGTGGTATTTTCCAATGATGAAATTTTTGGACTCACACTGACAGGCGTTACAATTCCGACTGTGTGTCATTAAACTGCTGGATGAAACTAGAACAAAAGAAAGAATGCAAGCCCTCGATCTCAGTTCAGGATGTGACTCAGGTGGGGACAAGATGACATTTAAATGGGATGTACAGTACATAGAGTAAGCTGTATATATATATCACATCCATTTATCACAATTTTAACACTCCTTTTGCTCTGACTGGAGAAAGCAGTGGGTGTAGTGCTGTTCCATCTTGTGTTCTGTCCTGCATACACTGTCGACAGCCAGTTGGTAGAATCAGACATCAAACAGTGAGGCCTGAAGTTCTCCAGCTACATCTGCCTCAGTGCTGCTCACTGTTTATTGTTCCATCCCTACTATATTTACTATTGGCTTAATTAATTCCATGTTTGAACTTTTTTGAGGGATATATGGGGCAGCCGTTTACCATGTTTGAACTTTTTTGAGGGATATAGGGGGCAGCCGTTTACCTTTTAATGTATCCACACAATGACCCACTCCAGACCTAAACCATGCTCACATATCTACTGTATCACACACACAGTCCAGTCCTCCACTTGCAGTCCAGGTGACAAAGACCTCAACCACAAGATGGATGACTGTCTGACTGTGACATCTTAAACCTGTTACCTCTGAGTGGATGTTTATTTGAATTCTCCTCCCGGCTGTATCACATACAGGGAGGGAATTCTCTTGAACTGCAGCAACAGGAGTATAAATATTATGGGGAAAGCCACTGAGACATGAAATGTAGCTTTAATTACAACACTGATATATCGAGGTCAGCCTTTCAGCGTATGTGGAGTGAACGTGACCTTTCTTTTTTCTGCCCATGATTTCTTGTTTGGTTTGGTGTGCACACTCATTAAACAAATGTATATAATATATTATATATGGTACAATATGTTTGCATAAAAGCAGAAGATATATGATGAAGGCTAAATGGGGACCGCAGTTGTTCAACTGCATGAAATATCCAAGAAATTTTGTGTAAAACAATATACTGATTTGTGAAATTAATTTTAATGTCTTTAACTAATGGGTATATGACAGAAGCAGGTGTCCAATATTTCAAACACAAAACTGATAAGTAATAAATAACAAAATAAAATAATACAATTTTCTGAATTACTTAATTAGTCATTCCAAAATTGTCTGTAGGTGTATATGTGTGCGTGAGTGGTTGTTACTTACATGTGGCTCTGCAGCATGCTGTGCCCCCCGCGCCACGCCCACAAGTCTGCTGGGATAGGCTCCAAGGCTAACCCTAACCATAGGCTAACCCTAACCCCATGACCCGCAAAAAGCGGAAGATGCAGTTAATAAAATGAAAGAAAGAATGAATGAATGAATGAATGAATGAATGAATGAATGAATGAATGAATGAATGAATGAATGACTTCCATGTAAGTGTACATGTTTTCATAAATTAATTATAATCTGTGGATTTCAGAGGAATATATTTTTCTGTCATCAAAATGTTTCATTTTGATAAAGTGAAACTGCTGTGGAAGATGTGATGAAGACAGGCTCCAGGCTACACTTTCATAATTCAAATCCAAAATCAGTGTGTTAAGTCATAAAATTGCAGATGTGGCATCTGGTCCTGCATAGCCACAAGTGTGTATGAAGCTCATGACTTAAAATTTTGTATTGTAATCCCTATTTGTGCCCAGATCCAATCATCGTTCATCTGTGAGGAATGAGGTTTTCTTTTGAACTGCTGGTGTGTTTTCATGTGGGGTATTTTATGCTAAAAAAAATAAAAAAAGATTCCACCAACCAGTGCTTATGCTGGTCCCCACCAGCTAAACAATTCCTTCCCCATTTGCTATTCCTAAGAAGACATAGTATAAACTTCGAGAGGTAGAAGTATGTCAGACTAACCTTACTCGTTGTTAATAGTTCTTCATAATTTAAAAAGACATAAAGCGAATGGATGGGCTGCAATAAAGATGGTATTTATGTCCCCCAGGTAGAAGCTCGTAACCCAATACTCCGCACCCGTGTAATTTCAGACCCGGTCTGAGCCAAGCTTGAGCCAGGCCAGGACTGGATATGCGTGCTCTGTGGCTCAGGAAACTGACAGGTACTCGAACACAGAGGCTCTCGTGATGCTTCATGCAGGAGGTCTGGTTTGATTGTGTTTTGGAAAGCGTCCAAGGAGGGCACAGTGTCAAGAAGCCATAAGACATGAGACACTGAACATCTGATCCACTGCCTTTCTAAATGGACCTCTGGCTGTTAAACTCTCATCATACACTACAAAGACATACCAGTGAAATGGATTGCGTGCAAAATTGCTTTTAGACACAACTCAAATGCCCAGTGCATGCTGGGATGGACTTCAGGTATCCTGTTACTGTAACAGTTATCAAATGATTTTGATAAAAGAGTTACCTCTACCTCTTCAGCAGGCAATGACTCAACGTCAACATTACAGAACGGTCAAATACAGGAGTGCAAAAGTTCACAAATTCTTTCAGTTGGTACTTAAGGTGCCAAATGCATAGGATGCAGAAGGTAATTGTCCCAAATAAATATTAGTGATGGGTGAAAAAGACAGCAAATCTATTATTTCTAAATAGAGTTTAGAAATTTGCTAATCCGCTTGATCTTTGTTGAAGCTCTTGGAAACATCAATAACATGTCAGAAGAACTAAAAAATGATTTGATTAGGGTATCCACATGTGTCTGGTTTGTGTATAACATTAAAACCTTTAGATCTCAGTATACCTCTGCCAATGTCAAAATAAAAGTGCATCAGTGCAGTGCTCCCCAAACCCCAGGCCACTGACCAGTACTGATCCTTGGGTCAGTTGGCATCGGGCTGCACAGAAAGAATCCACAACCAACATTATTTGCATTTTATTTATTATCTCATTCTGAACAATGTTTTGTTTTGTAAAATTATTAGATTCTCTCCTCTACATCTGTCCATGAGTCACTCTTGACACATGTCAAGATGCTGCAAAATAACAGCTTTTATGCTGGCCGTATCATTTTATTTTGTTGTATTTATCTGCCACATCGTAAAGGCCAGTCCGTGAAAATATTGTCTGACCTTAAACTGGTTTGTGGTGCAAAAAAGCCTGTGGACCACTGCTTTAGTGGAATTAATACCTTTTTGATTTGTTTTGGTTTTTATTAAGAGATTTTGAAATCTTTGCACCATACCAAACAATATCCAGACAACTTTTAAATGTAACAACACAAAGCAGATGAATATTGCCAGGACTCCCACTTCACAACGTTGCTTTTATTTGAAAATCATCTTGGTGCAATTCTCCTTAAGTTTTCTGTCAACTGTTTTGAGATGAATTAGTCACTTAATTTGCTTCAGTTTTAATTGCCCTCATTAATCACCACTTGTATATTTTATTACAAATTGTCTGTGTATTACAACACCTACACACAGTGACTGTAGAATAATAGTCCAGATGTACATAGTGTAGGAAACATCATGATTTTATTGCTCGTAAAAATGTATACAAGTTAACTAACGTTCACATTTTATTCCCCATTTTATTCCACCAAAGATGGAGCTACCCGTCATTCGGCCTCCTGGTATTTACTGCATGCCTACAGGCCCCTTGTGTGTGCCTGGTTGTTTCAGCGGCTGGTACAAAAACATATATATTCATGATTACTAACCACGATTGAAAACATAATAATTTTCCTATGGGGGTCATTAAAGGGTACTTCTTCATCTATGTGCACCCCATTTTTTTACCAATCCTTAAATTTAACCCGATCCACCAGGATTCTAGCGTCGATAGTGTTTTTTCAAATGATTAACACAGCAGTTTGTGCAGCTGACAATCTGCTGCCAGGCAGCAAAATTGACTTCATGGGTGGAATGTTTTCTCATCTCCAGTGGCTGCATTGTGGTTAGAGAAAAACAAAACGTGATGCTTCTAACACAATGGATAAACCAGAAACACAACACTGCTTCAGTTCCATTGTAACAAAAAGAATGTATGTCAGTCATTTGGTTAGATTGTAAAGCAGGGCCGTACATGCGAAATTACTTTTACAAGTAAACCACAAGATTGATGTTTCATGTCATCTTAATCAGTATAGACTTGATTGACACCAATGTGACTAAAAACTATTGTAAAATTATTTATATTTGTCAGGAAGTAGAAAATGTTCCACCAACTGTAGTGAACATAAAACAGATTTATCACTCTAGACAGAGTAACTATTAATTTTGGCTTAAGTGAAATATTGTAAATTTCCACTCCAACCATTGAGTATTGAGCCAAACCAAATTTAAATTTCAGTGGTTGTGCTATGTAATCAATCATCCTTCAGCAAGAGCAAAATACTAAAACATTTACCTCAGAAGATTAAAACAGTCCATGCTCCACATTTAGACAAAAAGTATGAATCACATTAGATTTTAAAAATGTCACATTTCTATATGAGGTTTATTCATTTGAGCTGAACCCACCAGACTGTGGATTTGGCTCACAGGAAATGTGCAAGTGTTGCCAAGTCTATTGTCCGGATAGTCTTTTATCCCAGCAACATAGTTCCAATGTGGTGTATGGAGGAGATAAACAGTCACATAGCTGGGAAGCCACCACGACTGTTTTCTATAACTCGTAACGATGTAGGGATACCATTACAAAACAGATGGATTGAGAAACAGGGAAAGAAAGAAGTCCATAGGAGAGAGCACAATCAGAGAAAAGGGGTTTAGACAAAGATTTTGAAATAGGATCTGAGCATTTGAAGGATTGTCCTGATTGGGAAATGTCTAAATAAAATGTACTTTCTGCTGACAGTTGCACTGGAGGATAACACGCTGTGTTATACAACCCACATCCACAACTAAACTAACTATTGTTACAATACCCAATAAATGAGAAACCAATTTCTTAAAATGAAATACACAAATTATTCCACACAAATATAGTTCCACTCCCTTGTCCTAAGTACCACCCCGTAACCCCTGACAACGTTAATGTTATAAAATAACAGTCCCAGTCTGTCAGGGTGCAGCACAGGACTTTGATCTTCAAAACATTGCTGATGTATATTCACATTATAATTGACAAGGTCACAAGCCTTTTTTGCAATTTCATGATGGTGCTAGAGGAAAAGTAAGTGACTACCAGAGACTTGAATGTAATGTTTCAAATCTTATTGCCCATCAAATAATAAGATGTTTGAGTCTGGTTCATCAGAGCAGAATCATCATTTATGGACCCACACCACTGATCTTGGATTCCACACCTTTCTCCAAACTGCAAATACCCAGGTTTTGATTTTCTTCTGAAGGTTCCCCGTGTGGATTTAGTCCTTCCTTCTTTTTAGACTCAGGATGATGTGCATTTCTGGCAGGAATCGGCCACTATAAGCACACTTTGGCTCTCCCCTTTTCTGCATGGACCCTCCAACCCTCCAGCAGGAATAACTTTTAGTGAATACCATCCCTCACTGGCTTTCTGCATGCAAATCCTGTCAATTGAGCTCAGTAGTATTAAATTACAAGATGGAAGTATTCTGCAGAGAATAAATCCTGGTCCCTGAAGAAAGATGTGGGTGCTTTTCCTTTTGTGCTGTAATGGTTTGTTTGATTTGTAGATATACAGTAGTGTGTGGCAGATGTTACCTCAGTTGACAGATCTGACAGTCATTTGACCAACATACAGGAGTTAACCACATCTGGGTTTGATACATATAATGTTCATCAAGATACATGTGGAACACAGGAAGTAGTAAAACATTCCTATTAGTTCTGAAGTCTGACAGAAGCCGCTGTAAAAAAAAAAAAAAAGGTCATTTCATTTTTTTAATTATTGGGGAGACAGTAGCTCAGTCCACGAGGTTTTAAGTGGGGAACTGGAGTGTGGCCCATTCAAGTGTGGACAAAGTCTGGAGTGTGAGCTAATCGCTGGAGAGGTGTCAGTTCACCTCCTGAGCACTACCAAGGTGCCCCTGAGCAAGACACCAAACTCCAAACCTGAAATATAAATCTTAAATCAGTGCTTGAATTGAGGTCACCACATTCACTGGCAATGCTGACATATTCTTTCCAGCCTCCAGACCCCCTCTTCTGTCATTGACCTCCAGTCTCCATGGTGGATGCGCAGCTAAAGAACCTGGGAGGCCGGGGTCACCACTTCTGACAGGCAGCCTTCACTGATCTGTCGGCTAGCTAGACCATCAACAGGGATTTGGTTACTGCCAGCGGGGTACTTTAGAGGACTAGCCCATACACACTCACACATGCACACAGAGTAAGTTTGACAAACACAGAGCGAAGTATGTGAGAATGAATGGATGAGCAAGTGCTCTGTTTGGTTCTTTCTCAGGCTCACAGCTACAAAGACACATTTGGTCTAATTTTGACATAGAAATGCTTGACTTCATGATCCTCCCACTCTGAATTATGAAATAACTAAACACATAAAACACACACACACACACACACACACACACACACACACACACACAGTGAGAAGGTGATATGTGGATGTGAGTAATCACATCTCAGGCATGATCCTAATGTCGCCGTGAACGGATGCTACCTGCTACCAATTTAGAGCTGTTGTCATTGCTGCTAAAATAGACACTCTGGTCTCACTGCTCAACACATTTCTAGCCTGACCTTTTCTTTCTTTTCTTTTCTTTTCTTTTTTTGAGTTGTTTTGCCGTCACGAGCTCTTCCGAGCAGGAACTGGGTGTGTTTTGCTTGTTACATCAGAAGTGTTGACAGTAACTCTCCAAATGTTAAAAGCCATGACTCTGAAAGATTGGATATGTAGACCAGGTTAAAGTTAGTGGAAATTTTTGGTTGTTAATCCAAGATCCTTAAGTATTCCATGCAGCAGAATGGCAGATGGAACTTTGTTTCAAATTATTGATTGTATGGAAATTATGACATTCTTCATAGAGTCTTCACAGAGTGCACTGTATTTATTCTTATTGTGTCTCATAATCCCCATCAGTTTGATTTGAGTGTGTTTCTAGCATAGAATAGATCTCATTGCCTTCTCACTTGCCAGCCATATTTGACAACACTCACTTTACATTAAATAATGCTTTTTAATGTTTTTAAAGCATTCGTAACACTTGCTCCGTCCTTTTGAGCTGTCCTTGCTTCACTCTGGTAATGCAATCCCCGTGAATCATCAGGTGATAAATGATTATATCTCTCCAGCAGAGTATGGGTGGCTTCTACTGACCCTACAACTTGACCTCGCTCCCACAGACAGTCGAGACAGGAGAACAACAAACTGGCATCTGCCTGAACAAGAACTTTGAGCTCCCAGTTTCCTTTAAACACAGAGACAAGATTCACACATAAGGTGACAGCCATCCATATTCAGTTGCAATGTCTGATGATTGTGACCCATTGATCTCTTGTAGCCTGTATATTAAGGAACTAAAGGAAAGATATCTAGTGGCACTGGTAATGTATTTAAAAATAAACATTATTTTCTTAAGATGTGATTAAAGCCCCTCTAAATCTGACTGTTATGATTCTCTCAAGGTATGTTTAGTGAAACTATTTAACTATTAACTGTCTATATACTGTAAATGCAGTTATGTATATTATATTTTATATATGATCATTTACAGAGTTGCACTGCATTGAAATATTTTTCTTGTTTTTTCCCCTTGTATGTCACTGATTTCCAGTATATTCCATTTGGTCTGAAGGGAGCGTGTTACTTCCTTGGTGCATGCTCCTCTGGTATATGTACAGTATGTACCTGACCAATATAATTAGATTTAACTAAGGCATGCAACCCCTGGAAAAGGCTTTCCTAAAACATCTCCACTCATGCATGTGCACACAATGATATCAGGTCTTCCCATCTGCAGCTTCAATGCAGCACAGGTTTATTGACAAAAACCAGTAAAGGAGGCTCATAAACTTTGAAAAAAGCCACATAATTTTACTGTAAATACTCTCCAGTTTCCATCACAATAAACTTGACATGCCCCATTGAGTATAGCACCACTTGATCCAGTTGGAAATGTTTAATCAAGAGTGACAATTGTAATGGTAGTGGAGCGATCGTGATTACCTTCATCTCAGGCAAAACAGCGTCAGACACTTAACAAGATACACTGGGTGAATGTTGTGATGTTCCAAGAAACAACAAGAGACAGGAAATGAAGAAATTGGACAGAGTTGCAATTAAAATCAGGAGCTATTCTAAAGAAACACAATCACTAGAGAAAGCTGGAATTGTCTTAAATAACGTAATAGTATTTTTGATGCACCGGTTTGATTCCTCTGTATGACATCAGTATGCCTGTCACGCGTTGTGTATGGGTGGCGCAGTCGTGGGAAGCAGTGGTTCCTGGTCTAACACACATTCCTGTTCCTGAGTGCACATGAACATATTAACGCACCCCTAGAAAAAAAATTACACACACACACAGGGACACACTCTGCCAGCCCGCCCACCTGGGCTGGATGACCCCCTAAACAGCTCCAATTACTAGGCAGTGACAGACAGACAGATTAGGTCTGAACAAGGGTGCTGAGGCCTGCACAGACAGACAGATAGAGAAAACAGACAAAGACAGACAGTAAAAACAAGTAAAAACAGACGTATGGCCACTCCAGTGACACAGAGATGTACGAGAGATGGGAAAGAAGGAGGATTCTCAAGGGAATTCAGTCATTAATAACAGTCAGTCTGTTTACGTGAAGCCTTCATCAGTTCAGACCGAGGAGGACTTTCCTCTGTCACCATGACTGAGGCTCCCTTGTGCCGACCTCTACATCCCCTGTTACAACTAACCTATCTGTGTGTCTTTGCAGCCAGCATCATTGTGCTGCTTTCACCTTCATTCAGTACCTAAAGCGGACTCCAACATCACCTTTGTTATTGTGAGACCAAACAGCCTCCATTTCTGTGTCTGAGTTCACACACTGTCAGACGAGGAGCAGAATAAATCACTTTACCTTCATGAAAGTTTTCCCGCTGACAGCAGAGAAAGGAAAATCAAATTCAGATGGGGAAATGCCTGGCCTCGGGAACGAATGGGTCATTTTGAGGGTTTAATTGAAGATGAATCAATGAAATGGCTCCACATTAACAGAGACTACTAATGTCTATGATTTAAAACCCAGAGCATGTGGAAGTATGTGCATACTGGCTTATTTAGTTGACAAAATGTTTTCTCTTTACTATTAAGATTTGAAGGAACCTTTTACAATTAAGCTAGGTTTACTCAGTACAAGATGAGGTGATGACAGATAGAGTATGAGTTCAGACATAGGGGTAGGAGAAAATGAGTCCTTTCATAAGGATTTTTGGAGAGCATGATTAAAACAGTGAGTTTATTGTTTAGAGGTCCTTACATGCTATAGCTGATCCCCCTCCTCCCTCCAGTACAGAAACAAACACACACACTGATTATTCACAGAGCTCAAATGGATCTCTGATCAAAAGGGTAACTCCTTGACAGTCATCTGACAGCTCGTAAAAATACCAGACTTTGTCATCCTTGGCAACAAAGGCAGCAGCAGAAGTACCAAAATTTAAAAACTTTTATTTAATGGATCTTTTATATCTTGATTTGTCACTTTATTTGCTCTTTTATTAGTTTGTATTGCTGTGATATTGAACATTTTGTATTTTCTGCTTTGTTTTTCCCCCTTTCATGCAAGTTATGCAAAATAATAAAATCAAGATTTTATGGGGTTTAATATGTGATGGAAAGGTTACCCGCTATGCGGATGAAGCAACTAAAGACGACATAACGATGTACAAGACTTTACGCCTCTCCCCCACAAATATTGGACTCTTAAAATCACTACAAAAACCTTTAAAAGCACTTTTTAAGACGATAAGGAACGTTACCGCACTTGGGTGAATGATACGCTGATGTGCTTCCTTGTGATCAAAAGTTCCACATGCCACTCTAAGCTTGATTTCTCTGTTTTATTTCGCTCAAGTTTCTCTGTTAATTCAACCAATGGTTAACATGAAATAGCAGAACATTCAGAGTTCAGCATTCAGTGTTCAATAAACTATTCATGCCTCTGGGCAGAAACCTAACTCCAATCCACGTTTGGTCTTGATCTCACACCTGTTTTTGCTGTCACTTCACTCTGCAACAATTCTTGCCAACCTGAAAAAGAAACCTTGAAACAAGACATTGAGCACACCTTTATGGGACTTATGATGTAACTTCCAATCGAGATTCTAGCGCACCCCTTATTCTAAGAAGTTTTAAAAACAACTCAAAATTAATTTTAAGCTTTTTGCAACCTTCTTGCTAAGAGAGTCTGGCCCAGCAAAGAATCTGATTAGAACCACATTTTCCCTGCAAAGTATAAGATTGATTGAAACAAAATATGAAGAAAAGGGTAGGAGCAAGCACATAAGGACAGGAGAACTCAATGAGCCAGAGAGGAGAAGGCGTCAGGAGGTAAAGAGAGAACGCCAGAACAGAGAAGAAGACAGAGACAAGTGAGTTTGTGTAACTTTGTCAGGGAGCCCCTTCAGCAAGTCCAACAAGCTTGACGTTTTCTACACAGCTCATTGGATCCAGATGGATTCAGCTCAATGAAGTATTGATCAGCAAGAAGACCACACTTAGACACCGTCTGAAAAACCAAATCAGTCATAGCCTTTTGTCTTTTAATGTTTTATGGTATGATGTATTGACAAATTATTGTACCTACATTTTACAAAGTTTACGGATCTCAGGAGCACTGTGGTCAAAGGGCTACGGAAACAGCTGCAGAAATTGGATGAAATACAAAACATTTGCTGTACACACGTGTCTTTTGCTTGATTTCTGTCTGTCTTGCTTTGAGGTTTGACAGGAAAGAGTTTATAAGACAAATCTTGCTGACCAACTATAGGTTTTTGAAGTTTATTGAGCATTCAATCACTCTGTGTAAGCTTTAAACAAGATATCCAATGTAAGAAATTTGACAGGCAGAACTACTTCACAAAGATATCATACATGTCAGCTCTTACAGAATGCCTATAAATCTCACAGATTTTTTGCATTTCAAAGTCACTGCCGAAAGTCAATAGATTTCTGACAGTGAGAAATAAAAATGGAATAATTCTGGAATAATTAGGATTTGATTAAAACTTTTCAGCTTTTTTCCTATAGATTTTGGAAGTCTTGGAGATATTTAATGCTTCAGGCTTTACCCCTGTAAAGCCTGAAGCATGAAAATATTGACAGAAGCATCAAAAACTTTTTTCAAAAAGCCTATTGAACCTTCTGATGAATTTATCAAATGAACATTCACAGAAATCTACATATAGGAGCTTTCATTTGTGTCCTTTATTCTATCAAATATGATATATTGGCTCTAAGCGGTTAAAGGTGAGCATCTCATGAAATTTAGAAATATATATATATATAATAAGATGTCATGTTGAAAAAAGAAAAGTAATTTTTTTAGTTTTTTTGGTCATCTTGGTAACCATTTGATGTTTTTCCTATGTTGTGCCCTGAAATGCCAGGCAGATCCATAGCTGTATGGTCAATATGTCAGTTCCTTATTTGATAAAGAAGACACAATACAAAAAAAAAAAAAAAAAGGGGGGGGGGGGAATTCATAAAGGCAATCATTGCAAAACTGAGCAAACATCACTTGTTGCTTTTGTTATTTTTTATTTTGTTATGTATGTGTAAACATCAATCTGCTCCCACAGTGGTTTTCAAATGCTTAGCAAGTAAAAGTAGGCCTGCACTGGACAAAACCTTTGTAAACAGTTATTTTTCTTTGGTTGATGACTCAGACCTCTCTGCAAATGTAGGAAAACACAACTAAACATTGCTGTCATCATGACCAGTATTTGTTAGGTCTGTAATATTGTCCTGTAACAGGGTGAATGATGCGATTTTCGTTTCACAACAATGTCAGAAACTATACAGTGATGAGGAATCAAGGGGGGGGTAATCTTCAAGTGTGCCTTATTGATCCCTGTTCAAAGCTCAGCAACCAGGCAAAGCCTAAGCAAGTCCATGGAGTGGCAGCCCTGTCAGGTGCATCGTGTGCTCTTTGGAACGTGAGGGAGGGACATGGGCATTTGTCCTGAGAGGCTGAAAGCTTTGGACATTGTTTGGCTATAAAACAGTTTTTGTTGGTTTTTTTTGCTTTTCAGTCAATAGTCTTCTTTGTCTTTAATTCATATATATTCTCCTGTGGACACTGCACAAAGCTGACAGAGCCTTCTCCACACACATTTCAGTAATATCTGTCTCTTTTTCTTCATTAACTTTTATTTTTTTTATGCAAGAAAGCACTCATTGTCACTTGCTTTTTCTCCAACTTTTGTATCTTTTTCAGAGGCATGGTGAAAATCAGTCAATCAATCAATCAACCTTTATTTGTACAGCACTTAATCACATCAGCAGACATTTCAAAGTGCTTTAACAGACAGACAAACCCAACAGGACTCTCCAAACATAAGCGACAGCTTACAATTGCTCTGAAGGATCTAACTGACTTTTCGCTCTCACTGCAGCGAGTAAAACGAGCAGACGTTACCGTTTGGTCGATTTCTGTGTGACAGAATCACACAGGTGAGTCTCGTGATGAGAAACTCGCCCGAGTTAAAAAAAAAAACCATAATGCCGATTTCCGGGTTTCAAATTTAACTGGAGAAATGGAAAAATTGTGAATGCTTTTGTTGAATGGAAGTGTATTTCAAGCTTGTGTCCCAGGGATGCACGCTGTCTGACAATCGTGCGTCCCTGTCAAAAATTGTGTCAAAGACACAAGGACTCACGCGAACGAGAGCACTGGGTCCCTTTATATCCAACATTAAGAGTCTGTATCCTTACACAAATTCAGACACATTCTCAGAGGTTTTTGGCTCTGCCAAAGTTACCCTTTGTCTCTTATTGGATCTGTGATATGTAAGTACCTCCAAGTCTGAGGCCATAATGAACATCAGTAATAATGTGGGTGTCAATGAATATGAGTAGTTTGGACCTTTGTGGTGAAGAAGCAGCTGTGTCAGAAGGCAAAGTTCTTGACTTATAACTCAGTCCATCGTCCAACCATCAACCGTGGTCACAAGTAGCTGGTGGAGACTGACAGAGGGAGGTTGCAAAAGGTGATTGGGCTCAGCTTGAAAGGAGAATGGACGTCTTATGTACACTCAGGTGCACAAAATTTTCTTTCTGATCAAATAACTGATTATTGCAATCAATATAAAGATCATGATCTTATCATGTGTACTCTTGCAGAACATGTGAATAAAGGCCAGATTGGCTGGATATGAAATGAAAGGTCTAATGTCTGACTGTTCAGTCATGGCATAAATACAACCCCTCATTTTCTGGCACAGACATCTCTTCTTTTTCTGCTTTTTTTGTTCTTTTCTATTTTATTCTGTTCTTTTCTCTTCTTTATTTTGTAAACTAAATTAATGCTGATCCACAGTGGCATAAACGGACACATAATTGCTTGCCTCATGTTTGTCTTATCTGGAAAAAGAGAAGTATGCATGTTTACAGAAAGTCTGCACTTAGTCAGAGAACTTAATTAAAGGTGAGTGTTGGTATCTGGGCTTGGCCAAAAGAATGTGCCTGGCCCCAAAAACTCATGGGATGTCACGCCCACTCATTGGAGTGGGTTTCAGCTGCTTTGCATGTCTAAAACAAACCACTACATCTGTTTTTACTTCATGTTTTGTTTAAAAAGACAGAAGAAAATGGCCAATTTAGCTTTAAAAAAATTGTATTGGCTTTTATTCTCCTGGATGTCTTAGCTTAACATGGGAGTGATTGGTTGAAAGAGACAATGGAAGAAAAAGAACGAGGAGAAAATGGATGAACTCAGATTTGTATCGAAATGGTCGTGAAAGGGGGGAAATAATGACCAGTGTGTACACACAAATGTTTCAGTGCATACGGATAGAATTTCCCTGAGAGTGGAAACATCAAGACATCTCTGTCTAGTTCAGCTGGAACACATTGAGTTTTACACATTAGATCCGGACACATAAGCCCTTGAAGAGGAAAACTATTTTCACTTTTCTCGACACTATGTCATTTTCCGCCACTGCTACCTAAACCAGATTAGTAAAACCTCATATTATTACGGATTACTTCTTTTTTACGAGATGAGCATTTCATTTTTTATCAAACTCAGACAATGAATAATCAGCTAACTCATTTCTAGTCACAGCTTTCATCAACTCATTCTTCATTTAATGGCATCGTCATTCCCTCTATCCAATACAATGTTTTATATTCTAATGCCTTCATCCATCCATCCATCATCCATCCATCCATCCATCCATTGATCCATCCATCTCTTCTACAGCTGTTTGTCCACCATGTAAAGTGTAACCACATGAGGTCCTTCTATAATATCAGTTTCTGAAGTACCGTAATAAAAATGAAAATGGTAAAATTGCCCACTCAAGACTGATACATGTATAACAACATTAAATTTAGTTTCTCTATTAAATTTATCGTCTTGTTCCGATAAGGCTGATTTTCAGCTCTCTCACATAACTGTACTCCAACACATAAACGCACAAATGTTTGGCTGCTCTTCATCTGGCCCTCTGTTCAGCTTATCTGCCCATCAATCAGATTTTGAAATATTTTGGATTCCATGTAGTAGTGCAGCTCATCAACAGGCTTCTCAATGCCTCTGCAATGTCCACATGTTCAAAATCAAGGTAGGCCTGGCCCTGATGAAAGCAACAATGTCTGCGTGTGTGTGTGTGTGTGTGTGTGTGTGTGTGTGTGTGTGTGTGTGTGTGTGTGTGTGTGTGTGTGTGTGTGTGTGTGTGTGTGTGTGTGTGTGTGTGTGTGTGCATGTGTGTGTGTGTCTGTTTGTGTGTGTGTGTGTGTGTGTGTGTGTGTGTGTGTGTGTGTGTGTGTGTGTGTGTGTGTGTGTGTGTGTGTGTATGTGTATGTGTGTGTTTCTCACAGGTACTGACAATCAGTAGCTTCAGATAAGGATAAAGACAGAAGTTACACATCTGACATCAGGTTTGGATTCAAATTAATGGTTTAGACTACTGGTGTGTTTCCATGATGCACGGAACCCCTTTCTCTTCCTCTCCCTCTTCTTCTCCACTCATAAGTCATTAGTTCACTTCTTAACTTCTTCTTAGTCTTTGTGTATCATCCCATTACAATGGACCTACCGCATCATCATCACCACCATCATCATCATCATCTTCTTCGTCTTTGTCTTCGTCTTATTATTATTATTATTATTATTATTATTATTATTATTATTATTATTATTATGTATTTCTCATCATTATATCATGATAGTATATTGTCATTTGGTATTGTATAATTGGATTGATTGAATTGAATTGAATTGAATTGAATTGAATTGAATTGAATTGAATTGAATTGAATTGCATTGCATTGCATTGCATTGCATTGAATTGAATTGAATTGAATTGAATTGAATTGAACCAAAATAAATTCAGATAAACTTACTGAGTAGCTTCTGTATAGATAATGGTCACTATTTTGGCATATTTGGCTATTAAAATGACTACTGCAGACACTTCATATGAAAGACAGCTGCAGCTTGTTTTTAGTTTGTATTAGTCAGTGTGTAACATATGGTAAAGGTTGGGAACACATTTCCTAAATGTCTCTGTAATTGTCTTTTACAAAAATACTTCATCTTAAGAGCCAGGGTTTGGGGTGGGGTTAGGTTTATGGTTGTTGTGTGCATTGAGTGGCCAGTAATGACATCCTCATACACACCCGTAAACACTGTTGGCAATTAGGTGAACTATTAATGATAGAGATCCCTGCATGGCATGTGATTATGATGAGCAAGAGTTGAAAGTGAAGTCCGATGTAGAGTTTACAGTTGTTTCAAGTGTCTATCTGGCTGAGACAGAACGTGTAATAGGACACATGTTTGAAAGGACTAAAGTTTCTCCTACATCTCCTCTCACATTTCTCCACCTCGTCCTCTTATCTACATTTTCCCTGCTTCCTTCACATCCTCTCACCTCTTCTCAAGAAACTTCTTTCACCATCTTTCTTGTTCACAACTATAAATCACATCTTTGCATGTGACAACTGTTCTTTCTCACTCCTCTTTTGCTTGTTTTTGTCCCCATCCCTGTCCTGACACAAACTTCCACATACAATCCACACACAAATTCAGGAATGTGTAGAATGTGTTCATTCCTGCCGGACGGACGGATGGATTGATGGATGGGCAGTGTCCATTATCCTTAAAAACTTGATGCTTAATACAATGTAAACGACAAGGTGCAGCAAAAACCATGTAGATATTTCCTGTGAAAAGAGGGATGTAGTAGCAGATATTAACCAACACAGACACTGATTATCAGTTTTATTTTATAGATTTATAAAATAGATTTATAAAATTTATAGACTATTTTACAGATTTATATCATATTTAATGTCTGTTCCATCAACAGACATTAAATGGCAGTGATTTTGTGAGCCAATGTGTCAGCTTGTTGACCAAAATCTATAACAGCCTGGGGATGGATTTTTTTCTGTGTAATATTTACGTAAATCAGTGGCATCATCCTTTACATCTGATGAGTTCAGTGTCACCGGCCAAATGATGATATGAATAAAGTTTTGAGACAGTGCATTCCTCCTTATCAAATCTTCATTCTAACTTTTCTGACTGAATGGGGAGTTGATTTCTGAGTGACCGTTGATAGTAAGCACCTCACCTCCCATCTCTCTTATCGGCTAGCTTAGTTATCTGAGAGATGGAGGAGTCCGTCTAACTGGATTTAAACTTGTCTTCTTGTTTATCCATTTGATTGATTACTTTCATCTGCTGAACTCTGCTCTGCATTCTCTCCACTGGTGTTTTTCAATAATGATGACATCAGTCTGGAAGGCACAGTTTATGTGGACTATGAAGCATTTTATAGTCCAAGATGCATTAGTAAGAATTGGTCAGAAAAGCTATGTCTGCACTGACACGCTCACCATTATTCTGCATCAATATGTCATTTATTACTTTTTTTAAACTTTTCTTCATTTGCAGACGTTCTTATGATCCAGTGTTGAATCCAAAGTGCAATTCAAGGGTCAAAGGTGATAAATGAAACGTCTTTAAATTTATTTGATACAGACTGAGTTCATTAATGGGAAACACAGCCATTCCTCTCAGTGTCTGAACTTAATTTATCTTTTTTATTTCTACATAGTGTTATGCACAATTGAAACAGGATTAAACGTTAAATAACAGGATGAATTTAATAAAAATGGGCGGAACAAACAGAAAGCAATGAAAAATTACTGGCGATAAAGTAATCAACAGTAAAAAATAAATCGTAAAAACAGATTTAAAAATAATGTTTGTTGGCTATAAGAAATAATCAGCAATAAAAAAATAATTAAAACAGATTATTGTTATCAATGAAACTGTGTGCCAGAGTTAATTCAAGATTTTTTGTAACAATACTAAAAGATTTTACTAAATCTGTAATCTGAAGGCACAGTGTTCCAGGTCTAAGGGGGTTTTGCTGCAAACTTTGATAACAGGACTCCAGTGCAGTCAAATGAGTCATGACTAAGGATATGAATCTGCCCTGGCAGATTTTTTTCTCTTACACAACCGTCCCAGCGTTCTGGATTAAAGTTAAGGCCGATTATCCTGAGATCGCCAAAAAGTATCAAAAACTTTGCTTCCATTTCCAACCTCCTGTCTTTGTGAAACGGGATTTTCTGCGGTGACCATAAAGAAAACCAAACTGCGGAGTAGACCGGATGTCCGGAACACACTTCAGGTGTCATTGTCTCCCGTTACCCCTAAATCAGCGGTACCCAAACACTAATTCTCATTATTGTAATTATTATTTGATCAACTTGTTCACCCTTTTATTGGAAATGATCAGTATTTCTCCTACGTTGAATGAACTGATTGTAAGTCGCTATATTTCAAAATAAAGCTCATCAATGTAGTCACTTCAATCGAGTTTTTAATATAATTATTTCTTACAATTATTTAGTTTACAGAGATGTTGATTATTAATTTATGAAAAAGTTTTTTTATTGTCAGCTGATGTCTGCATTTTACATAAAACCACTGCGGATGATTTATTATTAGACTACAGCTGTCCTGGCATCATTAACGTTTATTGAGCAAATGACGACCAGTCCGTGAAAATACTGTCTTAAATGAAACTGGTCTTTTGTCTGGTATTGTCTGTGATGAAACCGGTCCGTGGAGCTAAAAAGGTTGGGGACCGCTGGTTTAGATGGTTGAACAAATACAGATACAGATACAGATAGTGGTGTACTCACTCATCCCTAACATCCAGAAATCGTTGGGTTGCACTGTGATTTGCAAAGCAGTAAAAATGAAAATGAAAAAACAACAACTCTTGGTGATGGTGGAGGTATGAGATGTCAGGGTATCTTCTTTTTTGTTAAGGAAATTCAGATTTTGCAACACACCATAACACTAAAGGAATCATATCTAGCAAAAAAACATCCTGCCAAGTTTTTTATTTTTCTATTTCTTATTTTTATTTGAAGGTTTTGGCTGGTCTCTCAGACCAAAGAGCTGTTTATCTTAAATGTTAAGAAACAAAATAGTTTGTACTTAATTGAATTATCCCTGATAGGAACCAGACATAACCAATTAAATGCTAGAATAGTTTCTTATTTGGAGTGAACTAATAAAACCTTATAATAAAAAAAATGATATAATTTTCTTCAGCATCTGTTTATTGATAAGAGTCTTTGGTAATTTATGCACTTGTCAAGACCACAGCACATTAATAACTGTTCATAAATACTCAATTACTGTTATTATTACTGCTATAATTATTGTGACTGTTATACTGATGTTGTCATGTGTGAATGTTGTTTTTATGAGGTCTAGTCAACAAAGAAAGAGAAGTATTTATATTTTTCCAACTCAGAAAACTGCTGGTTTAAGATGCTATAGGTAAGAATTGAATCGTGAGGCTGACGTTATTGCTACAAAACTGACCCTTGCATGGACTTGTGAAACACACAGGATTAAATAGTATGTCAGAACTTCACAGCCTCTTCATTGTGTACGTTAAGGAAATAAAGTAACAAGACAGATGAGATGGGAAAAGTACTTTTAGGAAAATTTGCACTGATCCAAAAATCAGTCAGTTTTCTTGAGTTATGAAAGCCAGGGGAAAGAAAACCCAAAAATTCCCCTCCACAAAATTAAACAAAGGGGAGCATGTAGAGTTTGGGATTCTGGAATTATTATCTGGAAGCAATCTCTGCAAAATATTTGAGTAGTTTCTCAATGAACATCATCTAGCTGTTCTAACAAACAACTTCTCACATTCTTGTCTCCTCATTACAGAGCTCAAGCAGGTTTCAAACGTACTAAATGAATAAGTATGGTGTTAGTAAATAATTATATCAAACCACTCAATGCATCTCAAGATGAAGATGTCTGTCACCTAAACATCTCACTAATGACCAACATCCCACTTTTATTTGAGGGCAGAAATAATATCATTTTCCTTTTGTTGACTGTTTTGACATCATTTTTAGAGTGGAGAGTATAACTTTATTTATGTCAAATATTTCAAAGCTTTCTTACATGGTTTGAAAAAAATTTGCAAAGAATATGATTTTTTTTATCCAGTCCATCTGAGAAAGGTAACTTCAGTTTTTGTAGTGAGAAGAATTCCGTAGACAACCAGCAGATGTTCTTGGAGAAATGGTCATGGTTAGGTGAGTGCTGAACAAGCTGATTTATCATGTGTGCATTTCAGTATTTGAATGTTTCTTCTTATTCCTTATTTCTTCATGACCTCAAGTAAGCCATTGGAAAACATCTCACAACACTGTTTATTATAATTTGTAGAATTTTTGAGGAAAAATCTGCTGGTATTAGGTTGGTCTTTTTTGCCATGTGCAAGGCAAGAAAAGACTAAATATATATCTGAATGGTATTGATCTGAACGAACAGATTGTTGCTGGTTTTACACTATAATATGAAAAAAATTACCTTAGTGGTTGAGACTTTTATATCAGTCTGAAGTGATCTGATCTTCTCCTGCTTGGGACCTGTAGTTGGTCCTAGCCTGCTTTGCTTAGCTGAGCCTCAAGTCTGTCTCTCTGCACTCTGTTCAATCCACTTTAGCTGGACTCTACTATTGTCTCCAAAGTTTCACCAATGTCCCCTGCCATCACCAGAGAGGGGTCACTGAAATACAGATTTCTGAAATACAGTTTCTAAAATCCGTTTCTGAAATACAGATTTTTTTTTGTCCAACAAATACAGCTTGTCTATAAACTTGTCGATTTTCTAATGCATCTTAGTTATTTCACATCTCTGTTCTGTTGTCTCAGTGAATGCTTTGTCCTTTTCCGGAATCTGCTTTTCTCAGTAATCTATTTTGTAGTAGTTTAACTTGACGGTCGTCTGACCGATTGAAGGACTGAGAGAAAAAAGAAACACATAGATTGACTGGAGCAACCTACGTCTGCTCTCAGAGCAGCCAATGCCAATAACATGTGTGCAAAAAGGTCTCCACTCTAAAATAGGAAACTCCACACAATCCATTTCCCTTACAAGTCTATTGTATATAAACCTTTGTGACTAGTTATACAGTGAGCTCCGATTGCTATGTCAAACAAATGCAAACTGATATAATGTCTGAGAGAAGAAGTTTACCCTTTGAAGAAGTGTTGCAGTCGGAGTACAATATGTCCCAGATAGCACAGGCTGCAAACTGCTCCGGCTCACTCAGACATTCCAGTTTATTTATAATCATATTGTATGTTTGGAGATTAAAAATCCAGACTGGCGCAAAGACTTCCCTTATCAAAGTGATCAGTATTCCTACCAATAGTTCCATATCTTAGGAGGCAATGCAGAAGATGCAGATTTTAGGGAAACATTGGAATGACTGAAAGAGTGACGATAATTTACTGTAAAGTGTACCAGATTATCTGTGGTGTTAGACAGAGATATACAATCTTGAAAATGCGTGTCCTGGACACTCAAAGCTAAAGGGCATAACTCTGAAGGAGGAAGTGATTTTAAAGCCTTTAAACCTTTACATGTGTCAGCAATTTTGTTTTAACAGGATGGCGGCCAAGTTGGCTGAGCAGTGTTACCATGCTTCAGCCTCCTATTTGACATGACATTGACATTTTTAGCATACTGATCAAAGAGAACTGAGTGTTCTTGATTACATTTAAATTAAAATAACTAAAGTGTTCCCTGGACATACCCGTCTTTATGATCCAACTCACTGTATGTTACCTCATGCCACTAGAACACAGATTTACATCCTTTGCTGTGGCAGTGAGGATACTTACCCGTCCATTTCAAGCAGATTAAAGGCAGCACATGCAGACATTCTGTCACATCTGACCCATCACTGTCTGGAGTCTGGGGAGAACATTTTTATGAAACAGGTTCTTATTTTACAGTCATGTCAAGTCAGTCCCTAATGTATGTTTGTGTGCAATGATTATCCTCTTGTGACCAAATCTAAATCCATGTGTTGATCTGTCTGTTGATAAAAATTTGTGAACTTGAGGATTGGCAATCATTTAAATATTTTCATAAATAAGCAGGCACAATTATGTTTTTTAAAGTTTCTAAAGTTCTTTTCTTAAGAAATTTTCATTCTCAAAAGCCTTTCACGTTTCCTAAGTGTTTCGTTTTCACTTTGCAGTGTAGCTTTTCTTCATGCTGCCTAAGCAAGGATGTGGTGAAGAATTGGTCATAAACTGCAACCTCAGAAATGAGGTCATGATAAATCGCACTCACTGGTTGTTTCAGTTTTACTACTGCGTCATCAAGACACCCAATTAAGGAGACAAAAAATGTTTAAGTGCAAAGGGCTTAGCACCACAGCTAATTGCTGCAGAAGAAGACAAGTTGAACTATGGAAGAATGAGACCAACAAAGCTTTCAGTCAACAGGAAAATTGCCAAACACATGGTAGGCCTAATCCGAAAACAGAAGAAATATGTGTGTTTCTTTTTGTGTTTCACATTTTTGAAGAGGTGGTTAAAAAGCAGATATTCCTCCTGGCAGAGCTTGGAAGAGACCTGTCAGTCTGAATTCTATGTTCAGAAAGAGAAAGCTGTAGATACATTTACCCTGCATGAAGCTGAGGGGACTGAGCCCTAATTAGTCTGAGCTGCTGCTGGCCTTGATAGCTCTGAAGGCTGAGGCAGATGGAAGTCATACATGTGCAAGCTTGTGTATGTTGTGCATTCATCCTGGAAATTGCCGGTTTTCCAACAATGCTATGAGCACACATCCATAGAAATCTAATAAAATCCATAAATTGTTTTGTTGGAATTCTGTGGTGCAATGAATGGAGAGCAGGCAAGCAAATGAAAACCACATACTGAAGATGGAAAAAAGAAAGACAATAATTATGTTGTGTTCTTTTCCAAGACATGTGTGGATAAGGGTCTCAGTAGATGCATGACAATAAATAACTATTATCACTGATGCGTTTTATACAAATGTCTGTTCATTTCTAAATAGTTGTGCTTATTCTGTGAAGAAATGAAGAATGTTCAAATTCCAGGCTTGAGTACCGTCTAATTACCATTTATAGTAAATAAAATGAAATGGCAGATTGTGTTTGAGCATTAATTTATTAAATTAATACCAATGAGAGTCATGTAAATCTGGTATCTGGTTTCACAATAGGCTCAGTCTGACACAGATTTCAAATAGACACATCAAAATGTGGATAAAACTCCACATAAAAACTTTAGAGACAATAACTTAGCGCTTTGACAGCAAGAAATACAGTCAGTACCTGAGACATTTACTATAAAATGCTGTGCACATTCCTCATGAATCAGTATTTCATATTTTGACCAAAGTGTGAAGAGAGAAGGTTGTGGGTTCAGATTTTCTTGTTACATGGTCCTGTGATGAACTGTTGAATTGTCCATGGTGTATCTTGTATAACACATGATATTTGTTATATGTATGGATGTTGAACATGTACTCTGTGTGAAATGTGAACCTTTTGTAGCCCCAGACACAGAACAGTTCTGGGTCTACCAGTGATTTCCCACATCATTTTATTATTTCCATGTTTTTTTTTAGATAGATAGATAGATAGATAGATAGATAGATAGATAGATAGATAGATAGATAGATAGATAGATAGATAGATAGATAGATAGATAGATAGATAGATAGATAGATAGATAGATAGATAGATAGATAGATAGATAGATAGATAGATAGATACATACATACATACATACATACATACATACATACATACATACATACATACATACATACATACATACATAGATGGATAGATAGTTTTCTGTTGCTGAAAGAGCAGAGGTGTTGTGCATCATTGTTCTCACAGGCTCAATCTACTAAGCAATTCATTGTGAGTTTCAGTCAATCAGCTCAATTCAACAATACTTTTTCAACCAAGAATGATGACTGAGCATGATACTAAGACACACAAACATCCTGATGGCCTCTGCTGTTAAATGCAGAATGACATTTAGGGGAGGAGATGAACCTCCTAAATGCTATTTAATCATTGGAAGCAGCAGTAACTTAGCAATTGGGCACTTAGACTCCTTCTTGCCATTATCTCATCTTAATAAATGAGTAGAAGGCTGACGGATGTGTTTTATAGCTGGAAAGAATGAGACCACTTATATGGTCCATCCATCTCAACCTGCTGGGAGTGAGAGAACAGGCATCTCCATATCCAAGGGAGAAGTACTGTAGATGATAGAAGAGGCTGGGTGAATGAGGAGGTATAGAATTACGATGTAAAGATGTGAACCCCTGAACATGAGAGTGGGTTTGTCTAAGTCAGGAAATGAAGTTTACTTGCAAAGAATACTCATTTGAATTCTGGGTACAGTCGAGGGGGGACAGAGAAAACTGCAGACAGGACAGGAGGGACTGGAGTGAAACTTTAAAGGACTACAACAGACATTTCCACCGGGATCATTCCTTTAAAGTTATCATCTGCTATCTAATCTGACATGTCCCCTGAGTCATGGCACCACTGTTGTTTTTATTTTGTTTACAAAGCCGAACAGAGAGCATTTTGCGTTTTCCACAGTGCTCATGAAAGCTGCAGTTATGTTCTACTTTGCTACACTTGCAACACAAAAGCATTATTGACATAAAAAAAACAACAACATATGCCTGTAATACAAAATATAAGTAAAATATGAGTAAAACAATATAATAAGTTAAATGTGCTTATTTAACTTGAGATATGCAGCTAAGATATGAAATAATTATCTATAGTATTCTATAGCCTTCATTAATTTTTCAATCGTCTCTTTTTATGCTATTATTCAAAACTTACCATTTTTATTAAGTGTCAACTGTCATCCTTTAAATTAACTCATTACCACAGGGTTCTTTTTTTCCTTAACGGATTTGCTTCATGTGTTTATGTGGAAAATGTGTTAATTCAGTGTGTCTAACTCACTCAAATAAATAAAAGACTGCTTTGCTGGACACTAGTAACTATGTAAAGCTTTTTTAGCCTCTTTAGCTGTCTTTTCCCACTTCATGTTTCAAAGTAAACTCTCTGAAATGCTTCCTTCACTTACAGCGTAAGTGAACTGCATCGCATCTTGACTGATCATCAAATTCCACATTTCTCTGCTCTCTTCTCCTCTATTTTACTTGGTTTGAAATAATATGACTGTAATTATATAAATGTGACTATTTTAGAGTAAGTGCTGAGATACTGAAAGGGATATTAATTTATTTTCCTGTTTGCGTGTAGTCAAGTCAACATAATAATGATAACTTGGTTTTGTAAATTTGTATAAATCAGGAAGGTTTTGGCACACAGAGGTTACATGAATAGAGTGAGGGGTTGGTTCAAAAGGGGTATGGGGGTGAGCAGGGGAAGAGAAAAGCTGGAACAAACACCTGCTTGCAATTTTAGAGAAAAGGGGAAAAAAAATCTTAAATCTGGGCTTGGATGACTGGTTGGCTGGCATAAGAACACAGCATCATTTTCCAGATCAATCCGATATTAAAACTACGTAAACTTCAACTTCTTTGGAGACGTGCCCAAATATTGACTTGTTTAATGCATTGCCAGAGGCTGTAAAAGGTAATGCTATGCTTCAGCAGATAAAAGGGATAAATGACTTTGACATCTTTCAAAATCGGGGGAAAAAATATGTAAAGAAGACATGATGTACAGTATGTACCTCAGATCAGCTGCAAAGGCTGAGTGTTGTGATTCGACTTGCAGTGAGGAAATTATGGTAGCTAATGCACAATCAGTTCTCAAATCAGTGTGATACATACTTCTCATGACAACAGGTCAGCGTTCTTTACCTCTTCTATCCATTCAGATAGTGATTTGCAGTGCAGGGTCTGACATTATACAATGGACATGCAGTCTGAGGTGATCATTTTAAAGATTGCTCCAGGTAGTGTTCACAATCACACCCTGGTTGCACGCTGCCAATGCAGTTTGATTCACACGGCTTGGACCAGTATCTCTGCTCCCATCAGCAAAGAGGTGTTGTGCCATAAGATACTTCAGATTTGTTGTGCTTCATTGAAAAGACAGTTCATCATTGCACAGAATGTGCACACAACTTTGTTTTATCTAAACTTCCATCTGGAACTTTTTTTTAAACTGCCTTTCAACACATTAGTGTTAGTCGTTTTGCTACCCATGTTTGCCACAGATTTCGATATGGCCAGATGAAAATCTGTATTGGAATTAAGGGAAAGAATTGGGGTCAGAATTTGTACAGAACAAATGTGTATGTATTGAGGCTGCAGAAATCTCAGCCACATGTCTAAAACTGTCACTGTGAACGAATATGAGATAAAATAAAACAAAATAAAATAAAATAAAAAATAAAAACAAAATTTGACTTCTATAGCTCCATCTAGTGCTGCTTTTTTCATATTCAAAAAACCACAATGCCTGGAACTAAACCACCAATCAGAGCCAGACATACACACATACACACACGCACACACACACACACACACAGTCTGAAATTGATATGGATTGATCAGAAGTTGCTATATTTATTGTTTATTTTAAAACTATGTACAGAAGCCTGAAAATTGAGATTCAAATCAATGTTTTTGATTACAAAAATAAGAGAACTATCTACAGAACTAGTTTTTTATGAACTCAGAGCATGTAGTGCATTAATGAATATAACGCATACAGTAGGAAATTATGAACTACAAAGTATGCATGAACAAAAATTGTCATACTCAACACAGCTTTATAATTTTTTTCTTTTTCTTTAAATTTTTTTAATTTTTAGAGCGAGAGAGAGAGAGAAATAGAGAGAGAGAGAGAGCACGTGTGTGTGTGTGTGTGTGTGTGTGCGTGCATGCGTGCGTGTGTGCGTGTGTGTGTGGTGTGTGTGCGTGCGGTGTGTGTGTGTGTGTGTGTGTGTGTGTGTGTGTGTGTGTGTGTGTGTGTGTGTGTGTGTGTGTGTGTGTGCGCTATGTAACAGTTAAAATATCTATACGGTATATACTAAGAGCAAGCAGATTAAAAAAAAACACTGGAGTGGAGGCGGTGACTGATGCAACATGAGCAATTCTTTTTTAGCTCTGTCTGGTCTTATGCAGCGCATACATACAACAATCAATGAAAAAAAAGAAACAAGTTCACCAAGTAACCTTAAATAGATCGAAATAAAGGCAAGCTGAAGAAAACCAGTGATGTGTTTCTGTAGGGAGAGGCTCGTATTCTTCACAAATGCTTTATCCGTACTGGATACCAGTATGAAACGAGTACCTGGCTCAACCCTAGTATGTATGCATGCATTTGTTTACTGGATGATTCTAAGTATGCTGGAGATTTAAAGATTTGAGGAAACTCAAACCAGATCAATGTGGTGCTTTGAGTTAGTAATGTCTGGCTATCAGGGTTGTGCTGTGCTTTCTGGCCTCATCAGTACGGATGATATCAAAGGACGGCCATCTGGTTCTCCATCAGTTCTTCCCTTTTTGTCACTGTTTCTGTCTGATTCTGTCTGTCAGTGAGTCACTGAGGTGCATAGTGAGAGCCAGTCACTGTCTAGTTGTGATGATTCAATAGATGTTGCTTCCTGCCCAGCGAGATAGTTTGCAATTCTGTCATTATTTCAAGGTCTTGAACTGAATAATGATTCAAAGTATAAAAATCCAACATTTTAGAAATTTCAGTGGATTAATTATAGTATAGTTTTGACATATTTTATAAAGCATTTAGATGGATGTTGTACTAAAAACAAAGTTCCAAACATTTTAGTATTTTACAATTTTTCCAACATTAAACTTAAAGTAAAAAGTCCAGCATGGCAAGTAATCAAACATGTGACTTCACAGAGAAGTGCTTGCATACACAAATACACAGCCATCAGACACAGATACACTCTCACAGATCTCATCTCCACCTGGAAGCAGATCCTCCAACAGCCACCAGAACTGTGTGCAAAGCTTTCATGGTGACTGCACTTAGTGTACATTTCTCTGTAGCTGGACCACGACCTGCAGCAGGGCTGCTACCTCTCGCTTATCTGTAGTCTAGCTTATCTTCAACTGATAAGGATAATCTTCCAGAACAATGCATCCAACTGTATGTGCAGATTTTATAGGGTGAGTGAGGAGTCGTGCAGATATGCACACATCCAGGTTTAGGAAGCAATGATGACGTGCAGCTTTTTTTGAAACATTTCTTCTTGATAGCACGTGTTTCTCTAATGAAATACACGAGCTGCAGGACCACCAACGGAAAACTGATGTTTGTTTAAGTAGCCACAAACTTGTTCTCATGTTTAAGAAAATAAGTTGAAAAGTCCACTTTAAGCTTCAAGATATACTTTGAACTTCAAGATATATTTTGAAGTATCAGCTACAAATGTGTCACATAACAAGATGATGCACATTATACAGTAGGTTAACCATAATCTACTTCTAATAGACGAAGTATCTTTCATGACTATGTGATATAATGTCAAGTATTGGTCTCCATCTGACATACAGCATGTCCTATTAACATAATTCAGCACCCTGGACAGTGAATCTGCAATTATATAATGAAAAACATGAATACAATATCACTTTGACAAGCCTATGAAATAGTGTTGAAAAATATTGTTTTATTGATCAGAATAAAATGAAATTCATTTTGTGTGGTTTAAAAGTGATTATCATAATTGTTGTCTATTATGAACATGTAAATACTTTCTAAGTGACAAATACTAATTTAATTAACTACCTAGAGCACGATATAATATCAAATACTCAGATACTATTTCATACAGGATTCGTACATAATATTTGAAAACAAATTAATGTGGGAATGTTTTTTGCATTTACAAAATTTATTTTGAGTTTCTTTATTTCTATTTTATTTTTATTTTTTTATATTTTAAGTACTGTGGTGAGGATACTAACAAATTATGCATGACAGTTCTTGGAGACATTTCAGTGTATATTTGAGACGTTTGTAACACACAGAGCAGTTTATATGTCATCAGAATTACAACATGTACAATATGTTTGTACACATCACTGCCGTTCACAACTTTATCTGAAATCCGATTTGTTGCACAACATTAACTTGTTGCTATGATCTTGTCACTGACGAGTTCCTCTACACACGTCTCCACACAGAGATCTCTGATGCCCATATCAGTCAGACCACTTAAACACTGGGAACGCTGGGCCTCCTCATAATTCTCTGTAAATCTCCATAAGATAAAGATTTGTGAGCTTCCCTTTGTGTGACGACAGACACCAGTACATGAAAAGAGATGAAAGGATAGTCTTTCAACACTGGCTGGAAACAAACAGGCAGAAGAGGCCAAATGTACCTCCAACCCCTTCTTGCTCTCTGTTTCTCTTCTCTAAACTATTCTCTCTCTCCATCAGTCAAAGTGGAGTCCTCCAGATCACCAGTCAAGCATGTGCTAGACTGATTCAAGTGTTAGCTGGTACACAAAAAGTGCTCAGGGCTGTCTTTGAAATCATTTTAGATTTTCTGCATGTAAACCATTTCCTGAATGGGAGTGGAATAAGCTCCCTTGTTTGCTTTTGCTGCTGTATTTATTTGTGGCATTCTTTTAAAACATTGAAAGGAAATGAAATATATTTCGGAATTAAGAAAATAAATGTAAAGGGTGTTGAAATTATTGACTACAACTGAACACACTGCAAGAAAAGGTAATATTTTGATGGCGTATTTACAGTCACACCAGAGGGGTTAAACATAAACAGTGCAAAACATATTTCTGAGACTTTCCCGGCATGTGATTTGCAGCAAGTGGACACCGATAGCATCATTTTATTCCAGAGATGGGCGCTGCTCTCGTTCACTGACACAGGATACAGCCGAACGCATTCTCACAGTCTTGTTCACTGTGCTTACTCATCCTGCTGGAAAGGTTAAATATATCTGAGGAAGGATGTGTTTGTGGTGTTGGTAGATGCCATCTGCCCTTTTCTATATTTCAACAATGGTGAAGAGGTTAATGATCATGAACCAAATAAAATATTGTTATTTCTGAACAAGCTTGAGTACTGTGATGAGTCCTCTAGTGGTATCCTCCAGTAACACACGTCACACGTCCGCAACCTTTTATACGTTGTCTGGACATCAAGAGTGACCAGACAATACATTTATTTAGTTTCATCTGAAGTATTTAATACAATAATAATAATAATAATAATAACAACAATAATAATAATAATAATAATAATAATTATTATTATTATTATTATTATTATTATTATTATTATTATTATTATTATGTAATAAAAAAATATTTAATTTTTTGGCCCAATAATTTGCCAATAATTTGTTTTCCATTTCCTTTGACAGTTCCTTATTCAACTGGTTTTTGTTTGTTTTTATCTATAGTTTAAATCATTCTCTTTCCTTCTGTGCTCAAGTTTTCCCTGTGTGTTAGTTTATTGTTGCAGCCTTCTTGTGCTTTCTCATTGTAGTTTTCCTCCTTGATTTTTCCCCTCCATTGTGAGGTTCTGATTATTTCCACCTGACCCTGATTCTGTGCCACCTCTTTGTCATCGTCTCATCACTCAGAGTATTAAGTCTGTGTGATTCCACTGTTCATTGATAGTTGGTCTACCCTGTGTAATTTAGATTCTTTGGTTTTGTGTTTTGCTGTGCTTCTAGATATTACTTTCTTCGACCTTTATTTATACTGGAATTTTACTGGAATTACTTCTTAATTTTGGACTTCATTGTCAGTTTTGTCATCACAATTTGGGAAGTGGGGTAGGTTATCTGATCTCATGTTAAATTGGATTTTGGTTATTAAATCATGCATTTGCACTCCTCTGTCCTCACCCTTTTTTGCCTGCATTTAGGTCTGGATTTTAAATTAAACGTGGCAGTCTCATCAAAATGAAAAATCACTTTCCACACTCAATGACAGAAGAAGTTAAATAAAACTTTATGCTGCAATAAAACTCACAACCCCAGTGGTCTCCTTCAATTCTGTATTCTAAAGATTCTTTTCTCTCATTGGTCAAACTGTAAGCGTTGGCATGAACGAGCCTACTACATGATTTTTGCTGGACAGTTTAAAGACTTTACATCTACATCTCAGACCACAAATTTCGCCTGTCAACCATTCATTCTTCCACATGATGTTTGGAAAGATATTTCCAGCTTCCACACTGACTTCAGTGAGTCCCTGTCTTTGCTTTGTTCATTAAAGAACACATTTGAGTCATTGTTAGTGTGTCCATTTCAACCAGTAATATGATGAAAAAGATTTTACTTTACAATATTTATGTTTCCATAAGCCTGACCTCCAGGATACATTGGCTGTTCTTTTCCATTCAGAAATCTTTCCTGTGAGGTATATTCAACTTTAACTGCATATTATCAGTAAGCATTTTTTTTCTTGAAAAGACGAGTAATTGTAATGAGTAAATGAAATATTTTCACCAAAGGTGGTTTCTTTAATTATTTCTATATTTATTCAAGTCATTCTTTCCTTAAGAGGGACAAGATGTTTTAGAAAATCCTGCATGTATGAACAGACATCTTGTTTGATTTAATTATCAAGCAATTATCCTACTGGTAAGAAAATGACTGCTTTCTATCACAGAGGAGGAAAGTAATTCCAACAGGATTGCATTGTTAGACTAAACCACCTCCAGACAAACCGTTTAGACCATCTACCTAATGCTGTTTAATATCCGTCTGATCCTTACCATCCCCTGGCTTCTCTGCCTATCTCATGCTCATATTTTCCACCGTCCAGTTTCAAGTTCACCAGTCTATCTGCAGCACTGAAAAACAGACCAAGAAACTGTTTTAGAATGCACCCAAACACAAAGTTCAGGTGAGCATTTCTTCTGCGTTATCTCCTCCAGTTTGATTGTCATTTCTATACAGAGCGATAATCAGCCAGCATGGAGGATCCCTCCTGGTGATGTGCCCTGCTTCCTTAATGTGGAACTAATTCAGGAAGCAGAGCTGCATGGTGGTTGGCTGATAGCGGCATCACACTTGAGAGAGAGCCTGTTAGTCTCACGTCTGCCAACAGTAACGTAAATCAACCTCAACAATCTGAAACCCAAACTGAATATTAAAAATAATTGTACAAGAAAATAGTCACCTGCATTAAGATAGATTAGAGGATGAACTCTTTCACCTCTTCCTTTTTTTCCCTCAGTCTTCCTCTGGAAATGCAGCCGGACTGAATTTTCACTGACACTCTTTCATGCATGTCAATGAAAGTTCAGATGGCTTCAGTATTTTCAGGTGGATAAAATAGAAATTTTGTTTGATTTTATATATTTATGTTCATAGTTATCGTACTACCATTAATATTATAAATGGTATCTTAAAATAACAGCGATCATTTTAACTTTTTAGTTTAGCATTAGCCTGCATACTAGTGTTAATAGATGTTAATGCAACGGTAACCATTTTAACTTTTTAGACTAATATATACGTATATACGAGTTTCTCATTAAAAATTTGATGTCAATCAATTGGGATTTTAAAACTCCTTTAACGTGCATCCGATTTTAAGAAACAACACTAATTCTAGTGAATGGCAAGGCTTCAAAAAGAAATTTCTAATTCCTTTCCATGTGATCTCATAGATTTGTGAAAAAAAGAAAGAAGATATCTGTGTCATTGTAGATGCTTAATAATATCAATGCACATCTCTTTCTGTACCTCTGACCTGTGGTATCCTAAAAAAAAATTAAAGAAAGCATTTGTTTAAATCATTTGTGTTCAACTTATGGATCCTCTTCCTAGATAACACTGAGGTGTCCTGAATCAGTGTTTCCCAAACTCAGCAAGGGGTCATACTACTGATTCCAAGCATGCCTTCTCACCAGGACACCTTTTTTCTTACATCCCACAAGCAACCACACAACAGCCCCCCCTCTGCTGCTAATTTAATGCTGGGTTTTGTTTTTTCTTGCCCTTTGAGAGATTGTCTAAATGGCTGACGTTGATGAATGCATGTAAAGAATACGCTGCAGGTAGGATATGGTTACAAGCTAAGCTGCAAGGGAGGTGAGGATGAAGGGATAAGAGGGAGGGATAGAGGGAGGCATAGTTAATAGATGGGCTTGGGGGCGGGGGGGAGTGGGGGTGTGCGGCGGGTCAGGATGTTTGTCTTCCAATGAGCCGTGACTCTGAGAGAAAGATGGGAGAGTGGGATGAGAGAGGAGAGGAGGGTGACAAGAGATGAAGGGAGGAGATTAATGGAGAGTGTCTCAGCATCGTCATTGACGAGGTAGGGGGAGGGGAAAAGGTGTCGTATTAAACTTTCCATTCGCTAATCTATATTTTTTCTGATTGTCTAATAAATTGCTCCATTATTCCATCATTACTTTTTCATTCTCTTAGTCTCTATGTGGTTGTGTGGCAGGGAGTGATAGAGATCAACAGAGAGATACAAGAGCTGCAGGAGAGAAAGTGCATGCTTGTGCTGGAGAATGTGTGTCCCAGTGCTTTGTGGGATTGTGGAGTTTATTTGTTTTTGAAGATGCCTCATAAAATGTGTGTATATACATGTGTGTTCTTGTTTGTGTGTCTGTGGTGTGCATGTTTGTTTCAGGGCATGTACAGGGCAAATGGAGTGCACCAATACACACAAGTGCGCGTGCACACACACACAGACACACACACACTTGTCGCCCCATGCTGAGGTGTTTATAAGTGCTAAGAATGAAGAATCCCATTGCACCCCAAGGGCGATCTCATTCCAAACTAATTAAACGTATACTTTTAAACACACACACACACACACACACACACACATACGCACACACATAAATGTACATGTACACAATGTTATTTCTTATGTTGCTATAAATGTATTCCTCTATTAGTCAGAACTATCATAATATTGCTAATATTATTAGTAGCTAATGTACTTGTGGTGGAAATAGAAAAAGCTCCAGCAGAATTAATACTACAACTATGTATTACTAATAGTAATATAGTTTCACATCTGAAGACTTATTTTTCACAATACCCCACACATGACGTAAATAGATAAAACACTGTAATTGAACAGTTAATGAAAATCAGCGGCACAACGAATGCAATTATTGTAGTTGGTAAACTAACATTATTTAAAACAGTTGAGCATTAGCAAACAATGCTAACTCAGATAATTGTATTTGGGATCAACAAAAGTCAACATGTTTACAGTGATGCTAACAAGCCTTAAAATGAGGTAGTGGCTGTGCAAAGACTACACCCACAATGTTTACTGATATTAGTAACAGTGATAGTAATGGTAATAGAAATGGGAAAGGCTACAGTAGTATTACTACTACTTCTAACTTTTTTTGTTTTAGAAGATCTTCATATTTTACAAATGTGTTCAAATCCATACAGAATGTCCTCAGAGATCGACTATCCTATTTGTATGTGGACCTTATATCTGAGTGGCAGAGAAGACAAAAAGGTCAAATTATGGTATGAGGTGTAGCGAGTAGCAGGTGTGGTCAAATCCCAAGTCACTGGCATGTATAAATATAAAAAAAAGAGTCAACATACATAACCGGGAACAGAAGAGGTCATTGGTGGTATCTGTGAAGCCGTGGGGATGCTGAGAATCAGACACACACTGTGTTAAACCGTTTGTGTGGATATGGCTAAAATGGATTTAGGACGCTGGTCTGTGGGAGATTTAGTTTTATTGATATACTCTATATTTTATATATAAATATACAATTAGATGACTATATTTATATATATTTATATACAAATGATGGTTTCCATGATGGGTAGAGGCAAAATTAGCACAAACCTTTGGTGCTATTGCTCATGTAACTACATTTCTATATTGGCTTCATGGTTGTGGGGTCACAGTTGTGCGTCTTAGGGTAATTTGATTTGTCTAGTTGTGACAAAAAATCGGTCTCCCTCTCATACATAAGGTGATCCACATCTGGTTTATACCGTTTCCTTTTTGCATTGAGGAGTTTCATCTATCATTTGTGGAAGCAGTGAACTGTGTTCATTAGAAGTGTTTGTAACCTGCAGCCAGGTAGCCTCATTTATGTTCAGATCTTCCTCCAGGTGTGTTCTTTTACTATTTTCATAGCTTTCACAGCCTTTTCTTTTATAATTGTTGTCCCAATTTTTTTTTTTTTTTAATATGTTCAATTAAGTGTGGCATGTCAGTGTTTTGCAAATCATCACATTCTTTGTTTATTTACATTTCACAGAGAATCCCAGCTTCTGTGGAACTGGGTAGTAACAAATAACGCTTCTAAATTCAGTATTTTGGAATTGATTCAACAAAATTAATTTATTAGTTTCAGTCATGCTTCGGTGGACGATGTTACTGTTTTGTCAGAAATGTGTTCAACATCTGCTAATTATCATCCATCTGGATTCCTTTACTATTCTGCAAAACAGTATGAGTTACGGCATAAAAATAGCCACCATTTCCATAAATCTTCTCATGTTTTTGTTTGTGTCTTTGTGTAACTGACTTGCATGTTGGGCGCATCCTGTTTGTTTGTTGCGCTTTTGCTAGATCCAGTTTAAACAAGCTGTCTCCTCTCAAAGGTACAGTACATGCAGAGCGTGGAGTAAAAAGGCTGCTGAAAGAATCATTTGCATAACAAGCAACGTGATTAGATGAACTGAACAAAGTAATAGGAATGCTGAAATGAGCACAAGATTCCCTCCAGTTACTTTTCCACATAAAATATCACAGCATGTAGGATCAGCTTCTTAATCACAGAAAACTCAGGATACTGCTTAAATGACGTCGGTCTTTCATTTGACACATTTGAGGGTATTCAAGTCTCTGGCTGTACAATCAGACAAATATAAAACTTGTCAATGCAGATTCACAGCTACCATTTAAATCATGCTTATTTGTGTTATTGCATGCACCATCTATATTGTTCACCTAAATAAATTTCCTGCGTTGTTTTCCCAAGGCTGTCGACACCTGTTATCCACTAACTCAACTTTGACATGTTTGTTTACTCAGTTGTTGATGAAAACACCACTGGGATGTGTGGCTGCTTTACAACTCAATTCACATTTACTGCAGCGGGTTTTCTTCCAAGAGTGTGTAGTATCTGTGTGTGTGTTCTTGTGTATGAGCACACAAGCCTGTTTGTATAGCTGTAAGGTGTTCCAGGTCAGATTTATTAGCTAATATTCCTCTTCAGAGTCATCATGATGCAGTTGTAAATGATAGATAGGCACAAACATGACTGCGGGCTGAAGGGAGCAGCTCCAGAGACAAAGATGGACCCAAAAACCCATTTGGGTTTCATGCTAACTGATCCAGCTCTGCCGTACACCAGGTTCAGCGAGGCTATATTTTTTTCCATTCTCACGCAAAAACTTCTCTGCGAAGCTATAACTCTATAACTCTCCACTGCTTAACTACAGCACTAAAACCCCTCTGATCAAATAGCTGGGAGACAACCCATACTGCAGACCTGGAGAGAGTATCTGTCTTTATGGCTTGTCTCGCCTCAGATTATTATCCAGTGGGCTCAGGCTTTGAGGGATTTGAGCTGCTTCAAGTTTTTTCTCTCTGAAATTTCTACTCTGTAAAAACAAAACTTAAGACGTTTGCTTCATGACTTACTTTTGTTGTCATCACTGTCTTTGGCACAGAATGATATTGTGGGTGTTTGATTTATTTAGAGACACATGTTATTTCATCTTCCCTCCACCCTCTTCGTACATTCCACTTGTATTTCTCAGCCCACTTTTCTGTCTCCCAGTCTTTCCCCCCATTCCCCGCCTGTGACTTGAACTAAACATTGTGACAGAAATTGTGAATTGATAGAGTTTACACAGCTAAACTTTAAAGTTGAAACTACTTTTGGTGGATGAATGTCTCAAATGGGTTGGTGTTCTAAATTCCTGCAATCCAATATGCAGGTATTTTACTACTAAAATAATACATTACAATCCAACATTATCCAACAAGGGTGCTGCAGCTTTTCTCTAGACAGCCAGGTAAGTCACTTTGTCAGCTCAGGTTTCAAAAAACAGTTTTCCAATCATAAATTATTCCACAATAATTTATTTAAACCTATTTGGAAATAACAAGGAGGCCAAAAAGGATGAAGACCATAAATTCATAGATAAAGAAAATATTTTTCTATCTCCACGAATGAAACATATTCAACATGACAGCAGGAGGGAATTGAGCTGTTAGCTTTGTCTTGGAAAAGTGATTATAGGCTAATACCTATGATTTAACACCTCATCACAAACACATCAATCAGGTAAGTCACTCACAGCTGCAGCTGCTGCCAGCGATTTATTCAGCGATATGTTTTCATTAAATGATAGATCGCTGCAGCAAATACTGTTCACCAGCGGTTAGTCTGAAGAAAAGTTATAGGGTGAGCTTAGAGAGTGTTATGGCAAGTGGAGAGTGGAGTGGAAAAGAGAAGCAGTGATTCATGTGATGGAGAAATTCTGTTTAGTTTAAAGGACAATGACTATAATCTGTTACCTACGGCTACTACACTACAAAAGAACAACTTAAATGATTGACTATAAGGTTGTTTATACGCTACATATGACGTATGATATTATATGCATGCACTGCAGTATTTGTGTGAGGCCTCACCATGTGCACGTCTGTCTCTTTAACCACTTTTCATATTAGGTTTAAGAGGTTTTTCACATGCAAACATACACCTGCATACGCACTCACACACCCACTCATACATACACACACGCACACACAAACACACACACACACCTGCTGACAATTTAAAAATTACAAGTTCCACATTGAAATGACAATGACTCATCTATTCGGAAGATTGGTGATATCCACCACAGTCTGTGGGGTGTGTGTGTGTTTATGAGTTTATATCCTGATTAAGCCATGAGAGTCAACTCGTTTTAGTCACCATCAAGGATGGAATATCTGAATATCAACTGCCAAACAAATGATCCAAGAACAAGAAAAACCTGCCCATTCTAGCACAGTTCCTCAGCACACCCAGGTCTGTGCTGCATTAGCCCTTTATAGAGAAAACCCTCGCTCCCCTTCATGCCTAATGTCCAGACATGTCGACCTTTGACCTGGTTGGAAGCTCCTCAGAGGACATGAAGGTTCACTGATTGGGAGAATGGTCTATGCCAAGGTTTGTTTGGATCTTTTTTCCAGTCAGGGTCCAATCAAAGCAAATGAAACCTCATCTCACCTCTCAAGCTCATTAAAACACATCAGGACTCCTGTCATGGGGCACAAACCCAAAGATTAAGACACCAATGTTCACACTTTCAAATCAACTGTGCCATGAGACGCTAAAACCCTCAGATTGTAAGTAATTATTCACATTTGAGGGAATATTTTTGTCATGCTCTCACCATTCTGGGAAAATAAAAGCCTCTCTCAGTGACATCTGGACACGGCTACGATGGGATTCTCATTAACTGTTTCTGCCTCAGCCTCTGTTGCGTAAGTAAAGAAATTAAATCTATTGACACCCAGGGAGATGAGCTCATTTTCTGGATCCTAAACTTTGTCATGCCTTGTTGTAAATGACAAAGATTTTTGACAGAATGCCAAGATTTGATGGTGAGGTTCTCTTTGGGAATGACCAGGAAGGATAGGATCAGGAATGAGTACATCAGAGGGACAGCACGTGTTAGAGGTTTTGGAGATGAAGTCAGAGAGGCCAGACTGAGATGGTTTGGACATGTCCAGAGGAGAGATAGTGAATATATCGGTAGAAGGATGCTGAGTTTTGAACTGCCAGGCAGGAGGCCTAGAGGAAGACCAAAGAGGAGGTTTATGGATGTAGTGAAAGAGGACATGAAGGTAGTTGGTGTGAGAGAAGAGGAGGCAGAAGACAGGGTTAGATGGAGGCAACTGATTCGCTGTGGCGACCCCTGAAGGGAAAAGCCAAAAGGAGAAGAAAAAGAAGAAGAAGTCAAGATATGATATCTATTTTATGTCATTTGGTAGAGTATGAGACCCATGTATGGAGTCCTCTAACAATGGTTTAATCAAAATCAATCAAACCTGTGGCCCTTTAGAGCATGTCTTCTTGTTGGCTCTCTCCCACAGTTCTTGTCACCTTCTTTACCTGTCCAGTCAATGAAGGCCAAATAATCGAAAGAAAGTAGTTAGTACTATGTGTCACATACAGTAGTACGTTGAGATACAAGTTTAATTTGTTCCGTGACTGAGCTTGTAAGTCAAATAACTCGTAACTCTAACAAATTTTCCCCATCTCTTCCACCCAAGTAAAATGAAGCCCCAAACTGTAAGAACATCAACAAGATCAACTTCTTATTTTGATCACCAATAAAATTGACAAATCTTAATGTTCCTTCGAAGAATGTCAATGTGATCGTGCTCTGGGTCACATCGGAGCCACTAAAGGTCACTAAACAATTTAGATTCACCAAAAGAACTAATGAAGATGTGTGAAGACACATACGTCTATCGGGACTGAACGGACGGTTTGAAAGGACAATGTGCCATAAACTTATTGTATTTATTGTATGAATTAGTTGAAAACAGACTGTAATGAGAGAGGTGTTTTGTTGTTTCTGGGGGAGAGCAACTACACAAGCCAAATGGCATCTACCTGTCAACCCATTGTTTTGGATGTTGTTGATGATGCAAATGAGATGAAGGTGGTGAAGACTGTTGTAATGACATGTCTGAAAAAAATTAACTAAATAAATGAATAAACAAGCCCTTCTAAATTATGGAAAAAGACATTTTTATCAATCCATAGACATGCATATTTTACCTGTGTATAATTAATTATATATAAGTTACAAAAACAATTATGAAGTAAGAACAGAAACGTAAAAGTCATGAGAACACAAAAGCTATGTCTTTACTCGGCAAATGAGAACAAAATCCGATCTCAGCTGATGTTGAAGCCATCCACCAACTGCCTGTGGTGTCCCGAAGCATGGCTCATATCTCGGATTTTCCCTCGTATGTCGGACGAAAATATGGACAGAGCGATGGCTCGTATCTCAAAAAACTCATAGGTCAAGCAGCTAGTATCTCAAGGTAATGCTGGATTCTTAGCAACATTTTCCTATAACAAGGCAGTCAACAACATATTAATAAACACAAACTTCACTGGGACAAAACAAAGATGTTTGCAAACCTTTCACGTCATGTTTATAACTACCATAAGGAATTACTGGCATAACTACGGTTTACTATGGGAAGAACAAATCTGAAAATAGTGCTATCAGCCAAGCCTTGCATCATTCACTGTTTTACAAAATAACTGTCCAATGTCACAAAATCTCTGGCGTAATTAGCCCACTATTGGTTTTATAGGGAGGCCATTATCACTGGCTATAAACAGCCTCCATAGTCAGTCGCCCCTCTCTTTTGATCAGATCAGCCATGTTTTACTGGCCTCATGTGCTTCACATGCGCTGCACATAAATGCTGTCCACCCAGATTCCCTGTGGGTAAATGCTGGGATGTATTTTAGGTATGTTTCCCACTGATTCAGTGATACCGTTCAGGAGGATGAAAACAGTTTCATCAAAGCAGGCACTGATTATGAACACTTAGATTCTGGGAAACATCACAGATGACATAGTTTTACTTAATAATAATAATGATAATAATAATTGTTGTTGTTGTGGTTCATATTGCTGATGTAATATAAAACAGTTTGTAAACAATTACTTGCTGATGCCTGCCTGTGGGTTTGAAACAATTTTCCAAATTATTTACATAAGAGGTTTTATTAGACTTTTGGATACTGAATTGGATAAAGTCATGAATGTGTTTTAACTGATGTGAAACTATGTTGTTATTGTTAGTTGGTTGTTTTCTTCCAACATGCAGTATATACCCTTTACAAATAAATTATAGGTATTTATGAGATACATACTGGAATGGGTATTATATACATAAGAATGGACTTTAAACAGTATATTTAAAGATATCTATAATGAGAACCAAAATAACAGCAACAACAACAACAACAACAACAATAATAATAATAATAATAATAATAATAATAATAATAATAATAATAATAATAATAATAATAATAATAATAATAATAATAATGTCAGGTGTGGGCGGCACAGTGGCGCAGTGAGTAGCGCTGTTGCCGCACAACAAGGTGCTTCTGGGTGGAGTTTGTATGTTCTCCCCACCTCACGCCCTCCGTCAGCTGGGATAGGCCCCAGCTCCCCACGACATGCCACAGTGGATAAAGTGATAGACAATGAATTAATTAATTAATTAATGTAGGGTGCTTTTTTATTATAAGAAGCTTTTTTTCTGAGACATATTACTACTCTTCCTGAGTTTGTTCACTACATCAAACTTTACTCCAAACCAAACGATAAACAGATGAACATTTTCAAGCTCAGAAAGAAGCACATTCACACTTACTGTTGTTGTTGTTTGCCTGCTAATATCGTAGTTTGTTTTCCACAGCTGCTGCAGATCACATCAGTCAGATTTGGAGCACATATACACAGCCGAGGCTAAACAGTCCTAGTTTGGTCATTAGCAGGAATAAGCTTTAGATTCAATTATAAAAACACCAGCCCCCACTCCTGCTGGTTTACGGGTCCTGGGAACTTTTATATGACCGGATTGCTTCTGTGCAAAGCGTCAGACGAATGTAACCCCATTGTTACCCCTGACTTAGTTACCACCACAATGTATGAGTAAATTTAAACATAATTAGACAGGTAACTGATGAAATAAAACATAGAGGCCCCGATCATACGTTTTCCCCTCATTTTAATAAATGTGTCATCCCTTGTAGAATACACTAACAACAAACGCCAGAGCATCATGTATTCTGCATACTGAATGACCATGTGGGGTTTTTTTTAGCCATGCTGCTACAGTAGCACTTCAGATATTAGATTGCTGACACTGAGATATCTCACCACTTTGCACATCTATTACCACTAACTTTCGCACATAAGTATTTACAAAGTATGGTATTCTGCTGACATCACAGTTGTGACACAGTAAGGTGGATCATTTCTGTTGTTCGATACGCAACTGTTGGACAGATTGCTTTGAACTTGGTACTCACCGTATATCCCACAGAACAAGACTACGGTAACACAAACCACTTTCTCCTGTCAACATAATCAGGTGAAAATTTCCATTTCTTAAACCTTGATTTATGTCCAAATGCCTGAATAACTATCACAGCAACTGTACACGTACTTATTTGATGAAGCCATCAATGTGCCAACATAAAATAACAACTCAAAAAGGGACTGGCATTCCTGCAGGCAATTATAAATAAAATTCTGTCATTCTGTAAATTGTACTTCCACTGCAAAAAGATCTTTGAATCAACTAAAAACAATGTGGTGAGAGACAACATTGTGAAGATATCCTTCATCTGCTCCAAGTACTCCAGCATGATATTTTGTGGTGAATTGGGGGTGGAAGAGACATCACTTCAGTGTCTTAATGTTTGGAACATTTGAGAAGCTATTTGTTGACTGTTGAAACCACACTGTCTCAACAGATCCTGAAATCAACTACCTAACATTGCCACTGGTAACTCTAGCAGAACGGATTTGGCCAACACTGACGTTTACTGGAAGGGGAAAGAGTCTCATTTTTTTCCACAGAGTGGAAAAATGTCTTCATTAATTTGCTTCATAAAAAGACAAATTCTTTTTTCAATGTGGTTCTCTGACTTTTTTCTGCATGGGTGAGAAATGAAGAAGTGAATTGTGCTTTCACACATGTTTTAATTCAGGGTCTTTCCATTAGTACCTCTTAGATTGAGAGGAAATTGTTCACTAGAAAAATAAAGCTTAGGCCATCTGCCTTCTTTCAAGTTTTTGTAACAAGAAATTCTGAAGTTTCTGGAGGACTGTTCCTGGGCCATATGTTCTGTAAAAAGTCAACAAAAAATGATTTGTAATATTTACTTGACAAACTAGATTTTTCTCATAGATACAGCTATGCAGACTTTCCAAAATTACAACAGTGCTATTTATCTCAAGCAAAAACCCACCTCCTCTCACACAGGATCCCTTTGAGGAGGATGCCTGACACGGGTCCCTGTAGAGCTGAATGGTCACGGGACAAAAGTCTAGGGTAGACAGGCAATCGCTAAAAAGAAAGAAAGAGCAGAAAGGATTTTATCAGGGAGGAATAGAAAAGACTCCCCATGCAGATTAATAAAATAACCCCAAGGTTCTTTTATACACACAATGATCTGCACCCCCCATTTCCCTCCTGACATACCACACACACAAATACACACACACACACACACACAAAATATCTGCGGCTAGCCTCACCTGTTGCCTGGAAACAACTGATGAGAAAAAAAGCTGGTGGTGCTATGATGATTAAAATTTCCTGGGTAGCAGGGTTTGATCCCTGGTGTACTGTCATTGTCCCTCCACAGCTTCATATGAAATAAAAAGCAACACAGGGGTAGCAGGAGAGGGAATATAAACTTTCTCAGTCTTGTCAAGCGGTGGCTGGCTTTGCTCACTGACTTTTCTGTGATTTTCTGAGGATAAAGAAGGCCCCACTTCCCCCGAATCAAATGAACTCAGGACTTTATTTGCTTTTTCCTCCATCCTGTCATACTAGCAACTTTGACAATTCACTGGTCAGTCACGTTTTTTAAAGAGAGTCTAAAAAAGAAAGGGAAATACATCAACTGAGGTCAGAGTGAGGGTCAGACAGAAAGTGGTGGCCTCTCTTAACAGTTCTGTGTTCAGTTTATTTAAAGTGTTGCTGTCGACGGGGAGAGGGAAGTAGAGACGCCGCTTCGGAAGGAATGTGTAGTTAATGCCTCGCTCATGGCCAAATTAGTCAGGCCTGCTGAGGGGATTCTTCCTGGGGTCACTTCTATGGCAAAGCACAACGCACCCTGACACTTCAGTATATCACATCCACATGAAGGGGATATTTCTATAATTGCACATTCAAATATACAATCAGAATGTGTATTAAACAACCAACCCATATAGCGAATGCAGTGATAAAATGCATGAGAGGACCATCACAGACAACAGCATCTGTTGTTAACAGCATTACAAAAGCCCCCCAGTCCAGATGACATCATAACCAACTTCTCCTTTTTGTTCCTGATGAAATAAGACAATAATATTTGTGAGCAACAAAAACCTCACAACACTGCACACAAGATTCATGCAGTGCATCACTTTATGTAATACTCATGATGCATGCAGTGTATCATTTGTGGAAACAAAAGCTTTATGAAATGGAGATAGAAATAGTTTTCTTTAGCACATGGGGATAGTGAGTGATAGAAGATTTATCGAAAGTCAATAGAGCTGTCATATCTATACAAAACAGTCATGACTCATGTCCTCATCACATTGTTTCTGAGTGACAGCGTCCAAAAAGAGAAAAGGTTTATCACAATAATTCATAATTTATCTGAATTTTTATGAGCCTTTCTTGAATTGTCTTCCTCTTTCGACCGTAGTTGACCTACAGCTTTGAGACTTATCTGGAAGATAGCAGAGATGATTTTGTTTTTTTTGTTTTTTAGAATCCTACATAATGCCCTCCTCTGATTCTGATTGGCTGGTTTGATTGTGACATCTCTCAAATAGTCAAAGTGCTTTCAGTGAGGGGTAAGTGAGAAATGTCATTGCCATCCCAAGCCAAACAGAGGTAGAGTAAGCTGTTGCCATAGAAGGATTTGTAAATTTGTTTGCACTGGGATGTACTCACCAAGTGTGCTTTAGTCACTTTTATGCTAAGCTAAGCTGCTGAGACCATATACTGGCTCTAGCTTAATACTGAGTACACACATAAAACAGTGTTTATCTTCATATACAAATCAACAAGCTGTTTATTTATTTTTACATACAATTGGAAGGATAATTTGTTTCTCTTTGAGGGAAATACGTAAAATACTGGTAACACTCCTGTTTAACACACAAGAACACAAGAGTGTGTTTGACCTTCTCCATACACAACTCGTTGTATTTACAGCTGACAGCCTTTATTCAGTATGATCGTATGCCCTTGACTACCTTCTCAATCCCCTTTACTATGAATTGATCCCTCTCAATCACCTAGTTTACACAATCACACACGCATGCGCACACACACACACACACACACATTTAACATAACAACACATGCACCTGTCACATCCTTTGTTATATTAAGCTAATCCTCCTTGTCTGTGTGTGTAATAGAATTTCAAGTATCAATAATTATTTATTGCAACTTGACTAGATCCTGTATCTATGCATGCATATGCGCTCACACATCTATTTTCATAACATTGTACACCGTCTGCTGCCCCGGTGTCATTGTCTCTCTTTGCTTGCTTCATGCTAAGAGAATGTGCAGGATTGCCAGTGGGATATCTGCAGCTTTAATAGATGCAACGTCAGAAAAACCTGCATATAAGGCCACAGACGGAGGCACTATGATTTCACAGACCCTTGTGAGGCACGCGCTATCAATTGCTGTCCTCACTGAGCCCGGTCTAATTCATTAGATGATGACAGGACAGTGGATCAACATTGTTACTGTCACCTGGGAATTTTATGAGTCATAGGCCGGGGAATGAAAAGTTTGGAGATCACAGGCGTAAGCTTTGTGGTGTAGCGGTGTGATGTGGCTCAGGATTAAGTGCAGGATTTTCTCGATGAGGTCGAGGTAAATGGATTAATGCAATGTCATACGAATATGACAAAGTAGGCATCTGTTACTTTCAGTTTAAACAACGGATTGATTGGCGTAATTGAGCTCCAGGCTATCAAGCGCTGATATTCTTCTCACAGGTGCCATGTGGAGTTTCCTTTGAACCTAATACACATTATGTAATGTGCACCTTCAATCAGCAAAATGTTCTATATCAATCTTTGAGGTCTAACCAACATGTCAATCCTTTTCCGACAAGATAAATAATTTGAGAGTAATATTTACATTCATGTTTACTAGGTAGCACTTGTTCTTTGCCTATGTTGGCGGATCAAACAATATGGGAACCCAGTTATATAAAACCCGCGCCGTAGAGTTAATAGATGTCAAACACTTGACAGCGTACTTTCAAAGCTTGTCTAATAAATATTTTATATGAACAATAGAAGAAATGTTGACATACAGTATGTCACTTATAGAGATAAACACTTCAACCATTATCCCCCTACTCTACAGTTTCCCTCAGCTAAACTCTGTCAGCTCAGTGTTATTGGTTTTATGGACTTCTTTACTGTTCTGGTTCACCGCTCCGCATTATTTCTATTTTGTTTATGCAGCAGGCAGCATTTAATTTGTTCAAGAAGCAAGTAAATTAAAAGCCTGTGAGGTCAGGTGGCAGAAAGTGTTTTCAAATTACAGAAAAAAAATATCTTTTCTTTATCCTTTGCCATGCAATTTCACTGGGGTTACCTTGTATTGGAATTTTTTCTTTTTCCAACCAATGTCAATGGTAATAATGTTCAGGTCTGTGTCCAAATCAGGACACAAAAGCACAAGAACTACTTGTCTGCGCTCCATGACACTCTCATGCTGTGTTAGCTCAAGGTCTGAATTAGAGTTAAAGGCTAAAATAGGACTAAATGTGGTTTATGAAAAAAAAAAAGTTGTAGAGTGCGTCCATCTATTGTCAAGAGGGTTTATGCACCTGCCCGACTTCATTTACAGGTGTCGACTGATTCTCTCACTGGACGGTCACAGGGACTGACCAAGTGACCTTAACCTTCCACACCCGATTGCCACGTCCATACACACACCTAGCCCAGTTCAGACAAGTGCACAAAGACAAGCATTATTCGTTGACATCCCAAACATCAAACTGCTGGCATGGAGGAGAGGGAGGAGGGAGATTTCATAATATTTCATAACATTTGACCATATTATTTAGCATTTTTTTCCTATATTTTTGCCAAAGATTGTCTATCTAACACATGTGATCTTACAAATATTAGATTTGATTGATAAACACTTCATAAATTACACATGTTATACTTACAATTGCCTCCATAACCACAATGAATATATAAATTTGGCAGTCTGTCTCAGTGGAGGTGAGAGGGTTTAAAACAATGCATCAATCTCTGTATGTTTCAGGGCTCTGCTCCTGAGTTAGTACAGGGCAAACACGGAAGTGTTTCCATAAAGAAAGAGTCCTCACTGTGTGTGCATTGCTTTCGTCTGTGCAGTGACTGATGAAAAACCAGAAGCCACATTGAGGAGAAGCAATGGACTTGTGCATACTGTTCCCTCTAAACAGAGTTAGACAAATGAGCCAACCTCCTCAGTGCTGTTCTGCTCAAGAGGCCACAATTCACTCGACCTGGAGGTGGAAGTCTCTGCATTCAACAACAGTTATTGATAAAAGTCCCAAACCTGTGGACTGAGCCTCTGATGTCAAATCATCAGGAAAACGTATTGATGATTGACAAGGTATCATTGGCTGGGGAAAGAAGTCATGAATGTTCCATTCGTGTTATTTTTTAAAGACACACAGTTTACATTTGAAGTGGATAGTCGTACTCTTCATCTCATCTCTTCTATTGTTACAATGCAAACATCACATGTAGACACAGCAGGGAAAGGTCACCTGCACAGTTTACCAGAATTCACTGATCCCCATTCCTGACCTGACAATGTGCCTCCAGCTTTTATGGAACTAAACTCCCTCTAGAGGAAATAAAATGAAATGCTGCTGCTTCTCAGACTGACTTTAGGGATGTTCTGCCCCACCACTAAAATTTGAAATGAGAAAAAAAGGTATTTCCTACAAACAGATGGTGATTAGATACATATTCTACTTCTCCCCTCATATATACATTCTATAAAATAGAGTGAAATGATTCATCTTGAATTGCAGTTTTTTTGTAGATCACCCTGAAATTTCACTCTTGAAAATCCGGATATACTTTGTTTCTTACAACTTCCCTCTGAGACAATTCAGACCGTTTATCCATTACTCCTGGTCTGATGTTAATCACCATTATAATGCAGTTATTATATCTCAGTACTGTTTTCACAAATCTCAGGTGAGCAGCCTATGAGGGGAGTAATAGAGCAGGTGAGTCTACAAAATTTCAATCACATTATCTTTACATCTAGTGCTTGTTAAAACATCGGTGCATTTAAAGAAACAACAGGGAGCATTCGTTTGAAATAACTTCAATATGTCGGTCGATATAGAGAGAATATATAGTAGAGAGCTATCTATAGAGCTACTCTGCTGCTAGACTCGTAGATAGCTCGAGAGATCTCTCTCTAGCTCCTCTCCTCTCTCGCTCTCTCTCTCTCTCTATAGCTCTCTCTCTCTAATCTCTATCTCGCTAGCGCTCGGTCTTCTCTCGTCTCAGATCTACTGCTCTCTCTCTCTCTCTCTTATCTCTCTTTCTCTCTGACGCGGGGGGTTGTCCTCTAATAAACTTTGGAGCTCATAGGGGGAAGGAAAGACACAGATTAGACCAGCAGAGGGCTGAAGTTCGCATTCAGCACGCCCGACGAGGAGAGCAGTGAATGGGTCCTGCACGGCAAGGCGAAAAGCGCTGAACTGCGGAGATTTCACTTTGGTTCAGTAGCCGCAGACAGACAGAGAGTGGAGGTGTGTGTTTGACAACCGAAGCCAACTGCAAACCATTTCAACTTTTTTATTATATCTGGTTGCTGATTTTCTGGGTTTTTTTCACTTTTTTTGTGAGATGCTGAGATGACAATCGAAAGCCCTCTGCGCTTCTGGCACGGTTTAGGGTCGTTTAATCCAGCGCAGCTCGGACGGCACCGCGGCATCTCCCCCGGGCCGAGGGAGACGGGGAGACAGGGGAAAAGGTCAATCTGGAGTTCTACGTATGGCTATCATATCTCAAACTTTTGAGATTCATAAATTAGAATTCTTTTCATCTTCAAAGCTGCAATTAATGCTTAATTTTTGCTGTCCTCCACTCTGTGAACATCGAGCTTTTGGGGTTGTTTGTTTTGGTTTTTTTCCACGATTGAGGGAATGTTCTTTTCCACGGGACGAATAACGGATCTCTGACTCAGTCCGGTTTTCTTGGCACCTATGAAGACCCTATCCAGGATGTTACAGTCTAAACGGCCCAGGCATCATTGGGCCACCGGACACTGCCATCACCACATATCACCACATAGCTGGGGGTCCCGCTGTGTCTAGGAATTATACATCCACACTCTGTGTCCGTTTGGGTAAAGAAAACGGAATTTTATCCAAGAAGTGCTCTGGTGAAACATTGACATTGGCTTTGCGAGTCTCATCTCTGGGCTACTATGCAATTACAACTGATCTCATTTGTTTTGATCATCTTGCATTGCATGGATTACACTGGATGTCAGCAGCACAGCAGCTCCAGGCACCGGCACCATAAACGTGAGTACAGACTGAGACGGTGCTGCCCGGTGTTTGGTGTGCACATTTAGCAGTTCTTTTTTTTTTTTTAAATTCAGTTGTTTGATTTGCAGAAGTGTCACGTCACAGGGTACCATCCTATTTTCTACATTTTTAACAATAAAGAATCCAATTTTTAGCGGCGCTTAATGTCTGAACTAATGGCGCATTCTTGGGTCAAATGAGTTGTACCGGTAGGCCGCAAAGCCGGACCACAAGGGCACAGGTTTAATTTGGTAACGTGGAGAGAGGGTGAGGGTGCTACAGAGGACGTAATGAAGGAACACGCGCACGCGCGCACGCGCGAACGTCGAACGTCGCTCGGGCAGCGTCGCTAGCTCTGCGCCCGCAACGCCGGCGAGCGCTCCGGCGCGCGCTCTCGCGCTCGCGCGCTCGCTCTCTCTCGCGTATCTCTCTATCTATCTATGCTATCTATCTATCTATCTATCTATCTATCTATCTATCTATCTATCTATCTATCTATCTATCTATCTATCTTCATATCTATCTGTCTCACATACCTAATTCAAATAAAGATGATAGATTCAGTCTCTACGCAGATTTTATTGATTGATTGTAGCTACATGTGTTATTAGTTATTAAAGGCTTTCAGCACGAGAGTCTTCCTGCACTCATGCCACTAATTGTCCACATTGTAATGCATTCATGTTGATAAAGTGGGGTTATTCTGCAAAACCCAAGCTTTGATTCTGCTTGTTCACTCTTTGAGTTTTGTCCCATCTGTACAGTCTGTATAGTAGTTTTTTTTTTCTTTGAAACTGAATTGGATGAATGAATTGTTCAGTCACCTGAGGCCCTCTGCCTGCTGCTCTGATCGCTCTCTAGCGGTCAGAGCAGCAGCTTTCAGGCAGGACTGAGCTGCCAGGGGTCAGATTGCTCCACTGGGTGATCACTGCTTCAGCTCCAGCATTTCAGTAACTGTCATGCAAACCACATTCTCTTTACACTGCCCCATTATAGAATTTATGGTGAAACCTTTATTACACACACAGGAACTCCAATCCAGGAATTCACCTTGGGGCCTAAATTTGAAATTAAGCCCTATATTGTTTTTAATTAAAATCCACATTTTACAGTAGGTACTACAAAAAAAAAAAAAAACCCTCTGTGTCTAATAGTATTTCAACTGCACCGCTTCTCCCCAGGGCCTAACATGGGGTTCAGTTTCTACAGCTATGACCAACCTTTTTCCAGGCATTAGCAACAATATAGTACATTTTTCTATTCTTCCTACACACACTTGCAAACTTTATCACTGAGGGTCTCCAGATGTGCTCTGTGTAGCCATAACTGGAATATCCCATGCATCACTTGCCAGCGTGGCTGAAAACTGTCTGTGATTTACAATAATAGACCTCCGAAGTGATGTTTTTATCCCTGCCACCTGGGTCTGAACCTTGTCTCTACATCTCCTTCTCTTCACATTCAATCACAGAGATCACATCATCAGCCTGGATGAAGAGCAGAACAGTTTTTCCTTGTGACCACCAAAGTGGATTATTTTTTTTGTCAGTCTGGAAGTTGCAGCACCTACTAACAGAGGGTTTGATTAGGTAGTTCTAAAGAGGTTCTCAGGATAATGTTTGCTCTTGATAGTTCTGCTAGTATTTAGTTCAGCAGCATTATGACATCAGACCTGTGGAGCTAAGCATGTACATGATGCTGTTTTGCACAGACACATGATACAGAGATCTTATCACATACATAAATCAGAATCAGTAAAGTCAATGAATGGTGTATGATCTGTAATAAATAATTATTCTCTTTGTGTTTGTTCTGGACTACATTATAAACCATAGGTTTTCTCTTCCTAATCTTTATTTCCCCCCTTAACAAGAGTTAAGAGTTTCTCCTTTGACAGATAGTTCTTGGTCTCTTAAATCAGATTCTGCATCAATTTGCTGAAATATTTTTTTATGTACTGAAAAAAGTTAAAACATGTCAGCATGCAGCTCATTCGTACGTTAAATGATTCTCAGTTGCATTCATTCATTCCTGTCAAAGCTGACATTCACAATCTGCAGTGAGGAGTAAACTCCTCTACCTCAGTAGCCATTAATTGAATGACCGTTGTAAGAATCAGATCCTCGTTCAATGAAGCTGATACTCTTCCGTCAGGGAGGATGTCAGGGAGGATGGCTGGAGTAGTTGATGAAGGGGTGAATGTGTACAAACTTCAGAAGGAAAGAAAGGGGTAACAGTGAGTCGGGAGTCAATGACCATTGAGTCAACAGGCCAGAATTACCCTGGAGAGACTGAACCCAAACGTCAGGCTTCCTGTCTTTGATGATGCATCCAAAAGCGAAGGCATGTGGGTGCCTGTGTGTTAATTATATACATCATATAGTTTATCAGCTCAACTCAGTGGAAAATGAATATGGGCTCATGTTGGTCTTGATTTAAAGCTAAGCAACTGGTACAGATTACAAAAGTGATCCCGTATCTAACATGATGGAATACTATAGAAAGGTCAATATTCTTGAGCAGAGCCAAAATATTTTTCCATGTTCCTTCTGCTTCATTGCTCAATTTTTTTTCTCCATGAATCATCTATGCAGGCATGTAAAAATATTTGTTCACATGTGACTTTGTTGGTATGTTGTGCAGGATACCACTGTCCAACTGAGGCTTTGTCAGTGCAAGTGTGAGGGCAAGGCCAAATTCCTGTGTCTTAAGACTTCTGTGAATCAGGGCAGCTTGGCAGGAACAAATGTGGGCAAATGGACAGCAGTTGTAAAGATTGTCGAGATATTTCAAACAAAGTATCTGTGATCTATGGTAAACTGGCAGCTAAACACCCAACTTAGAGGAGACAGAGGAGGGCCAGCTTAAACCTTTGGCATGAGATGTCAGAGCTGGAGAAGAAAACTAATTCTTTGAGTCCATACAGGGTTTGCTTTTGATTTGCCTACCATGTGTGACGACTGAAACATCATCCAAGCTATGCCCTTTGAAATGGAACACCAATGTCTCTTGGACACACATTGACTCTGTGCTGCCGGTGTCTCTCACAGTACAGGTATACCTGTTGGCTGTAAAATATTTGAGTGTTTTTATTGTTCCAAAAATGACTGCACCACGTCCTCTTGCACCACGTCCTCTATACTAGAGCACAGTAACAGAGTTAATTAAACCCATTTTCCTCCATGTTGTTTCTCCGCCACATCATATATAAATCCTCATACTAGACACAAACCGTCTTTATTACACCTTCTTGATGCTGATAAAAGTCTGATCTGCAGGGGTTTGGGTGGTGGTGGTAGTGTGGAGGAATAATGTCTTTGATAAGGTTGTAAACACATGATTAAAATGAATAAAACCTCTGACCACAGTTCTCATCCACTGAGAACTAAGTAGAAATTAAAAAAAAAAATTCTTCCTGCATAGTATGTTAACATGGCTTTGGTTACGCTACCAGAAACGGAGTGTCAATTATATACAACAGTCATTTGCTATTTTGTTTTTTCTTTGGCCTTATTCTTTTAAATCAATAGAACACTTCACTGTAAAGATTTGCATATCAATATCAAATCACTAATTTAGAATATTGGGAAAGATGTTGGTATGGTAGACTGAAGCCTACAGCAAACACAAATGTGTAAGAATTACCTGATGTGAAATGAAACTACTGTTTGAAATAAGTAAACCCTCATAATACCACTGTGGCCCGACCTTTCTGGATTTATTTATCAGCCTGATCCTATTGGGTGCAGGGATACAACCATTAGAACATTGAGTCAACTCCCTTCCAGCCATGATGCACTGATTTGCTTTCATGCCAAATGAACAATGGACAGCCTCTAGAGTGGGGACAGCCTACACCAGACTTTCAAACTGGTTCCAGTGCTGTCCTGCTAAATACGGCTCACCTGTCGACCACCTTCTCCTTCTCAAACAAGCAGAAAAATAGTCAGAGGAATGTTATGAAAAGTGTCTATTTAGCTCTTTGTGTTTCTTTAACTTCTAACTTAATCTCAGTAACGTTGAATTTTTCTCCTGTCCTGTCCTATCTTATTTTATGATGTCATCAGCTCTCAGCTGGAAGTGTCATGTAAAATTAGTGGGTGCAAAAAAAAAAAAAAAATGTCCTGATTGTGATGTTTCACAATAAAGCCCAGTGGATGGTCACTGATAAATGAGTGTCCAGCAACCTCAGCATTGAACTGGGGCACTGCATCTTATCAATATACGATAAGTGTGTTAAAATTATGGATAGTCTCAGAAAATCTTAGTTTAGTGCATTTTTTCTATAAAATATGTGAAATTCATACGAGCATCCTTCTGCTCCCTCCAACAGAGATCTCTGGTCTGAGCTCAGGGTGCCAGCAGGGTGGCTGTCTGACCTGCTCAGACTACAATGGCTGCCTGTCCTGCAAGCCACGATTCTTCATGCATTTGGAGAGGATAGGGATGAAGCAAATCGGGGTTTGTATGACTTCCTGTCCTCCGGGCTTTTACGGCACACGCTCCCCGGAAAGAAACACCTGCACAAGTAAGACTGTGTTTTTTTTAGAGTAGATGGATAACAGACTACTAATGAAAAATGAAAGTATTTCCTCCATTGCATGCTCTCAATTTACAAGTCTGTAGGTGTGGCTTAGCAGCAAGACCTCTGTTACTAATGTCCTCTGATTCATTCTAATCCTCTGTCATAACAAAGACACAGAACTGTATCTCAGACCTGAGGTAAATGTGACCTCTTAATGGTGTGTTTTACTTACGCATGACAAGAACAAGAAGTCTCTACAAGACATTGGTAAATATGTCCTCCCTTCCTATACCAAGGAGGACAGCCATGAGACCTGCGTTTGAAATATGGCATTATGTGTAAACATGGCATGAACTCAAATGACTGAAAGAACTGAACTTGTCAAGTGTGCTTCCTTTTGGAGATTTTAAAGTAAATCAAGTGGTAGTTTACTCAAAATCATTAATCACAAATTACTCTGTGAGAAATCTGTCTGACTGCAGTGGCGTTTATTCTTGATTGAACTCCCAGTGAGACACACACATGCAGACACACACACACACACACACACACACACACACACTGTGACAACTTGTATATTTAACACGCAGGGGACATACTCGATAACTTTCACATTTTAAATAAACGCTGGCGGTGGGTTGTGCTTCTCTGTCAGAGTGCAGGTCGGAGTGTGACTCCTGCTTCAACAAGAACTTCTGCACGCGCTGCCGAGCAGGGTTCTACCTTCATCTGGGCAAGTGCCAGGAGAATTGCCCCGAGGGGCTCGTCCGCAGTGACACACAGAGGGAGTGTGTTCCCAGTGAGTGTCTTGAGTTCACATTTACCCAGGACAAAGATAAATGTGGTAGTTTAGCCTTAATTTAATTCCATGCCACATATTCAAATAATTCCCTCCTTGAAATGAAGCTGTCATGTAAAACTTGTGCAGGTGTTAAATTTAGCCACTTTTTTCACAGATACATAACTGTGCCTGTGACTTTGCAGGGTGCCCTGCAGAGTGTGAGTCGTGTCTGAACAGTGAGACGTGTACGCGGTGCTGGCCCGGCCTGTACCAGCTCAGCGGGAGGTGCCACCATGTCTGTCCAGAGGACTACGAGCCCAATGACAAACTCATGGAGTGCACATCACAAGGTCAGTAAAGTGAGAATAAACTGACAAGATACTAGTCTTTTTAGTTCTCTTGGAATTTAAGTCTTAAACTCTTAGAATCTCTGGATTTTCTATAGGTTATTTATACATTTCAAAGAAATAGAATACAAAGGAATACAGTATTTTCTGCACTATAAGAGGCACTGGACTATAAGGCACACCCTCAATAAATGGCCTATTTTAAAACTTTTTCACATATGAGGCACACTGGATTATAAGGTGCATCTATTTATAAGGCGCACCTTCAATGAATGGCTTATTTTAAAACCGTTTCCATATTTAAGGTGAACTGGATTATAAGGCGCGCTGTCGGTTTTTGAGAAAATTAAAGGCTTTTAGGTGCGCCTTATAGTGCGGAAAATAGTGTATTCTAGTTCATAGCATGGAGCCAGTCCTCATCCTACAACCAGCAAAGAAACAAGAGAATCTGATCACACATTGAATTCTGGAAAATATATGAACTTAAAATACTTAAACAGTGAAATTCTCACCCATACCCACTCCTCCCATTGCAGTGCACTGTGAAGTGGGAGACTGGAGCGAGTGGAGCCCCTGCTCTCGGTCCGGTAGAACCTGTGGGTTCAAACGTGGCCAGGAGACTCGCACAAGGCAGGTCCTTCAGTACCCGTCACCGTTTGGCAACCCATGCCCCGAGATCTCAGAGATCAAGGAGTGTCTGGTCAAGAGGAGGAAATGTCCAGGTAAAGAAAATGTAGAGATGGGTTTGTCTTGAAGCTGTCTGTCACATCCTCACTCCAGATCCTTGTGCCCCACAGAATAAAGTCAATACATGGTCTCATTCTATAGATTGTCTACGGCAGATGCTATTTAGCCATCACACTCACTGCCAACACTGAATTTGTGACACATGGCATGATTTCTGCTCTCTATGACTTCCAGACCTTGCTGCTTTAGCTTGTACAATCAGAGCTAGTCGTTCTTCCGCTCAGGACTATGATTGTTTACTCAGAGGATTGTCATTGTGGTTAGAGTGAGGACAGTGGGGGAAACACACATGTGTGATGTTGCAATGGGTGTGTTGTGTGTTTTGCCCTCTTTGGATTTTTAAACAGAGTAAAAAAATGCTTTTTCTGCTGTTTGTAAACAGAGGATAGCGTGATCGTTTAGAATGAAGACAATAAAAACTGCTTTCAGACAGGCTTGCTCTGGTGAACTAACGATCATTTTGTGTTTTGTGTGAGTTTAGTGGAATTGAGTGTGTGTGGTTTCTGAAGTGGTTGGTGGCTGAGGCTGGTTATATTTTAGACGGGGCTTTCTAGTGTTAAATGACAGATCGCAGACAGGGTAGGAGACTCGAATCTAGTCCCATGGGGCCTCACACTTACAGAAAAAACAATGTCTCTGTATGAGTGTGTGTGTGTGTGTGTGTGTGTGTGTGTGTGTGTGTGTGTGTGTGTGTGTGTGTGTGTGTGTGTGTGTGTGTGTGTGTGTGTGTGTGTGTGTGTGTGTGTGTGATACAGCAAAAAACCAGTTGACTTTGGAGCAGAAACAGCCAGTTCAATATCAACATCCTCCCCCTGTGAGGCACGCGGCGACCAGGGGATCAGTATTGGTTTATCCCCACAGCTGCCAACACACACACACACACACACACACACACACACACACCATCTCAGTTGCATTGAAAGACCTACACAGTCTTTACTCTTGATGGTAATTTGTGTAGAGTCAAGTGGGTCGACATGATTTGTAAGGGAGTGTAAAATGTGCCCTCTGTCACCCTACTCTCTCTCTCTCTCTCTTTCTCTCTCTCTCTCTCTCTCTCTCTCTCTCTCTCACCCCCTCTCCTCTCCCATTCTGAACCATTTCTTCATCTTTCATCCCACTGTTGCCTCCACTTGTGATTACGCAGTTGTTCCTGCAGCATCTGTGGTGAATGAAAGCTAATTATCTGCTTCGGCGCATCCTCTCCTTACTGTTTACTTTCTACACATGCTAGGGGGTCAGTGGTCTGACCTCTGAGAGCCCCGGGTAATCCTCCAGCAGCCATCAGACATTGAGATAGCCTCCTTTTATTTTCCTCCTTACTCTCCTCCCTTTCTTTACTTCGCTCCATCATTCTACTCCCACGTTTTATTCCTTGGTTCATTTTATTCTCTTTCATCATCTTGTTACTGTGGTTGGTCGTACACATATAACACTTACTTATAATTCTTTTAACCCTTATTAACTTCAAACACAATTATTAATAAAAATGTATGCCCTTCACTGTTTTCTCCAATCCTGCATTTTGTCTTCATACCAGAGTGTAGAAACAGACCTCTAAGATGTCAAATGAGGGAATTTCTACCTGCAAATACTCTGATTTTACACATGTTGTCCTTCGTTTAGTGGATGGGTATTAAAAATAGCTTGTAAGAATAGGAGTAATGATTAAGTAGAGTCTATTTTTTAAATTACAACTATTCAGATTAATTATGACATGTATGGAAATAAGAAAAATGCTTCTTTCTCCATGTGTAAGACAGCTGTATAAAGCATAGATCTTAAAATCCATACGATTTATTAACAATGCATGTGTGCTTCATGTAGATCAAAGCGTGCACTTTTATATCACGTGTGTGCGGTTTATTCTGTCTCTGTTGGGTCAACAACACAAATCATTCTGAATTTACTTAAATTAAGTTTGACACTTTGAGAAATTATGCATCTGTATTTTTTGATTGTGGCTTGGATGAGAAGAACACTCTCATGTCTGTTGTTTAAATATGACAGCATTTAATTTTAACTTGGCATAAAGAAGACAAAATGGGTGAAGAGCTCTCCTGACTGTCCAAAGTTTAAACTCCACCTGCAATTCTCACTAATGAAACACATAGCTTGTTTGTTTAATCCATACGCAAATAAGACACATCAAGCTGTTCTAGAGAGTGTTACAAGCTGAAACTGTTTTTTTTTTTTGTCCAGGTGAGCAAATTCTCTTAAATTTCAACTGGCGTGAATCCAGTGCTGGTAGGTTTTGTATTAGGCAGCCAATCTTGGCTCCAGTTTCCTTTCTAATGGACAGAAAGGAGAGCGTGTTCAGTGTTTCAAGATATTAAAGAAAAAAATCTCAGAATATTTATGTTTTAATGTGGATTTATTTTTTCTTTAAGTGTAGACTGTGCAGCTGTTAAGACCCCTAGTCCTGCAGAAACATTACAAAATCACAACTGTCAGCCGACCTCTAAACAACGCTCGGTATTACAGATGGCACATTTAAAAACTTGTTGTTTCATGAGGTTCAAAACAAGATCCAGATGCAGATAATACCAGAGGCAGGGAGTGCAGTTCAGAGATTTATTAACAAGCAGTTAAACTTAAGAGGCAAGCAGGTTGGGTACTCAGCGAGGTCAATTATCCAAACCCTATAATCAAAACTTCCACAAGCAAAAAAGTCCAAATTGGAAAATGAAGAAAAAGTCCAAGCTACACTAGGAACATGGGGAGAACAAGGAGAGTAGACACACTGAGAGCTAATGGGACACAGGCACAGAGAGGAGGAGACAGACAGATAATCACAGACGAGCACAAAATCAGACCAGAAATTAAATAAAATAGAAGAAAAAAAAACAACTTCTCACTAAAACAGGGAGAAGAAGATCCAAAGCACAACAGCTACAACTGTAGGAAACAAGCTGACATATTCAGGCTTAGCGTGTCGCCTCCGCTCCTCTGTTATCCATGACTGGAGATTGTGAATGTTTACACACACATCCTCATCTGCCGACATCTCTCTCAAGTTAATGCTGCCTAATTTGTCCTCCGATGGACTCGCTGTTCACCTCTCTATCTCAGCAGCCAAATAGCCTGTGTATCCCAACTCCTACACACACATGCACACACACACACACACACACACACGCACACACACACACACACACACACACACACACCTACACACACACACACACACACACACATTAAACACAGAGAAATGTGCATTTACCGAGCTAGCATCATCAGTCAGTGAGAAGGTATTGATCTCACACACACACAAACACACACACACACACACACACACACACATCCAAACAGAGAGCTCCTCTCTGGACATATTCGGGACAGCCCATAGCCTTTAATCCCAGTCTGACTCCCGCCAAAAGCTCCCCGGATGACAGAATGCCTGCCGCAGACGATGTGCCACCGCAAAACACACAGTGCTCCTCACCAACACACATATTATTCATGTTTTTTACCCATTTCCTTTTCATTAGCACACAGTTATGTGTAACATCACACTCGGTAAATCTCCTGTGTGCTCAGTACAGTTTACTGACTTGTGAATACCCTGTGAATACGCAACGAAAGAGCTCTAGAAGTTACATTAAAGTTAAATACAATTCATCTGGCCCACAGGACTGTGTTTACATGTACTGCACAGAGATTACAGTGTGCAGAGGACAGCACATATCATTGTACACTCTTCTTACAGATTAGCATATTGTAAATCACAAAGGGCTAAATAAGTCACAATGACAATGATGATAAGGAGGGTGTGAGCATCCTGGCTGATGAAGGTGATCCTGTGCGCTGTAGTTTTGTCCTCCATGCCCTGCTGGTAAATTACTACTTGGGACCTTTAATTCTTGAATATTACACATAGAAATAAGAAGATAACCACAAAACCTGTGAGAAATTGGATGATTCCAGCACGCTGAGTTGTTGGCTCATGAGAGAAATGTTAACACCTTTGTATGAGTCAACATTAATTCATCATTCATTCAGCATTCATGAAGGATGACATCAGTAAGGTCAAAACAAACTTAGTACCAAAGAGAAAGGGTTAGTGTAAAAAAAATGCAATTTACATATACTGTGTGTATATACAGTATATACTGTATATATTTTTTTATTTATTTATATAATATTTAAATAATATATATAGCATGATAGCCAAGACTCAAGTCATCAATTGTCCTACATAAAGAGGAAACCAACAGAAAATAATTTGAGCAATACAGATGGATTTGACTGCCAGTGGAACTGGCACTAGATATTTACACATTACTCAAAAAGCTTTGTACAAAATAAATATAAATTTGTGGGTACCCCATTCAACGAATAGTTTATTTTTGGACATTTGGTTATTTTTTACTTAAGCAAGAATTAGATTTAAGATTTAACCTCAGTTAGAACAAAAAAATTGAAGCAGGGAATCAGCTAAGCTCTTTCCACAGGTTAGCACTCTGTATTACAGCCTATCAAAGCTGATGAAACTGATGGGTTTCAGCTGTTTAATCCAAACAACAACAGAAATGTATAACAGCATATTTTTCTGGACAGCCAGAGAAGACATGAAGACGTCACCAAGACTAGTAACACCTTTAACCGCAGGTCTGTAGGTGGCTCATGAACTTGTGTCCATTGTCAGTCTTTATACTCATCCCATTTTGTCTCCTTGGTGCAGCTCAATACTGAACAGTGATACTGGTCGTCCATTTCAGCTTTTATCAATGAAGCAGAGCAAACACTTTTTCCTAAAATGATTCTTTCAAGCATTATTGGTGCAAATTGATGCATTTTAGAATGTGTCAGTTTGCACCAATAGAAAGCCCAAAAAGACAAATCTTTGTTCAAACAGAACCATTTCAGTTGAAAGGCAGTATTCACATATTTAACTTCCTGGTGACATTTGTGTTTAAATAATAGGGTATGACTGTATTTCTCGAATACCCATCGTAAGTAAAACAATCTTCAAGTCTTTTCATCAAATTCAACTACTTATTTACTACTGCCCCAAGATGCAAACACATTATATTCATTAAGGCTTGGCTTCAAGATGCTGCTAAATTACCGTTAAAAATGTTCAGAAAGCTCAGAAGGTGTCTCATTTGGGGACCATTACAGACATGTCAACACACAGTTTACAAAAGCTCCATCAGAAACTGTTCCAACTAACCAAACGCAGGTTGGTTTGATAAACACACTCCTAATCATTTCAACACTGGCATGGATTAGGTTTCTCCTCTAGCTTGACAAAAGCACGGGGGCTACAGTATGACTAATCCACTGAACTTGTAAATAGTTGTAAATGGTGTCAGGACAGAGAAAACAATGAGAGCGAAGGGGACTTCCTGTGTTTATAGAGGACGGGGGGCAGACCCTGCATGAGTCAGTGAACCAGATTAGTCCATTTGTCCATCCATCCAACCATGCACCCACCCATCTTTACATTTGGATTTTTCTAATTTATTTTTTTGCTGTCATGCAATGAAACAACATACACATGACCTGTGTGTACAATGATCACATGTGCCCTTATGTCCATCTCCTGCCCTCTTGGCCCTTCATTATTTGCAGACGGTTAAACACAGTCACCAGGTGCAGCTTGGTATCACTAGCCCAGAATGTGTGGGTCAGACATGGCCCCTGGTCCCAGCTTGATTAATGAACAGACAGAGGGAGAGGATGAGCTTATGGGGTGAACATGAAGCGGACAGGAGGGAGACAGAGAGATCTCTTTCTCTCTCCCTTTATCTTTTTTTCTCTCTCTCCGTCTGTGCCTACTGCCGACTTCAGCAGTTTCACAATCCCTGACTGGCCAGCCAACCGGCCTAGCATGCCGTGCTGCTCCGTTCCACTCACACATGAACAGCAACAGTACAACAACAGGAAAGGGCCTCCCCTGCTTTCACTTGCAGGTCCTGTCTCCAACCTCCCTGGGGATGGATCTTGTTATTATCTTTAATAAATGTAGCTGAAGCAGAGATAAACCTCCAGCATTCCAAAATTCTTGGTTTTGTTTATGAAATGGTGTTGCAAGAACAGATAAATTGGGGGTTTATTTAAAGGTTTTCTATTTTGGACAATGGTCTGCTCATCACTGGGAGAGGACTCCGTCTGTGATACAAGACTGCCCTCTAGTAGTGAGTCTTTGCAGGCGCGAAAGCTCCATACTGTGTGTTTGTGGGGTGTTAAGATCCCTGAACAAATCTTGCTATTTTCATTTTTACTTGTACTTCATTTTCTCGTTGTCCACAGATGATGCATTTAACTAAACTGATTTCTTGAGAATTACTATTCAACATGCTGATCTGTATTTTGGATATCTTGTACGATTGTATTAGTTGCATTTTAGTTGCTGAGGTGCTTCGGGAGGTGAACCTGTACCTCTCTCCAACTACTAGTTCACACTGGTCTTGAAGTGGCTGCCTCCTGATTACACATACTGTTCAGTATATACATTTTATTTACTCACTGTCCTGTGGTACTGGTACATAAGAAATAGAGCCACAGAAAATATTTTTTCACTTCTCATTACTTTAGAAATGTAGGGTGCACCTGAATGCACTAAGAATAAACATTCTTCATCATTGATATGGAAATAGTGGATAATATAGAAGGAATTCTATTGTGATCAAGAAAGGCAGTCTCTAGTTCTTGTTAGTCAACCACTACCGGACACAGTTTGAGCATCATTATAAAGTATGATCAACTGTAGAGAAGACAGTTTGGTCCTGTTTCACCATCCACTAGGGGAGTGCTGGTTCTGCCTCATTTGGTTCTGCAGTGGTTTTTGGGTTTTGGCAGGGTAATCTTAGTAAACTATAACTTTTTTTGAGATCAATGACTTAGGCACTGTTTGGTCTGTCCTCAGAGTGGTGGATCCTCGACAATCGGTGACCTCTGTGTGCTACATCGGCTGGTGGTGACTTGCTCCACTGGATGGATCAGCGTGCCTTTGTCATACATTTATTATTGTTATTGTAATTATGATTGTGTTGTTAATCTGTACATGCAATATCTATTGCTTCGTCTGTCCACTCCTGGAAGAGGGGTCCCTCCTCTGCAGTCTTCCTGAGGTTTCTCCCATCCATTTTTTCCCCTGTTAAAAGGGTTTGGGGGGGAGTTGTTCCTTATCCGATGTGAGGGTCGTACTGCTGGCAGTACACAAAGGTCAGAGGGATATCGTCCATGTACAGATTGTAAAGCCCTTTGAGACATTGTTTGTGAATCTGGGCTATATAAGAATAGATAAACTTGAAACTTGAAACAGTTTCAATCACTGATGCAGTAAAGCAACTGAAACTTCAACAGCGGAATAAAGGCATTCTGAAATCACAACATAGCAAATGAATATTTTAATGTACTGAATACTCCCTCCTAAAGTAAAAGGAGGAGATGCTGAGCTTCATCCTCTCCTACCCTTTACTAACTCTACTAATCTACTAATTTTACTCATCTTAATCTACCATCTCATTTTCATATAATTGCAGGAGGACGCAGAAAGAATGACAGAAGAGAGCGCAGGAATCGCAACAGTCGGAAAGATAAGGAGAACCAGGAGGTGCGACGGGAGAGGAAGAGAGAGAGGGAGAGGGAGGCGAGTGAACGTGAAGACTCTGATAACAGGAACAAAACAGAGCATCGGCATCGCAGAGGCCACGACAAAGACTCAGCCTTCCCTGGAGATGGCCTTGTACATCAGTAGACAAAGTCTAGTGCCTCTTCCTCATCCTCCTGTTACCCTCCCATTGGTTCTCCAAAACTTCCCGCATCCTCACCTACTTTTCATCCCCCTTTCACCCCTTTCTCTAAAGGGGTGTTGCTGCTACCTGTGATTTGAAAATAATGTTTATGCACAAGTGAGAAGGAGCACATTCAGCCACAAGGCTTGGGCTACTATGGACTTTAAAAAGTCTCTTTTTCTACCCTATAGACTCCATCACTTCCACCACTGAGTGTCTCTGTTGAAAATTGTTGGAGGCACTGCTGAGACTGCTGTTGGGACTGAAGACAGAGTGAGAAACGTCTGTGACGGTGGCAGACCGCCACACAGACAGAGAGACAGAGACATTATACTATGTGCTTGTTGTTATGGTTATTTAACAAGGCCCAGGTACAACTTTGCGCATTTTGGTTTTTTGAATGTAGATTTTGCAGCATTATGTAGAAAAGTTGTTCATGATTGTTGTTCCTGTTCCTTAGATCTCTTTATTTTATTTGATGCTGACTTTGTAAAGACAAAGATAAATTGAGATCTTGTGACATCCTCATGATCACTGCAAATGACAGATGCAGGAGAACCTGCATGCTGTGAAGCAAAGGAGTATGGTAAGAAATGGAATATGATGAACACGTTCTGTACATCTGGACAAATGCTAGTTTTATCCAAATATGTGATAAATCTAATCTACTCTTGGTTTTCCTTTTTGTGTAAATGAAATCTGTGCTCTCAGTAAGGCTCCTCGAATAGGAAACAAAAGCACCTGTATGTCAAATAAAACAATAATGGGTTTGTATCTGTGTGTGACATTTCTTACAACTGTCGTCCACATGCTTGCAACCTTCTCAAATTTCATGACATGTGAGACTCAGAGCAGTCTCCAGGTATAAAAGTGTTGAATCAAATGTTGCTATGGGTTCCTATGATGTTACAGAAGGGAATCGTTACATAACACAGAACCGTATCTTAGTGAAGTTACAACAAATAGTTTTTTTCTTCAACTTACTCCTAAGCACATAAAAAGTGCCGTTTTTAAGAACAATTGCAATTTAAGCTAAGCAAGCTGTCAGAGATCTTTATACAAGTGCAAACTCTACCTACCGCCATGTCGTCCCAAACTGACAGCAATAAAGTTTTTAAACTGCTTACGAGTACAACTCGTTTGAATTACTGTACCTCAATAATTCTATTTGAACAACCTCCATACATTGTTTTGGTACTTGCGTCAGTGATTTGAAAAGAAATGAAGGATGTGCAATGTCTGGATTATCTGGTTTAATTTTATGAAAACTGTCATGGTTCTTCAACATCTGGTCGTTTTCAGGAGTATTAGCACAGCAGAGTACCTGAAGAGTCAGCATCCATCCGTCCATCCATTAGTCTTCTTGTAGGCAAACGATTGTGATCGTACACACCAGATGTGATGCCAGACTTAAGTCTTACAAAATGCAATTTCACAATCACAGCTACAGTCAACGTGATGTGACCAATTCATCTATGCTGCATGTTTCTGGAGGCAGGAGGAAGCCAGAGAGCCCATATAGACACGGAGAGAACATACAGCCTCCGTATAGAATGGAATCAAACCCAGAACCTTCTAGATGTGAGGCAGCAGCGCTAACCAGTGTGCCACTGAACAGCCCTGAAGAGTTAGAATGTCCAGCCAAAATCATTTTTGTATAATAAAACCAAGAAATAAAGAACCTTTTTAAAAGCTTAAGTGTTTATTGGTGGATCTCTTTGTATCGGTGGCTATCCTTGCATCAACGGGTAAAACAACAGTGTTTCTAACCTCATTCTGAGCAGACAAATCCTCACTAATGACATGTGTTCTTGAAAATATCAGACTTAATTTTCACATTTAAAAAGGAAAAAAAGACAGCCCAGTACAATACAAGTCAGGAGAGCAGGATAGACATTTTTCAAAATGTAATGACACATGGCAAACAAAGCCATGGAAAAAAAACATCATTCCTGGTTTAAGATGAACCAACTGCTGACGGTGAATAACGAGGAAACACTGACAGATCTTTGATTTTACCCAGATGCCTTTTTTAAGTTATGACAGAAAACATGATCATCACAGCTGTCGTATTTTAATAACTTAATGCCCCCCCGATCACTTCATGTTAGCAACAAATTCTTCACCCTTCCTGATGGAAGCCTTCAGCTCATCCATAGCTTCAGCCACTAGCGTCTCCTCAAAGGGAGTGAGCTTTGGCAGCCCCAGGTTCTTCTCAATGCCGTTGACCCCAAGGAGAAGAGGTGTAGAGAAATATTTGCACTCCGTCACATCTGACTTGACAAATGCACACTCCACCACACCTTCCTTTCCATTCATGGCATCCAGGACAGAGAAGGTGAAGCGGGCACCAGCGTAGGCCATGGACAGGGTGGCGGATCCAGCTCCAGCCTTGGCCTTCACCACCTCCGTGCCAGCCTCCTGGATCCTGCCCACCAGAGGAGTGAGCTGGTCAGCAGGGATGTCTATTTTTGGTACGCAGGAAGAAAGAAGGGGAATGATGGTCTTCCCTGCGTGACCCCCAACGACTGGTACGCTGACACGAGCCGGGTCAAGACCTTGGAGCTCCGCCACGAAGGTGTTGGCTCTGACAATGTCCAAGGTTGTGACACCAAACACCTTGTTGTGGTTGAACACTTTGCGCTTCTTCATGACCTCTGCTGTGATGGGGATGGTGGAGTTGACTGGGTTGGCGATGACGCAGATCATAGCCTCGGGGCAGTAGCGGGCACAGCCGTCAGCCAAAGTGGCCACGATGGTGGCGTTGGTGTTGAAGAGGTCATCTCGAGTCATGCCCGGCTTCCTGGGAACACCGGCGGGAATGACGACCACATCGCAGCCCTCCAGAGCAGCCCCCAGCTGATCGGGACCCAAGTGGCCAGTTACTTTGGCTCTGGTCTCGATGTGGCTGAGGTCTGCAGCCACCCCGGGGGTGTGGGCGATGTCGTAGAGGGAGAGGTGGCTCACCAGGGGGCTGTTCTTCAGAAGCAGTGACAGCGGCTGGCCTATTCCGCCTGACGCTCCGAGCACCGCCACCTTCGCGTTGTTCTGGGCCGAAGTCGACAGGCACCGGGCGAGGCCTGCGGTCGGTCTGACGATACGAGAAAACATTTTGATTCTTTCACTTTTGTCAAACTTCGGGGGGAAAAAACCCACAAACAGCCGGAGATCTCCTGTCTTCTGTGACACCAACGTCCTCTAACCCTGCGTGCTAACAGGAAGAACAACCGTCATGCGTAGAGGATATAAGGCGTACGATTTGCGCGTCACGTGACGTGACGTCATCACGTACTGTTACGTCGTCGTCTTTATTTCAGCCTCCTTTTTTTTCGAAGGAAAACAAAGACAGTTAACGTTGGATTTGGTTAAATTGTCATCCAAAATTAGGGAATTTACATGATTTTCCAATGTACAGCAGAAGAATTCGTTTCAACCCGACATGACGGTAGGTAACAGTCGCGGTTTTATCTGTCGACTCCTCCTTGCTGCTCATGTTGCTTTGCTAAAATAAGCTAGCGCCATCAGATGAAACCCGTCTATTTACTGGAGACGGATCGCTGCCATTAGCCTAGCCAGCGTTAGCTGCTACATGTCTGGTTGTTACTATCGCGTTGGTCGTGAACAATTCTTTTGTGCTATTTAGATTTTGGCACGTTTGAAGGAAACAACAAACTGTTTGTCTTTTAGTCGCTGTTTGTCTAACATTGTCGCAGCCAGACGAGCTTCCTCACAAATTAACATTAAGATTAACGCTGGATTGGTGGCTGATAATTTGACTCCAGTAACAAAAGAATGTTTCTTTACTATTTTTGTTGTAAAACCAGCTGGACTAACTCCAACTTGAATCAGCTGATCAGTTCAGTAGTTGTGATCCGTTAACAGCGCAGCCCTTTGTTCCACAGATAACAGTAATCTCTTACATTTTTGTGAAGCTAAAGTGATTATAGCTAACCAGTTCACATTAGACTTATAGTGCAGTTTTATTTGCAAGTTAAAGTTTAGTATTTACCTTTTGCTTTTTTGTTCTTTTGAGGGATAGCTCACTATCTTGCATAATATCAGGCCAATCTGACTCAGTCCACTTTGAATGACTGCTCATGTCCTTTTCACAGCGGCAGGTTTGAAGGTCCTTCACCTCTCCTAATGATCTCTCAGCATTAAGCCGTCTTCCAGTAAGTATCTGATATGTGACATATTTGCATCAGTTTCCTGTTTGCAAACGTTGCTTACACTAACTTAATGTACAATTGTCACCATTCCTCAGTACTTCCTAAGAATGGCTAGTTGTGGGGAGGTCGACCACTCTGTGAATTCACTTCCATCCAGTAAGAAAGGCAGCAACAGTGGTGGTGGTAGTGGGAACAGTGCTGACTCGTCCTGCTCTGGCTCCAGCAACGGCTCCCCATCCCTGTCCGTACCAGAGTGTGCCATCTGTCTGCAGAGCTGCGTCCACCCGGTTCAGCTGCCGTGCCATCACGTCTTCTGTTTCCTGTGTGTGAAGGGAGCGTCCTGGCAGAGCAAACGCTGTGCTCTCTGCAGGCAGGAAGTACCGGATGACTTCCTGGAGAGGCCCACACTTCTCTCTCCAGAGGAGCTGAAAGCATCTGCAGGAGGTCGGGGTGGGGCAGCAAGCGATCACGCCTGGTATTACGAAGGTCGCAATGGTTGGTGGCAGTACGATGAGCGAACCAGCCGTGAGTTGGAGGATGCGTTCTCCAAGGGCAAGAAAACGGCTGAGATGCTGATTGCAGGTTTTTTGTATGTAGCTGACTTGGAGAACATGGTGCAGTACAGGCGGAATGAGCACGGCCGTAGACGCAAGATGAAGAGGGACGTTTTGGATATCCCTAAGAAGGGAGTGGCAGGACTGCGCTTGGACACTGAGGGTGTTACTGGGGCCATTGGGGCAGCAGGTCGAGAAAACTCTGCTGATGGGGCAGATACCTCAGCAGCAGGTGTACAGCAGCAGGTTACTGGTATCCCAGCGACTGTAACAGCCCCTCCAGCCACTACCAGACCTCCCACCTCTCTCGGAGGTCAGCCTGGCAGCGGCCCAACTATAGAGGATTCTCTCTCCCAAATGCAAATCAGCCTCAGGCCCACACCATCTCAAGAGCGGTCTGAGGCTGGGGAAGGAGAGGAAGAAGATGAGGAAGAGGAAGCCTCACCCTCCAGGTCCTCTGACCCTCACACATCTGTGGACGATTCTGGCTCTGGAGACTGGAGCGACGATGAGGAAGAGGAGGATGAAGAAGTAGAAGAAGAGGAGGAGGGGGGAGATGGAGAAGATGTGGAGCCCTGGGAGGGTAGATCACGTAGGCAAAGACTGAGTCCAGAGGACAGAGCCCCTCCTGGTGCAGAGGCTGCCTCTCCCCCCTCCTCATCCAGCAGCAGTGGAAGATCCAGAATGCCAGATGGCCAATGTACAATGACTGAAGTGTGAAGTATACCGTACCATCATTACTAACTGGCTGTTTCTGTTTCAGTAATTTATTCCTCACTCTATGCTGTCATCCTCTGTCACAGACTGGGTGTGGGAGGGTTGTTTGATACAAGAGAAATGAAGCATAACATACTCCATGCTTTTAGAGAAATAACTCAGTTTTAGCTATCAAAGTCGGTGCCTCATTTAGAGTCACTGATCTGGATGTATGTATGATTTGTTTGTCTCTTCCAATATAGGCAGCAGGTAGAAGTAATATTGGCTTTCATTTTCTTGTGCCGAGTGTTCTGGTAATAAGACGGGAAGTACAGCTTGGTGGACGGAGAGAAGGATGCAGCAGGTTGTTGAGTCAGATTGTATATGCAGCAGATTATCAGAGGTAGCAGCATCAGATTTATGGTGGTTTTCAGCAGCGATCAGTGTGGCTGCTTTTTGTTGTTTTGAGTGCGGGCATATTGAGCGTTCTTGATAAACTACAAAAGTGGAAGTCTGGAGTTATTTACGACTCAGCAGCCAGCTTCTCCCTCTCCTAGGTATTCTCATTTAGAAATTTATGATCCTAATACCCAGTTGATATCTTGGAATCTCAGCCAGACCTGTGATGTTTGAGAGAGAATGCATAAATGGAGGATGTTACTTCAGGACATTGAAATGTGTCTTCATCTTCTTCATGAATGGCAACATGTCCTTTACACTTTGACTCGCTCAGCCAATGTAACTCTGAGATGGGCTTGGTAGAGGTCAAGTTATCTGTCTCCTGATAACATGTTCCACTCTTCAAATCAACTGAAACTATTTCCTCAGATTCAGTTTAGTCTTTCCATTTAAAAAATTCTGCAATCTCAATGTTAACCTTCAGAAACATGCTGCTTTCTTGGCATGTTTTCACGAAAACCTTCTCACAGTTGATCCGGATAAAGTAAATAGAAGTACTATTAATGCACTGAAGTCATGTGGTTGTGTAATTCTCAATGTCCTCCAACATTGTAAAGCTACCCAGAAGCCCACAGCTTTATCTGGCTTGTTCTCCTTTTGATTTTCACTGAGAGAAAAAATCTGTAGAGATTACAACAGCTGTCTAAATGAATGTGAATGAATTTAAGCTTTTAATAATTGGCATTTTAATGTGAAGTTCCAGTGTGTTCATTTCAGAGCCAAGAGACTGCTGGAGTCTCGTTGGTATTCTTGTCCCGGACTGAAGTTCTCAATGGGTGTTTCTAAAGAGTTGGTGTGTGTTTGAAGGGAGTTGATTAAACACTACTGATGGTAGGATGTTGAAAAGTGATACTTTTGGTGTGAGTTTGAGTTCATATTTTCAGTTTGCTTTTGTGTGTTAATGGTTGTTAACTCCTCATGTGACGTCTGAGGCAGGAAGAGAACAAGAACACGCCGTTACTATTGGCCATCCTGCAGAGATATCAAGCCGTTATTTTTATATTTCTCACATCATAAACTCAGTTGTAGACTTTCCATTCTGAAGAATTAAGTTTGTGTAACAGTTTTTTGCTTGGCAATGTTTTTTTGTTACATGGTTTGTAATTTAAGAATAAATTGTCATCTCCTCATCCCAAACAGATCATACGTTTGTCGTTTTGTTTCTGGTTGATTTATTCCCTTCTTTTTGCTCCTTTAGAGTGTCTGCCTTGATTGAAACATAAGCAGGACAATCAATGCACCTTTTGTAAGATTCAGTCTCTCGTTCTCAACGCGAGACTTTTCTCAGGGACCTATTGTTCAACATTTGTTCCTCCAAATGAGGGGGATGGAGTAGTAAATAACTTTTCTCATATCAAAGCATCAAAAACAAAATTGGTTACAAGGGTGATATACCAACAAATCTGTTGCAGGATAGACTGAGTAACTCAAGTAGTTAATGATATTTGTCTAAGAAAGCATTTACTGAATTGGTGAAATGGCTGAATTGAGTGTTTGTGCTTGTTTGATCTGTTTCGTTCTGGCCCTATTCTTTAAGAGCCTTGGAGCAGATCAGCCACATAACAGACAATTCTACAGACAATTCTATGCTGACCTACAAAAACTGAAATGCATCATCATTGTCCTTCAGGCAGACGCTGAGTCCTCCTGTTTCTTAATCCTTGACTGGACCTTATCTGCATTCTGCTGCTGTCTCTGCTAGGATCAGTCTAATAATTACCATAATCCTTTGTCCAGGAGACCTGGAGGAAACGACAGTCATCGGCTAGTAACAAACATTTATTTCTTAGCATCACGAGGGTCTCAGTGGAACAGTTGCTCTGTAGGGTTTCTTTCATTTATGTTTGGCTCTGGCGGCCAAAGCCTGCAGGTTAGCCGGGCCCCCCCATAATATCCCAAACACGTCCTTCTCAGTCCTCAGAGCCTCTGACAGGGGGAGCTCTCTGCCTGACAGCACCACCTTCTTGACAGCCTGGATCACTGGGGCGGCTCCTTTTGTATAGCGACTCAGCCACTCTTCAGCAGCTTGCAGCGGAGTCCTTCCACCGTCTTCCGCCTGGAGGACTCCGTCCACCAGCCCCATCTGAAGGCCAAGTTCAGGGTTCACTTTTAGAGCTCCCCCCAACAGCTTCAGGGCATTCTGGTGTCCAACAATACGCACAAGTCGTGCTGCTCCCCCCCAACCCGGGATCAGGCCCATGTGTTTATGGACAAACTGGATCACACTGCTGGATGCCACTAACCTACGAAACACAGGGATCACAGCCACATTTGATTATTAGCAAATCTACAGTTGAAAGACGGTAGTGTAAAAGATATCCTTGAAAAATGTCCTGTTATTTACTCCTATAAAAGCATTCATTCACATCACCTGAAATCACAGGCAGTAGTGAGTTCTGCCCCACCTCCCAGTGCTCTCCCCTCCACCAGAGCGACAGAGATTAGAGGCAGTCTGCAATAAAAAAATATTCTGTACTACACTGCAGCATATGCTGTTTATGTCCACACGAGATGGGGGAGTAATTACCTGTGTAGTCTTGTTAGAGTGTTGTGCATGAACATACACATCTTCATTCCATCCTAAAAGACAAAGGAGTCACAAAGATCTTAAGGCAAGTGCACATGCAAAAAAAAAAGCCAGACGAGCAAAGCAGAAGGCAGACAGACTGGTTCCTGCAGACACGAGGAGACAGTCTGTCTGCTTCACTACCTGTGGGTTGGATATCGCCCTGACAGCATTGAGGTCTGATCCAGAGCAGAAGGTTCCAGCAGCGCCCACGACTATAAGGCCTTTGCCTTCTGTCCAGCGCTCCAGCTGGGTCACCTTCTCCTCCAGGTCCACCATCATACTGCCTGTGATGAAGGAAAACAGTGAAACAAGGCTGTGGTGCAATTTAGTTCTGAACACGTATTCCCAACAGGAATAACCAGTCAGTCTGGAAAAATCCAAAGAATTAAATACAATTTTTACCAGACAAAGCATTCATGAAGGAGGGATTGTTGATGGTCAGCACAGCAACGCCCGACTCCTGCTGGAGCAGATCGATGGAACCTCCAAGAAAGCCCTGCAGCTTTTCTCTAATCTCCTCCTGGTTGAAGTCATGGATGCTGGAGTGAACACAGGCCCTGTTCTGACGCTGCAGCAGCCTACGTTTACAGAATTATAGGCTGAGTTCAGTGAAATCCAGTCAACAAATATTCTAACAGAGCCCTTAGAATGAGTTAGAACGGCTCAGCATGTAACCGCAGTACATTTAGACACTAAACAACATACGAACAGTTATGATTTGGTGACAATCAGATGTTTGCTTTAACTTGAAGGATACACTAATCCAAATATACAAGTGTGCATGCGCAAATGCAAATCAGACTGGTGTTGCTCATAACCCAGAGGACATTTCACACACTTCTCTGTAGATCAGAGGTATGAATGAGGAACTGAGCAACAAAACCTGAAATGCATTAAAATAAACCGTGTTTCTTTCTTGTGGTGATGACCAGAAAATGAATTACTTTCATATATTTTGATTGTCAGACCAGCCTGTTTGTGGCTTGTGAAGACGTGGAGTACTTTGTATTGATTTTCTTTCTTTTTTTTTTTTCTTTTTTTTTTTTATTTAGGCCTGTTATACTGTTCATTAACAGGTACATGGTGACATATACTGCTGGTCATACTCCCTGACCTGGCCCAGGCCCCGCAGCTCCAGAGTTGTCTCCCCACCACACACAGCACCATCCTGCCACGGACATGAGAACGGAGACGAGCAGACATGTTTGTGTTCTTACAGAATGAATGAAGGAGACACAGATACATCCAGGAACTATGTCTTTATGCGTTTGTATTTAAGACCACTGACAACCTATTCCATTAAAAAAAAAAAAAAAAAAAAGTCTTTCAAAAGTACAACTAACAGAAATAAGTGTTAAATGACCTAACAAATTTACAAACATTGTAAATTTCCCCACTGTGGGATGAATAAAGGATTATTTTATCTTATCATATTTTATCGTATCCTATTTACAAGCTCCCGTTGTTGAGTTCTATTGATCTATTGGAACGACTGAATTCTACATGAAAGTAAATATGACTGAAGGCTCAAGTTACCCTCTCTAATTTTAATCTGTAAATACAAGTAGCTAATGTATTTCGTATACAGTATACCAGTCAACAATAACAAACCGGTTCACATCAAAAACGGTAGGACCAACCTTGCTACAGGACATTCGTGCGGTGTTACACTGAAATATGTCCCCCCGGAAACCACAGCTCTTGGTCAAATACGAAACACAAATGTAGTTCTCAAATATTTCCACATGGTGGCGTCATGCTACTGCCGCGGATGAAGGATAATTAGGAACGTGACTGCGCGGCGTAATCTCTGGCAAAAACATATTTAAGGTTTCCAATTGTGCAAACGAAACACTGTGACGTACATTTTATATAATCATGCAGGTTAATTTAATTTAATTTAATTCAATTTTATTTTATTTTATTTTATTTTATTTTATTTTATTTTATTTTATTTTATTTTATTTTATTTTACGTTCAACATGAACTTTGAAAACAGCCATCATTGGCTAATGCACAACATGGAGTGATCTGCTTTTTGTATGTCACATCTCTATAAACATACTGAACAAGTGTCTCTACAAACATGACCTTATTCAGAAATATTGATAGAGGACTTTCAATAACATGTGCAAGTTACAGTAAAGTACTGGCACAGTCATATTAACTTCACTTATAAAGTAATGTTTTTGTCATTGCCATGTGAGGGTAAAACGGCAAAATGCCAGATTCAGTTTGATCTAGGGCCTGAAACAGCCTTGAGCAAATCCATAAAGGTGATACTATAGAATCTATACAAACAACTTAAGGGTAAGGCTTCTCTTGCCTCCAACCTGAATACACCACACAAGAGCCTGCATGGGGATTTAGTTTTGTGTGTCCAAATCAAACAACCAAAGATGAAGACATATATGAATACTGAGGATGAACACAACTATATTGTCTAAGACTAACTGGTTATGTTGTGTTATTAGTTATATGTTATTCACACTGGGGGTTGGCAAAATGTTGCAAGTGAAGTTATGATACACATAAATATATTTAAGAGGTGAGCTATTATTATAGCAAAAATAGCCTAGCTATTAGCATACACATCATAATAATAGCTAGGCTATTGATTTAAGAGTTTATTTTGTCATTGTACATCTGTCATTAATGAAATCTTCAGTCATCAAGTGGCTGGCTTCTTCAACTTCTCCTATAAACATGTAGAATGTAAACATACAGTACCTATAAAAATCTTCTGATGGACCATTCATTCATTCATTCATTCATTCATTCATTCATTCAGTCATTCATTCATTCGTTTGTTCATTCATCTTCTTGACCACTTCTTCCTCTTTTTCGGGTCACGGGGGTTGCTAGAGCTAATGGACCATATTAATGGTTTTATTAAGTGGGAATCTCTTGGAATCATATAGATTTCTAATCAAAGACAGAACAGAACCACAGATGCTTGAGCAAACACAAGTCCAATGATTTATCCAATCATGACTTTGGAGTGAAAATGTCTGCAATTTTATTTGTATAAGGTCAATGTTTGGAAGATCAGAAAACCGATAAAGGTGTCCAGTGAGTGAGAGACATCAGCTCATTCAGTCAATGAGGTAAACAGGCATAAGCATCAAAAACAACAGGTTGATTTAAAGAGATGTGCAGGAAGAGGATGAAAAATGTGCCAAACCAGAGGGAGGTGGGGACACTTCCTGCCCTGTGGTCTGATGTAAGATGCTGAAAGCATAAATACTGTACTTCACTTCTTCCCACACATCCTTGTCCTCTGTTCACAGCCTTTACAAACAATGTGAGGGGCTGAAGCACTGTTGTGTTTCATCTGGATCACTGAAGAATCTTGAAACGGCCCGAATCAAACGTCTAAAACACATTTAAAACTTGTAGAAATGTTTGTGTATTTTCCTGTATTCACATCTCAACAGCCATTTCTTATCTTGTGCATGTACAAAGTGTATTTTGGAGGCTGATTAATTCACATTGACACGCATATAATTCATTAATGCTACTAACTGTATTTGGGACATAAATCCAAAAAGAGCAAGTATTTTGTCTATTTAACACATAGTGTATTTGTCTGTCAAAGAATAGCCAAAGCAAAGCTCTTCCCGACTGTCATATAAACACAGCAGTTAACATTGATCTCACCTCCACAAAGGATTCAGCCAACTTTAAGAGTCCACACTGCTCCAGTCTATTTAAAGTGGGGAAGGAATTCTAAAGGTTGGTGGGTCTGTTACCAAGCAGGCATCCTAGAAATGCTGACTCTCTTTGCTCCTTGCTTTGAACATTCATCCAGGTCAGCCAGCCGGCAACCTGTTTTTACACATCACTGTGTTCAAATGTGTGTGTTAAAACAACCAGCAGGTCATATCATGTCATATATTTACATAAAATTTATATGTTTACAGCCATAAATAAGAAAATAACTAAAAAAGAAAACTTAAACCAAAATGCATTTGTCCCTAGGCAGTATGTTCATGTTTCAATGTGGAAAGTGGGTTTCTAGGTTTGTGTGGTTGGGACAGTATTAACTTTTATTAGTGCTGCATCCGCATAACTGAGACCCCTGGTGTGTTTGCTTTTTCATCCCAGTGTTCACATGCATGTCGGTGGTCCCAGCACTAAATATAAAGCATCACTGCAGTCAAGTGCAGGGAGTACGTGTTGTCTAAATTTAAGATTGCTGTTTGTATCTGCATCCTTCAATATGAATTTGTCACAATATATGACTATATTTTGTCTAGCTGAAAATTAAACCTTAACAGTGGATTACTTCGTTGTCACATTTTGGATGTCGGTGTTCCATGCATGAAATGAAAGCTAGTCAATGTAGCTAAGAACTAGTTTATGTTAGTCACATAATATCACATGATTTTGATATCTAATTAAAACCAGATTTGACACTTTTTAGATGATCCTGTTTGTTGTCATGATGGCCTGAGGGTGATATGGGGTAGAATGAGCATCAACTTCCTTCTCTTACACTATTTTGTTTGTCATGGACGATATATGTCATTTTTCAGGTGAGAGGATCATCTCTTCTTCAGAGACTTGATTGAGTTGATGAACAAAGATGTGACCCATGTAGGGAGAGAGGAGAAAAAGTGTTTACAGTCAGTCCCACATTTTAGCATTAATATACATTGTTTTACTTTATAATTTTTTTACGTAATGCCAAGGCAAGTTATGTAATGCCAGCATGGGTAGTAGAAAGAGTCTATAAAAGCTATACTGATACACACAGTCGTCAAATATTGATCCACTCCTCCTGATTTTTAAGTCACAAATACTGTTGGAGTAAATTCTTTGAGGTCATTTCATTTTCATCCCCTTTGCCTCCCGAGTAATCTTCTTTTTGTTTCATCTTTCTGTCTGCAACGGTTGTGAAGATATTTAGTGGACTAACAGACAGATGAATGGACAAGCACTGACAATTACAATACATCACCGCTTTGAAGCGGGATGTAATCAACGATTGTATACCAGTCAGAATTGTGAATAACTTGGGCCCTCTAAGACTCATGCAGCTTTATTTGAATACCCTGGTCTACATAATGGTCCAAACATAATTTACACCATTTGGTTTCAGCTCAACAGAGTCTCTTGGTGCTTGAACCTCAACATTTAATGACTCGAAAGACAATCCCACTTTGATGTAACCTAAAATTGTTTTCATATAGACTAAGTTCAATCAGGCATGATTTATGGAATAATGGCAGTTTGGCAGGTGCCAAAGGCTCTCAGGGGCCTGGAGGTTTTATGGTGAGGCGTGTCGGGAGGTCAGAGGAGCTGGAGGGCAGACAGCCAAGAAGGCAGAGGCTCACAGAGCTCTTTTCCACAGCTGCAGCAGCTGGGATGTGGTCCACAACCAATGGAGGACAAAGGCAGCCACACGCTGCAATACCATGCATTTTAGGTTGACACAATAGTGTTTGCTCAAACTAGATTAACTACTAACAAACATTACATATAATCTAAACCATCTAATACCATAATCTTTGTCGGCAGAGAAACATTTCTGTAAATAATCTGTGACAACCACATAATTATGTGATTTATTCTAGGGACATTAGGCCTATGACAGTCACAAGCTTCCACCTTGACCAGTCAGGCTTTGCAATGTGTTCGCAACATTTAAGATACTGAATCTGGTATTCTGAATGGATGGCAAATCACCAATAAACTGCATTTATACAAAATCAATAAAGTACTTTTATAAAATACAGCTAATCAGTAAACTAAAGCAGCTGTGTTTTCATTTGTTTGTGGTCATTTGTTAAGTAACTGTAGCAACAACAGTTGCTTGATGAAATCTATATTGTTCCAGAAAATTCTTTCGGTGTTATTGTGTTTTAAGCAGTGCTGCAATCATAACAGTTGGTACTGGTTATATAATGGTTTCAACGTCTGGAAACCTCCAGACTTGACCACAGGCCAGTTCTGGGAATCTGTGCTCCTGCCCAACATTGACACAGGAAAGCAGGGTGAGTCTGCCAGCAGCGTCTGGCTGAACACCAGGAAAGGACAATATTTATATTTATATCGGCATCGGGTAGGATTTCTGGCACCACCACATTGTCGCACCTGTTACATCAGTCAACCTAAGGTGCCAGGTTTCAGGTTGAGGGGTTTGGTGTCCATCCCACTCAGGACCAACGGCTTGTGAGTGTGTGTTTACATGTGTGTGCCCTGTATGTTTGTCTAAGAAGATGGGTGCAATCACTTACATAAATACACAGAAGCTTTACACAAACAGCAGAAAAGTCCAAGTTTGATCGTAATGTTTATTTTTTCAGATCGTATTAAATTGTTGCTATCATTGCAAGTTAGACATTGAAGAGGTTTGCACTGGGGCGCTGTGACTGTATGTTGTGGACCAATTTGTCAGAGCTTGGGTAAAATAATCGAAAAATTAAACAAGATTTTGAAACATGTTGCTGAGCTTTTGAATCAGTATTTTAGGATAATGTCCATTTAACTAGTTTCACGAATTAAAATAAGTAGCCAAGAATAATAGGCAGCACAGTTGCCTCACTGCAAAACGGTTCAGGATTTGATTCTTTTCTGAGTTTGTATGTTCTCCCCACGTCTGTGTGTGTCAGACCAAATTGTCCGTGGATGTGTTTGTCTTTTGCGTGGCCCTGCCACCAATAGCAAGTGTGAAACAATTGTAGACACTATATGATGTGAAATCAGAAGATAAATCACTTAGTCTTTCTGTTTATTACACAAAAAGAACAGCAAAGTCATCACCTTCATCATGATTAACCACACAAAAAAAGCTGAGTAATGTCCTGATATGTGACTACTAGTACTACTAAAGGCATTAAAAAGGCTTCTCATTTTTTCCATCAGCATAAATATGTTTTGCGTAAAAGTTGGTTAGTGAATAATGGTTAACATATATTTGGATTGGAAAATATCGGCAATTAGAAGACAGTAAAAACAATTACAAAGGATGCATTTAATTTCAAAATCAGGAATATGTATATAAAGAACACAGCCTTTGGTACAAAGTTATATAAAAAGAGCTCACATTCACATTTTTGTGTAACTCAACAAATGTAAAGCTAGTCGTAAAGCAACATGTCTTAGTCACAGGTATGGTACAGTCCAGGCTGGTAAGTAATACTCCAGAACTCAGAGTGACACCAGGAGGGGAAGTGTCTCCGCTGACTTTATCTCAGTATCATGAATGATGCTGCGCTTTATAAATGTAACCTCATATTGTATGCAAAAAAAACCTTGGTGTAAGCAAGATGTCACCAGAGAATTCATACCATAGAGAGAAGAGTGGAGTCTGTTGATGGTAGATCTTCATGGCTACACTAGTCAAGGCTAGAATCTGGACCTGAGCTTAATTATCTATTCAGATGGTTGGTATAGATGATGATGATGATGATGATGATGATGATGCACTGGACCCGATTTCTCACCTTGCTTGTTTGGTTTGGCTCCACTGGTTGCAACATACATTCTAAATGTGAGCTGGTTCAACTCACAACTAAAGCACTGAGTGTGGAGCAGAGAGCAGTCAGGGTTTGGTATGTACAGTATGAACAATATTAACCGAAAGCAGGTGTCCAGAGGTTATCGCTGAAGGCTTCTTATTGGTTCAGTCACACGGTGAGGTGGAGATCAAACGATGACAGTCTCTATGTGAAAGGCATGTGAGTAGGCAAAAGATGCCGTGTGCTTCTGCAGAGGAAGGGATGGAGGGACGACTGGAGTGGTGGAAGGAGAAGAAGTGGAGGAGGACATGGAGGAGCGACTCGCCCAACGCGAGGGGAGGCGGCGGTTGGCCGGACAGGCAGGACGGGAGAAGTTCTTCTGGATGGAGGAAGAGGAGACAGAGGACTTTTGGTTCTCCTGTGAAGAGACAAATGAATTACCATTTAGGATTATCACACTGCTCCATCAACAATGAAATTCAGACACTCAGATACTTTACATTTTGTCACGTGTCCCATCTGTAGTCTTCGTGATCCTAGGGGAAACAACAGGCATATTTCAAACCGGAATGCAAATCAATTAAGCATGCTCATTTGGAAAAGGTGAGAGAAACGCATCTGAGCCGATTAATGTCACGTCTGTTGCAGCAGAACTTCATCGTCTGAACAGAATTTAGTTTCAAACGGTGTTTCAGTTGATGTCAAACTGATGGAGGTCAAACAAATTCGCTTGATAATAATTTTCTTACAATGTGCCTTTTGACTTTAAAGCGGTGTAATCAGTTCAGGTTTCTCTTTTCCTTGGCCTGCTAAGGTCAGCTGATTCATTCTCTAATTACGACACAAAGACCAGAAAAGCACTTCCACTATGAGGCCCGATGGAGGAATGGAAAGATGAAAGATCATTTGATGATGGCTGTAGATGCTATATTATCAGTTCCTTACGTTAGGAGCTGCTGAACAATTTATGGCCCAGATGGCCTGATTATGATGGAGGTTTTGGCCTGCTTCTGTTTTGTAGCACATACCAGAAATAAATAACTTTTCCATTGGCGCTGCCCTTGGTTGGGAGCAACTAATGCTTAATGTTTTAGAATGGAATGAAATTGAAGGAAATGTGCAAGTTTGTGAGTGCAAATGACTTTGAAGATACAGTCTGACTTAAACTCAAATCCTTATTTTGTAACTTGATTTCTTTTGCAGTCAGAAAGAGTCTGGCTGCATGGCAAACGGAGCCCTTAATGTTAATGTGTTCATCCACACTGTACATACCAGACTCTACCCACCTGCACCGGTCGATGCATCTCTCTTACACACAGGGAACTGTTGCTGCTCAGCTGTAATTGTGCCATCGTGAGAGTGGGAGGTGAAGGTTGACGTTCCATATCCAAAATGTCCACATCTGCGAAGGTCTCTTCTTGTCCGACACTAAGATTGGGACTTGTGGACACCTTGTCATGTTGACTCTGGTTCTGCTGAGTCCAGGCTGCAGTCTCATAATTCTTCAGAATCCTTTCCAACGCCCCATAGTTGGACCTGGATCCCTCGGGGCGTGGGTACGCAGCCAGAGTGAGGGGCTTCCAGGGATGGTCGTTCATTATTCGCGGCACAGGTCTGGAGAAGTCAGACAGAGAGCGAGGACCAGACACATACTTCAGCTGTGACTTGTGCCCCGGTTGGGTGGTCTGTCTTTGTTTCTCCTCAGTAGACAGCTGTTGGAGTGAGACGTCATCTTTAGCAGATTGAAGTTTTACTTCACAGGGATTTTCATTCTTGGAGCTGGAAACGATCTCATTCTGACCTGGCTCAGAAAAGACAGCGACAGCGGTCACTCCGTGTTCTGTTTTCCTGTAAGGACCCTCTGTTGTTTGAACTTTGTGCTTGACCTCAGACTGGTGTGCAGGACTCAGAGAGGCTGTGGTTGTCGGCTCAGTAAGTTCAGTCTGTGGCTGGTCAAATGACATGTTGATTCTGACCTCTTGACCTTCAGGATCACATCTCATTCGCCTTTGTTGGACCTCTTGAATTATGGAATCTGAGTTGGAGAAAGATAATATGCCTTCAGACTGAACATCCATGACGCTGGTGGTGCCATCAGTACTGGGTGATTGTAATGTCGACTCTCTGGGAGGTGAAACTTCATCTGTTGCTGAGACGACTGACTGGCAACCCACAGAGCAGGCATCTGCGACTGTACCCATCTCAGCCTGAAACAAAGTTCTGTTGAACTCAGCTGTTTTTTGTTCCAGCGTTATGTTTCTTTTGGAGCCCAGGTGCTTGTTGCTGGTAGATGTTCTTTCGAGAGAGGAAAAGAGCAAATCTGCAGGTAATTCTTTGACAACCGGCAGCAGTTGAAGGTCTTTTAATTCCCTAACAGCAGGGCAGTAGTCTGAGTGCAAGTTCTTGGAAGCGGTCAATATATTGACCTCAGAGAAGCTTTTCTGGACGGTCCCAAGTGTAGACAACTTGTTACTAAACTTGCTTGCATCACAGGACCAGCGGTTGTGGCAGCAGCCAATGTTGCATTTAGAGTTAGTGGGTGCAGAACACGATGCTACGACACCGTCTATTAAAACCTTTCCTTCGTTTTCTTGTAACATGGCCCCAAACTTCCTGACAATAGACGGGCTGCTGCACTTTCTGTCTATCACAACACAAGGACTATGGCACTTCCTGACTGTCATCCTGGGAGACTCTCCAATGTGAAGCTCTGTGTCTGTATGGGTGGGGGTGTTCTGATTCCGGGAGGAGACACGAGGAGGGATGGGTGGAGCGGTTGTGTCAATCTCAGAGATTAACCCAGGGGTTTTCTTTGCTTCTCTGTCTGGATCAGTCAGATTTGTTTTTGGGGAATTGCTCAGCACGCTGATGGACTTCCACGTGTTATCTGGTGACGAGGTGATCCAGTTTTCCTTCTCCAAAGCCTGAAGGTCATGGTACAGCTGGCTGAGGTCGCAGGTGGATTCATGAACTTCCAGCTGAATTTTATCGTGGCCAAACAACATTTTGCTCTCCTCAGGTAGGGAGAAGGATGCAGATTGAGTTCTGAGGGAAAAACAATACATACCATATGTTTATGTACAGTATAATTATGTATAGAACCATAGTGCAACCAGGTACAAGAAATGTGAAAGTCACTGTTCAATTGCTACACACACAAGCATGGCAATGTCATTGTACATTATAGCATCAAGAATCACAACCACAGTGATTAACATAGTCCCATGTTGGCACCAAGATCTAAACATGACAGAAGGGATCTGTTTACCTCTTATCTCCACTCTTCTTTCTGATCTCATCCTGGTAGCTACAGAGCTCTTCACTCACACGAGCTATCTCCTTCAGAGCCTTAAACACAGAAGGTAAAACACAGATGTAATAATGCATGCTGGACATTGTTTTTAGAAAATACAAAAGCAGTTTAAAACACTCACAGCATTGAGGGCAGTGGTGGTCTTCTTCTTATCGCTGCCATAACTCCACTCTGACCAAACAGGACTATCTTGAGGAACAACGTGAGCATTTTCTTCGTCATCTTTAGCTCCATTTGTCCGTGGTGCCAGACAACTGGAGGCTTCATGAAAAACACCCTCTCGCTCTGATCTATCCATGTCTTCAGTGACTGAAAGTTGTGGCCATCTGCCTCCAGATCTCAACGAATCCACCAACTCAGACTGTGACAATTTATTCTGAGAGCCTTGATCAAAGCCAGCTAACGGTGATTGTCTGATGTGCTCTGATTGACTGCTGCTGCTGAGTTGATCAGATTGGTCACTGAGCAGACTGGAGTCGGTACAGGTGGAGTGTACGCTGAGCCGTTGTGTGTCATCGTCCTTCTTCTGCCTCCCAGTATCTAGTCTGGTCCCTTCCCTCTTGGCCCTCACTTCATAGCACAGCTGGAAAATGGAAGAAGGAAAGAGTTGTTAATATGTTAAGAGAAGTCACGAATTTGGAAAATTCTGTTTCATGATTCATAAAAGATTCTACATTTTCGTTAATGGGACAAAAAATTATTTCCAATAAGACAGAATAACATCCGAACTCCGAACACTGAACACCAAAATAGTAACTAATTCACGTCAACTGGGCTCCATTCTCATCATGCACTGTCTAGATTGGACTGCATCTAGCCTGCTCTATTTCTCTCATGTTTTCCTCTCTCACTTTCTGGTCTCAGAGGGGTAAATGTGAGCCACATGTTCTTTTCATAGTAAATTGCTCCAGTGCCTTTGCACTCTGTCCAACTGCTTTTACCTCGCTCATTAAAAGTACTAATCTGCTCCTTCGGCATGCCAGACTTTAGCATTGCCACCATTTGTGGTAAACTGCACTGTCTTTACCATGTCCCTTTCTCTGAGGCTCATTTTCTTCATGTTATAAATTCATTGCTGTTCTAGCTATCCTTCAATCAAAGTTACATATTTTCATATCAATAAATCGGGTTTGATTCCTGCATTGACTAATTGACAAATTCATTTTTGGTTGATGCAAATCATAAAATTTGTTAGACAAAACCAGCCTGTTTTGAAAATTATTGCCCATATAATTTGTTCACTTAATTGTCTGAATGGTTTAAAAAAAAATTTAAGAATGCCCTTTCCATTGTTCTGCTACAGTACATAAATAAAATCAAATCTGATCTTGAGTTAGCTCTGTCTGATATGAATAGAAATGTTTCCAGACATGATCAACTGATCAAGACTTCCCTAAAGTCCTAAAGTCTAGTTTATTCATTCATCAAATATGTCTAATAATTCTGACACCAAGATGGTAACATGGTATGAAACAACATGAAGAAGAACAAGGTTACAGTACTTTCCGCACTATAAGGCGCACTGGACTACAAGGCGCACATTCAATGAATGACCTCTTTCAAAACTTTTTTCATATATAAGCGCACTGGATTATAAGGTGCACTGTCGGTTTTAGAGAAAATCAAAGGCTTCTAGTTGCGCCTTATAGTGAGGAAAATACTGTACATATTTGTCCTTCTGAAACACAGGGTTGCACAAAGAGTCCACTTCATGCAACGTACATGGAACATATTTACAAGAAATGAAATTCAAAATGTAAAGAGATAAGCTTTACAGTATATGCAGTGTGTGTGTGTGTGTGTGTGTGTGTGTGTAATATTGAAGAAGAGACAACCATAATGATCTCGTGTACAGTGGCTTATCCGCCATACGACCTATAATGTCTTCCTGTTGTGTATCATTTCCCTCCAGGTCAGACAGTCTGTCTCGATCACTACCTGTGTGTGAAGCAGAGACACAGCAGCCTCCTGCTTCCTGTCTTTAGTTTCTACAGCTGCACTTATCAGCGGTACTGTTTGACAGTGTTGATGGTGAACAGGATGTGAAGGAAGGAGATGTTACAGACTGAGCTCGGAGATTTTGTAAATTTGTAAATGTAATAAATACCAGACTTAATGTCATTCATTTTAGTTTTACCTGAATCAAAGCAGGACCTCAAACCAAATAATTTACCCTTTAATAAATGAAGAAATATCCTCATAGGGACATGCATACTCAAACTGCCTTACCGTTTCTATTTTCTTCTGCATATCCTTCAGCTGGCTCTCCCACTCCCTCCTCTCCATGTCAAACCTCTCCAGCAGCTCGGCTTTCTCCCGTGACCAGTCCTGTTCATTGTGTTCCAGGCGACAGCGAAGATCCATGGCCGTCGAGTGTGCATCTGTCAGGAGTCTCCGCTGCTCTTCCCTCTCCCGACGGAGTGTTGAGGTCTGTTCAAGAGCACTCTGTGAGACCACGGAGCCGCGACCCGCTGCCAACTGGACTCCACCGATAAACCCAGCGCCCTCTCTAGCTTCCAACTGAAAATGAAGAAAAAAGGAGGACAGGAGACACAGACAAGGAAAAGAAAGGAACAGGGAGATGTTAAGGAGAGTCAGTGGAGACACAAGATAAATTACAGTTGAGGACAAAGAGTATTAGAGTCAGAAAACAAGAACTGGAGTGAGAAAAAAAGTTTAAAAAAAAAGGAATTAAAAGAATGAAGGAGTGGCAGGAAGAGAAGGTGGAGGAAGTGGAGAAATAATGCACCGTAGGGATGAATGTGAGTGGGTTCAGAGGAGCAAAAGGGGGACCAAAGAGAAAAGATTAAAAGATGAAAATATCCTGTAAAATCTCCCAGACAGGGATGATGGGTTCAGGGATCAGGTCTCCGTTTTCTGGTTGATCACTAACAGGATACAGGATGTGTCAGACAGGCAGAGGACACATGTGGCCTCAAGCAGCAATTCAAACAAAGATCTCTCAGCACAAATAAAGCAAAATATAGCCTTCGTTTCAACACGCTACAGGAATGACAATTTCATTAGGCTCACTTGCACATTTTTGTTTTAAAGAGGATACCACTGTTGATATTACTATCGGAGTCCCGTCTAAGTAAAATAACTTTGGGTGTTTCCCTTAGAATTCAGCTGTGAGGGTCAGAATCATTAAATTTGTTTTCACTTGGAGTTAATTGCAAAAAAAAAAAAAAGAACAAGCCTGAAAACCTTACTGACTGGTGACATGATTGAAGCCTTGGTGGTCAGATTTGTATTTCTAGAAAGATAAGTAGATCTCTGTGTTAAATCAGTCAACTGCTGGTTTTTCCTACAAGTCTTCAAACAGACAGCTAGACAGAACTCTAATTTCAGCTGCAGTATTAAATAATCTTATATTTCAGCTCTTACAGACTGGAAGTCCTAAAACTTTTCTTCATTTTAAAGTTCCTCTTTAAAGTCATTCAATTCTTAAAATATGAAGACTACCCATATTACCCAACAATGAAAAGCCTTGTTTTGTTAAGTAACCTAGTCACACAGACTGGATGTATTGGTTCAGACAGCCGACTCTTTATTCAATAATTCAACAGGATTTGCTTCTTTTAGTGATAAATTGAAACTTTTCAGCACATCACATTTTTTTTCATGGGTTCTGGGAAAATTTTAAGGGTTTTCAATTAATACAAGTGAGCAGTGAGCATTCGATGAAGTTGCATGACCCAACAGTACTAAAGAATACGGTGTGTTTCAGTTCAAACTATGGAAGAGTATCTTTAGCAATAAACGTTCACAAAAAAAAGAATTGGCACAAGAAAATGCCTGTGCATGAGCAAGCGTGTGGCTTTATTTGAGAGTTTAAAAACAGAGAGCGGACAAAGATTTCTTACAAGCATCGGTCACGGTGCTATTTCTGCATGAACCCTGAGGTCACAAAATTATGGAGTACAAAAAGAAGTGAACCTCGTCTGTCTGTCTGTGGCTCTTCTGATTCTCCATGATAACAGAGAGAAGAATGGATGCTATCCACGGTCTACGCTAACATCCAAATGTCAAACCAATAGTGAAAGTGGACACACTATAATGGAGTTGATTGACACGGTAAACAGCAGCTGTCTTCTAGGGGAAATTCTGGAGGAGCACAAATAAATACTAACGCAAACCCAGACACACACTCGTTTACACACATAACTTCAAGTCAGTCGAACAGAAAAATCCGTTGGAAACGTTTGAGACCTTGTCTGTCACTATATGGCACAGGGTATATGGAGGTAACTGTGTCACCACGGTGACCCACTATAAATAACAGACACAGAGCCTTGTACTATGTCACATTCCTGGGGGAAGTGGAGAGGTGAGGTATGGAGGGGTGGGGGGGCATGGCTGAAAAAGCAGAGTGAGATGTCTCTGAGCTGCTGGCAGCCTTCATAAATCAAAAGGTATGCAGGGAAATATGCTTGGATAAATCCAGCCTAAGTCATCTGCTGGGGACAATGGACACTTGCTGAGTGTCTGGGGCCCAAAATGGATGCGGAAACAACAAACAGTAGTTACATCTATACAGCCACAGCCTGTTGTGAAGAAAGGCTTTAATTAGAATCTCAAAAATGGAACAAACATGAACTCAAAAAGTCAAAACATCTCGTATGGAAAATAGACGGCATCAGTTCAAAACAACATAATGACACGGGTGAACCATCCAGGGCTGCAGAATTGTATATCTTGACAAATCAAATGAGAAACATTCTCATTTAAAACAGGTGAGATTTGCACAATTTTACGCATCAGTTGTTTACAAAGAAATTCTATTATAATTTAGTCCCTGGATTTAGGCAGACTAAACTACAAATAATTAAATACAAGTAAGAACATCCTCACTATGACAACATACAGAAGCCCTTTCTCTTACAGCTTTAATTAAAAGTGAATACATTTCAATTGCATAGATCCTTAAATACCCACATCTTGAATACCCACCTCTTGAATAACCCACTTGTATGTCTGAATACTCCTTAACATAGTCCTGGCATCTGATTGTGCCCTACTGCTCACTCTATATAGTGAAATAATTTATGAACAAAACCTGTTTGTGTTGCTGGTAGTGGATGGTAACAAGTCTGAAAAATGGACAAAGACAAGTGAACTGCAAAGAAGAGTTAGTTTGAGCTCTTCTGGACAAAAGCAGTTGACTGATTTCTGAGCTCTTCTCAGAAACTGAATTTAATTGCATATTATTTTTCAATCCATTTGGTTTAACAGCCTTAGCAGCTGCAAATAGAACCTCTTCTGCATGTGTGAAGGGAAAAAGATGTTATTCCAGCTTGCGTTCATGTCCATTTGTACCCTGGTTCCAGACCTTTGAACAGATAACATCTGACTTTATTCAGTAATAAAGGTCTGAGGTGAAATGAAAAAGCAAATAGGCTAAGAATTAGGCCGTTGACTGCAATCTGTCTGAATGTATAGAATGTCTAGAATGAGTCACATTTCCTTGTTTGAACTCCTTGCAGAAACATCTCCTTGTGTGTCATATTCCATTCAGACGAACTGTTCACTATCAATGTTTACACAACACAAAAAATATGCACTGCACCAAAAAAAAACCTGAGCAATCTACTGAAACAAGGAGAATAGCAGCTTTTGCACTTAAACTGTGTGTGTGTGTGTGTGTGTGTGTGTGTGTGTGTGTGTGTGTGTGTGTGTGTGTGTGTGTGTGTGTGTGTGTGTGTGTGTGTGTGTGTGTGTGTGTGTGTGTGTGTGTGTGTGTTCCGTGATGTGGTCAAACCATGTCATTATGTGCCATTCCTGTGTCTTCAGTGTCCTTGCCTCACTTGGCGACAGCATCATTGAACCACTTTTTTTATTTCCAGCACATGATGGAATTTCAGAGCTTCATTACAAGAATCCTTTGATATTTAGTGAAATATGTGTGAATGCCTGCCCGATCAAAATTAGTAATAATTGAGGACCGAACCAGAAAAGACCCTGATAACACGACATCACCAGAATTTAGAGACACAATAAAATGTCAGGATTTATACAGAAAGTAACAGCAGAGAGGTATAACTCTCTTTCATAGAATGAAATAGTTTCAAAAGCAAGCCTGAATGGGTTTACAGCGCTACTCTAAGACGACCAAATAAATCCACCTTCTGATCTAACAAAAAAAAAAGCTAAATCCCTAAAGCTACACTGCTTTGAAGAAAAACTATGCATGGTCCTTCAAGTGACGTGTGGAATGTCTGGCACAGCATTGACCAATGTGTAAGGTCCTTTCTGCCCATTTCCATAAGCATTTAACCAGCTGCCCATGACAACAACAGGATAATATGTCATCTACTTAACACTGCTATTTAGAAGTTGTGTGTCTGTCTGTCTGTCTGGCACAGTGCAAATCTTTTGTCTTGACGCCAGGATCATTTATCATTCTGCCATGAGGGTGGCAAACACTGCGAGCCAAACTTACGCCAAACTGGTAGCCAGAGACTTGGACGCGCATGAACAGAAAATGAGGACAAAAAAAATCTTCATCACTATCTCTGAGTTACCTGAGCAATCCTGCATTTGAGTTCAGCCTTCTCCAGCTCCCAGGAGCATCTATCCCTGGTGTACTGCAGCTGGAGCTCGCTCCTCTTCTCCTCCTCTCGCTTCACTTCTAACTGCACTTCTTCTAAAACTGTCTTCAGGTCCAGCAAAATCCTCCTGTTCTCACCTCCCTGAGTGAAAACAGAGTTGGCAGCAATAAAATACAACATGAAGTGTCATGTTTTAATGTTACATCTTGCATATCATTTAGACAACAACAAAGTAAACTATTACTTAGAATAAATGCATCAACAATCAAATTCTGGGAATGTAGGAGATGAAACCACCAGACAAAAATACTCTGAACATATGGAGACATTGACCCTCAAAAACATGCTCCTGGTAAGCGGAAGAAGAACCTTGTGAAGGTTCTAAAAGGTAGCAAAATAATTCGTATTACTTGTATATCAGCCATTTCTCTCAACAGTGACTCCTTCTCGTGCATCCATCCTTCCTTCTCCTGTAAATGTCGCTTTTTCAAATCCTCCAGCTCCTTTTTCAGCTTCATGTGCTGTGTTTGCTGCTGCTGTGGTTGGGCTTCGGGATCTGGCCACATTTGTGCCCTCAGGACCTCAAGTTGTGTCCCTGATCCAGCCTCTGAAACCCCGAGCTGAGGCTCCTGGAGCTGACTGAAGACGGTGGGCGGGGATGAGATCCTTCTCAGCGGGTTCCGGTGTTTGCCCCTGCCTCTGTCCGCCCTATCCATTCTGGCGCACGGAACAAACTCCCATCCCTGGGACGGGACGTAACCCCCACCGGCACCGCCACCGTGCAGCCCAGAGCCGTTCATAAACGCATTCCACATTCCTCCAGCGCATTTAAATAACACAGGATTATGAATAACTATCTATTTCCGCGCTGGAAATCACAAGGTTGCACAGTTATGATACAGTTTTGCACATTTTCTCCATGTCGTTATTCCAATTCAATACTTGGAAGCGCCGAATTATCCAAACCCGACCAGGTCCGACGCAGGAGCGCAAACAGCAGCGGAGGCTGCCGGGGGGAGGCAAGAGGGTTCGGTTCCGTCCATGATCCTCAGGGATCAGGCACTCATTATTGCACCAGAAGTTCTGTGGACTCCTGTCGGTCACCTTCAGGATCTTTGGAGTGTTTTCTCACGTCCAAACCAGGGACGCACTGATCTATCTCTCTCTCCTCCACAAGCTGGTTGTGGGCGCCGATCCAGAGCGGAGTGGGAGAAGCCCCCAAAAATATCCCGGAGCTGCACTGATGTAAGAGCAGCAGAGTATTTTTACTCCCTGTAACCATGAGTTTATTTCCTTTAAGCCATATGGCTTGACGGCGTCAGAGAGACGCAGGGGGCGTCCATTAATAACCACACAGCTCTCATTACGTTACAGGTATGCCGGAAACCACCTTGCGCTGTTACCACGGCAACCAATCAATTTACGCACCGAGCAGCTTAGACTCAATGAAACATCTGTAAGCTAACGAACACTCGTTTTAAAAGTAACAATTTAATGATTACTTTTGACATTATTTTCTGTAGTTAAAAAAAGAGGTATTTGTGTAGTTTTGCTGTTCAACTATTTTCTTCTATTTTCCACACCTTCACTCCTCCTGCTATCACAGCATGGGGGGGCGGGGGGGTGACTATCACGAGGAGAGTCAGGCGGGGTTGGGTTCTATTCATCTTTGTCTAAAAAGGTAACGAAAGTTTCTTTCCGCAGTAACTTCGGGCCTAGAAAACTAACTACTTACTCTGTTTTGACTCTTTAGTTGTTATGAAATATCATCTCCTAGCAGCCGTAGCCTCCTGCTAGCTAAGACGGGTTTGTGATTCCAGTTTTGGTCAAACGTTCCGGTCAGGAGTGTAAAACAACTCTCAGCGTCCACCGTCTGAAGCATTTTTAAGATTAATTCATCCCTTACCTCCTCCCCTGATACGTTCTTCACGTAGAAGCTGAGGAGAGAAGTCCGTCACGGACACGAGTGGCTCCGTTAGAACCAGCAGCAGAAATGATGCGTTCATTGACGGCAGTAAATTCTCCTTCCTCTCCCTCTCGTCTCATTTTCTCTCCCACCATCCCCTCCCTCCTCTCTCCACAGCTGGACCTAATATGTGACGTCACACGTCCCACCGGAGGGATGAAAACCATGGATCGGTTCCGCCCCCACCGTCCCGGTGGTACACGGCCCGACTGGCGCCACGTCTTTGGGCATGAGTTCTCAGACCCACCCGTGGACTTTGAAAGCGTCACCAATGTGGAATGAGCAGCGCTCACAAACGGACCTAATGCCCACTCCTGTCATGTTTGTTCAGCATTGAGACTAATGCTGTAAAGTTGCTACGGACACAGGGGTGGTGAGTCAGTGGTGTGGGCAAAGTGTCTGTGAGCAGTCCTAAAAAAAAACTTCACTAGTTATTCAGTTGTGAAAGCCTCTTAAAATATAAAATATGGCACACAAACCATATGCCTCAACAGTCTTGTGAATAATGTAATAATCCATCAAATGTTACAGTACATATAACAACAGTAAACTTTATATTTCTCCATAGCATCCCACTAACCTGCAGACCCACAGGTGTTTTATTCACAGTGGCTGCTTTGACTGACAGCTTTCTGTATAATATACAGCCGATTGAAATCTGAATAATTTTAATGGTCCAGTGTGGTATAGAGCTGTAACCTGCAAAGCATTTGTGGGAAATAAAACATGACTAGACTTTGAGAGAATTCCATTGAGGAATACACAGAAAAGTACTGTAAACAGCAGAGCATCATGGGAACGTCAGAAAAATTTATAAACTAAAATGTGAAAAATAAACAGGAACACTACAATCTGCTCAATCGAAAGCAATATTCAAGAAGGAACGTCCACTGATTAATATATGTTACCATTTTTATTGTGTGTCTTCCATAGAGGGCCTATAAGGTTACCTCCATCTGTCCATGGCCGTATGTCACACGTTGGATATGGGTGTTGTCCATCCACGTTTTTTAAAAAGTGAAATTACATCTTGCACATGCTCCATAAGGGCTTTAAATGAGTGAATCTCTTAATTGTGTTCTTCATCATGCTTATTTTAAATTTTTAGGTAGATTATATCTAATTAGGTAACTCTTATGTACAGTAATTTTCCAATTATGTTGTGATGGCAAAGGTTCTGGTTCATCCACATTAGCACAAACTGAGATATTCCAGTGGTCTTATACACACACCTGCTCTAGTCCTCTTTTTCTAAGTCTTAAAATCTCAGTGAGGGACCTGCCATCAACTTCGTGTGTTCAAAATGTTACATTTTTATTGCAGTATTAGTGAATTTATCACAGATATTACTGTTTGATCATTTAGTGGACGTCGAACCCACTGTGTGAAACTCTGACAAAGTTTTATTTGTCCTGGTGAGCAGGAGACGCTGCACTATTTGTGTTATCCTGTGTAAGTTTTGGTAAATGCTGGCTCTAGAAAGTAATTTCAATGGTCAGACAAGAAAGATGCTATGTAAGGATGGTCACTCACCATGTTAGTTGAAGTATTTCAGGAATGTTAATAGTTATCATTACAGATAGAATCTATAATATATATAGACCCTATAAATAGTATTTTCAGTTCACATATTGTAAATATATTAATAATAATAAGTAATAAGAATATAATTATGAACTCTAGGCTTCTATTTATTCTCAAAGTAGGTGAACCATGGGAAAAAAAAATAAAAACGCTAAATATTCCTTAATATGAAAAGGCAGTATTTACATTTTTTTAAATAGTCACAGTTACTTCCTTTTCCATAAAAGATCTGAAGTATTATTCAATATTGCTTTTCACATGTTTTCTCTACCCAACAACCAAGCACAGTAATAAAGCCAAAAGGAAAAGAAGTATTACTGTTTTTGGTTGTTGGGTAGAGAAAACCTGTGAAAAACAATATTGAATAATATTTCAGATCTTCTGTGGAAAAGGAAGTAACTGTGACTATTTAATAATGTAAAATAAAAATTGAAAAATTGAAAAATTCCTTAATAGCAACAAGTATCATTTTGTGATATTATTGATATTTCTACAAAGATTTGTGAAAAATATTTAAAGTTATTTATTAGTTGGTTCCAGAGTTATGCTCTGGAACCAACAGGTTGATGGGCCAGACAGAACAGATTCCTTTTTGAAAATAGATAATAAAATGCCTCAACAGTCTTGTGAATAATGTAATAATCCATAATGACTGAAAACATCTGCTTGCAGAGCCTTTCAAAATTGTGCCTTAAAATGACAAAACAATCAGAGAATTTATTTGCACACTCACCTAACTCTCTGCTGTCACTCCAAGCTGTTTGGTTTCCAATAAATGTTGAAAGCATCTGAGGTGTTGGGATGCTCGGGGCCTGGAATGTGATAATGTCCTGTACCTTGAGTGACCTTATGTGACATGTTCAACTCAACACAATTGAAATGAACAAATTAAAAACAAAGAAATGATGAAAAGGTAAATAATGTGACACTGAGTGTGTGTTTTACAGAACAAAGAACAAGGTGAAAAGGAATACCAATTTAAAGATGGTGGCATAAGAGAGTGAGGAAAACAGAACAAGAATGAGGATCAACAAAATAATGGGCTGAAACATCTTGATGGGTAACAGTTAAATGAGAGGAAAGGAGAGGGAGTTTGACAGTCAGTAAAACACAGTGATAATGAGAGGAAAAATATGCACATTCAAGTTGATCATAAGTGAGTGTTGGCGTCAGCTTACAGACAGTGGCTCTTCTGCCTCTTTATCCTCCTGCTTAGGGACATCCAGTCGGTCTATGAAGCTCTGCAGCTCCTTTCTAAAAGCCTTCATCTGGGCGTTGATACGATACAACAACTCATGTTCCCTGATCCTGTGGAGCAGCATGTTTGGGTTTGAAATACTGTACAGAGAGGAATAGTAAGATTCCTCATAACTTTCATGTGTTTATTACCTGCCGCCCTCTTCATCCTCATCCAGCCTGGCAAACAGTTCCCCGTTGGTGATGTACACTCGAGCCTCAGAGATGATAGTGCTGGTGTCAGCGATGAGCCTGTCGATGGTCCGACCCAGCCTCTCCGCCTCGATGCGGATGTCTATCATCTGCTGCCGGTCCTTCAGGCTTCTGGATAAAAAACGGCTGTCCACCGGTGAGTAGAGGGAACGTGTCGGGGTGAGGCAGCGGATGTTCCTCACCTCATCAGAGTCACTCTCCCCACCAATGGGGCCCTCACGCTTGCGATGGGGCGGGAGAAGGCGAGGAGAGGATGCCGATGCGGAGGGGGTGTCGTCGTCCCGTCCTCCATCACTTTCCGCGTCGCTGTCCCGAGGACTGGCGCGAATGCCGAGGTGGGAGGCCAGGTCGTAGCGCTGCATGTTGGAGAGCAGCACGCGGTTCTCGTACTGGAGCTGCATAACTTTGCCGCTCAGCTCATTAATCTGCATACGTGCCACTTTCAGCTCCTCCTGGAGGGCCTCTACTTTAGTGGGGTCAGCTCCTCCTGGGTTTGAAATAAAGGAATAATGTAAAGTAGCGCATCTCCGCAAATGAGACTTTAATACGCAGCTCTTCAAGGCTAGAAGCGAGCATCTTTCAACAGAAGTAGGTGTTTTTTTTTAACTGAATGTTCACTGGGAGCGTGGAAAGCCAACAAACCTCCTCCATGTCTCGACCCGGCTTCATAGGATCCAGCCTTGTACTTCAGTTTATTGAGTTCACCTGTCACCTAAAGATGACAAAGGTGTTATTCTCTGGTACAACCGTGCTGTATATTTGTATCAGTTACATATTCTTAGGTATGACGTGTCCTTTTGTGTCACGGTGGGGTATCCCAGCTGCACAACAGCTCAAGAATTCAAAAACAGATACTCCAGCATCAGATTACAGAACATAGAAAGTATTCTTCAGAGCTGTGGTCTCCACAACTTCCCACAGACACACACACCTCCCTGCAGCTGTTAAATACTGAACCTGATTAATATGTAAAACTTACTGCAGTAATTTATTTATTGATCTCTTCAGATCTTTTTTTGTTGTTATTCCTGGACAGTATTTAACTAGCTGTTATCTTGTCTTCAGGATCTTGTATAGTTTTAACTTAGTGTTCTTCTATAGTTTATCCAGTGCTGTTAGTCTGAGAGTCACCAAACATAAAGGTTATATCCACAAGAAGAATGTGTCATACAGTCTGTCTAATGATGCTTGTATAAAGACTTAATGTCACTACATGTCAGTAACAGCAATAAATGGAGCCATGGAATTATTGGTTGCATTTCTGAAATACACATTGTGTACCAGGTACTATCAGAATGCATATACAGTAATCCTTCGTTCCTCGCGTTTAATGCGTTCCAGGAACCACACGCAGTTAACAAATTCTGCGATATAGCGACAAACTATTTATCTTTTTATTTACGGTAATTTAAACGTTAATGAACCCTTCCCATACTGATATTAAACCACCTTCTATCTGTATTACCTTTTCCCACACTCTTATCGACTTGTTTAAAGCACTTTTGTGTGTCACGAAAGTCTGAGACAGAACGGAGCTCACTTCCGGATGCCGTCAGCCAATAGAATGTGTGTATAGTATCACGTGACTGCCTACCAAAAATCCGCGATGAGGGTAAGTCGCGAGCGTTGCTGCGCGAGGGCGCACTGTACTTTTTTTTTACTGTATCACAGTCGTCTTACTGGTAGTTTTGTATACAACCATCTGAGGCTTTGTGGGGATCAGCCTTGCTACCTTTTTGTTCTCCTCTTCCACATCTGCTAAATTCCTGCGGAGCAGCTCTGCCTCATCCTCCACCAGCTGCAGCTGCTGCCTCAACTCCGACAGGGCCTCGCCCTGCTCTCTGCACTGCTGGCCCCCGGTCCCAGAGGCGTCCACTCCTGCTGCCACCAGGCTGGGAGAGGAGTCAAGAAATTAAAAAAGGTCGCACGGAGTTTATAAAACCGTCTGTCACGTTTAATTATTGGAGAAAAAATACCATACAGTCAAATTAAGCTCAACCATAAGATCATTATTACTATTAGAACTTTCGTGACAGTTTACAACTAGTCTCTCCTTTTTTTCAGTCCACATGAATCTGATTAGTGAAGGTAAGTACCTGTCCTCCCTCATGTCGTCCAGTTCAGCCTTAAGTCCTCTGTTCTCCACCTCCAGCTCCACGATCTTCCTCCCCAGGATGTTTGCCTCTTCCTCCACCAGACGTAAGCGGAGTTTGAGCTCGGATTCACGGGTGGTGGGAGGCCCCCCAGCCTCGCCTTTAGGTAGAGGACTGTCCACGTCCCCGTAGAAGGAACGGTACTTCTGCAGCTCGTGCTCCAGACGGTCCTTCTCCTTGTCAATCTTTGCCATTTTTTTCCTCATCAAGATGGCCTCCTCTTTGATGAAGGCCAGCTGACATTTCAAATCATCATTTTCTTCCTGTAAGCACAGTTGATTTATTTCCTCTTTACTTTTTGTCTAAAAGGGTACTTTTTTTTTTCATAAAAACCAACATGGAATCAACATTCTTCTCCGAACAGCTAGACTATATTGCCAGTTTTTAAAAAATTGTATCAAAAAATAACCTCATAATTTATATAAAATTCTACTGAATTTTATAACTTTATAATCTAATAAAGTGAATGCTGATTCACCTCAGTCGGGGTCTGTGGAGTCTTCCTCTCTGCTTTTTGCCCATCCTTACTTCCTTTTCTTTTCAGTGAGAGCTGCAGGAAACAGTGGTTACACCATCAGCTTCATCAGCATCACTCACTGCTTTCTTTCTAAAGGCAGTGACATCATCTGAAGTTATAGAACACCGAAGGCCCATTAATGAAAAAAACAAGGCTGTTTAAAGTCACCCTCAAGAACATTTCTGGTAAAATATATCAAATGAAATCACGGTGCTGTCAGCACAGTGTGGATTTTACTGTTCTGAGGTAATAACACCCCGAAAAAGAACATGAGTTATTCTGTTATATTATCAGACTTAGATGCTGTTAGCCATAGAGTAGGGGTATTACTCCACTAATATTCCATTCAGTCCTGACACTCTGATTAAACTACAGTATGTATCATGTACATCACAGTTTCATTTGAAAGTATCAGTGAGTGAACCTTCACTGGCTCTAGAACACTGTGTACTAGATCACTCTGCTCATCTGCTTCTCAGAACTCTACAAGTCTCTACAAGGTGAGTCTCAGTCTGTCTTTAACCTAACCCCACATATAATTAAGGCCAAAATCAGCACTGCATTTTCATGAGCACAGAAAAAGTCCTAACTAAAGAAGGAACCTAAACTCTAAACAATCGTAATGATCCCTTCACCTCTTTGGCTCTCTCCAGTTCATTCTGTAGGGCCTGTTTGGTCACCTCCACCTCTATCAGCGCCTGCCTCAGTTTCTCATTCTCCTCCTCAGTCTTCATTCTCTTCTCCTCCACGTTCTCCAGCTCATGGTGCAGGCGAACAGACACATCCTTCGCCACCTGGGAGAGGAAGCCAAAGGCATCAGAGAGGATCCGCTGTGAGTTGTGAACACTCTGTCATCTACCTGCAGATGTACCTTCAGGTCCTGCTCCAGACTCCTGAGGAGCTCTCCATCCACCTGGCCGCTTTCTGCAAACCGGAGCCTCTTCCTCTCGGCCTTCTTCAGGCGGTACTGGAGGATCCGACAGTTCTTGTTGGCTCTCTCCAGCTCTCTGCGCATGTCCTGCAGCTGGCAGGCGTCCTCTTCGTAAAAGGTGTCTCTCATTTCACCCATTTCTGCACGCATCTCCTCGATTTCAGCCTGGAACCGAAAATGAACGGATTTAAAGATGAGTTCCAAATAAAGCATCAGGATAGTTGATGCTGGAGCCAAGCGCATCCAGGTGCTACAATAGAGCACGATATAAATTATATCATATGATATAATGATGAAATGTTATCAATCTACCTTCAGGTAGTCGTTTTCATCCTCCAGCTTCTCTATTTCTTCCTGGAGGATCTGGTCCGGCTGTGGATCCGGGCGCAGACTGTCGGCTTCGGGGGACAGTTCCGGCTCTGACGCGGGCGGGGATGTGGATTTCGTCTGCATTTTCGCCCCTTTTTTTCCCAAACTCTTATTCAAATGAAACTGTATTAACTCGGATTGCAAGCATCCCTCCTTCCAAAACCCGGGACCGCAGCCGACCGCCCCTTTGGAGCCCTTCTTGCCGCCGCTCGGAGCCGCCGCAGCCTCCGCGCTTTTCGGGTTTTTGCTCCTCAGTTTGGGGGATTTGGAAGCGCACGGCTGATCGGAAACAACGCGGTTGGGATCCGCTCTGGAGGCATCAGCGGTGACGCGGGGGGAGTCCTCTGGTGTCTGGGATCCGCCTCTGTCTGCCCCCGCCGGCCTGCTCAGCGTCGGGCTTTCAGCACCGGCAGCCGGGACAGCAGCCGCGCCTCTGGCGGCGGACGCGCCTCCGGCCTGGCGCTCCTTACCGCTGGAGACGGGAGAATGACCCCGACTGCTTCTCCCTGATCCTCCTCCTCCTACTTGCTTTGAAGCGATGGGCTTCGACGAGTTGCTGCCCTTCTGTGCAGCTTTAGATCCTCCGTCTTTCAGCCCGGCCGGAGACGATGATCGCGTTTGCTTGCGGCTGCTGTTGTCCGGCTGCCGCGTCGCGTCGGCGGGAGAGAGGTTCATCATGGTGTCAGAGGCTCAGCTCATCCTCAACAACATCCATCCCTCTATCAGCGGCCCTGCAGCCAGAGGACAACTGATTTAATAGATCAAGAGACAACAACTGATGGGTGGGATCGATAGTACAAATACAGTCATCCAAGAAAACTTGGATGCCGCGCAATGACGCAAGTGAATCCGATTATTACGATGCATTTGGACCCATTTTATAAGTTTAATTTAGACTCATTTAGGGTGATTAGATCGTTGTTCGTGCAAAACGCCCACTGTGATAATGAAGTAGGCCATTCAGCCTTGTTTGATTAGATAGGAGTCTGAAATCGGACAATTTGACCATCATTTGCCATCAAGCGCGCTGGAGAGGACGATGCGCGAAAGCCATGACAAGACGAATGCCACCGACTGGTTAACCCGGGTCAACCCAGAAAACCTTGGGGGTTCATCAGGAGGAACATAGTGGCCACTGATCTGATTCACTGTCGACTATAGGGAGACAAAGGATGATCCCTGTTTGACGCGAGATGCGCCTCATCCAGACGCACCCGGAGGAGAGGAGTCGCTTCCTGTCAGCCATCATCTCACCCCTCATATCTAATATAACAGCGATGACTCACGGCTCACACGGATGGAGGACGAGCCTTAAAAGTCACAGATATTTTTTATACTGTCCTGATGAAGGAGTGGAATTTTTCTTTCTCTCCGGTTCTTAAAAAACTCCACTGTCACGCACACAACCTCGAAAGGGATATTAGATTAATTTTATGATGTTGAAAAAAGACAAATGACTGTAATCCAGATGAGAAGTGGGAGCAGCAACAGTAAATCAGCCCACCTTGGAGGCCCTGACAGTTCAGAACAGAATTTGGACCACGCTTCAACATTTGCCCTTCAGTTCTAATCACCTGCCTTTGGAACATACCTGTGTGGTCAAAGACAAGGGATCATCCCCTGAAGAATCACAGTGAATTGAATTTCTTACCTTTTCTGGGTGTTGTGTCGGATGCTGAAGGGTAGTGGTGATGAGGAGGAGGCAGGACGGATGCTGACTCCTGCGCCTCCCCACCACTGAACAAGCTGTTTTACTATTCATGACATTACATCATCGGCAGGAGGACAGGCTGCTCCCATTGGCTCCCTCTGCCAACAGTGATTGGATGGAGAAACGTAAGCCCACCTTGTGTTCAGTCACGTGACTTGACCTTGAGCGTGTGATTTGGCTTGACCCCCCCCCCACACGAGGATGGGATCTTTCCAAAAAGTCGTGGTTTTCACAGTAAAACACGTTATTCCAGAGGAATTATACTTTTGAAATGAAGAACACATGTAGTTTTGTTTGTATATACTTCAACATTTTTTTTTCTGTTTAAGATGTGGCGCAACAATCTGAACCTGACATCTATTTATGACTTGGATGTCGGTTAAAATTTTTAGTTGCTGGATTTTTTAAATGCTTTCCCAGTTACTGTTTTAAAACATCCAAAAGCTTCTATATCACTGTCTCTTTTCCTTTGACCTTTTCCTCCCATCTGGCTTCTCTCTCAAAAACTAAAACCTTTAACTGTTGCATATTTTTCCTCCAACAGAATAGTGTCTGCAGAGGGGAGAACTGGCCCCCGTGTTGTTTCGGGCTGAATAAACTCTTGTCCGAAGCTCTGCCTGACATTCCATTCTTACACAATTTGTTTTACAAAAATATAAATTTGAAATCTTTTTTTTTTTTTTTGAGATTATTGTATTTTTCTAAGGAGGAGGTTACTGAGGAGGATGAATTCCACCTGGAAACAGGTTCTGCTTTCCTGAGTCATCATGAATTCAAGATGTCTTTATTTTGGTCGCATTACATAGCGAAGATGGCCCAGACTCACCTCAGCAGTCATTTGGTACATTAAATTGTTAGATTTAAGCCAACAGAGTCTTTTAAACACTCTGCGATTGCTCATGGTTGTTTAAAAACACAAAGGAAGAAGGCCTTATGGTATTGCAGGTACCCTCCCTCATGAGTAACTCAGTAAGATTGCAGGAAAGTGCCAGGAATTGACAAGGAATGATGTTAGGATTTGAATATTAATGGATTTTAGCTTCTGCCATGGATTCAGTAACCACAGCTCTTAGCCTCCCTCTGAACTTCTGTACAATCCATTCAGTTCTGTCACTGAAGCCTTACGCAAAAATATTTTGATCTTTTCAGGAGGAGGACGGCTGTCTGTTGTAATCATGGTTTAATTTCCAGACAAGATGTTGCAGCGCCAGCAATATCTGAATAGGATAACAGATGTCCTGCACTCTCTTTCACAATGAGACACACACACACGCACATTCACCACGCTTCCACCTGTCCTATTCTTCTTCCCCAGGACTACTTAATCATTTATTACCATAAAAGGGACAGACGTCTGCATTACAGTGGCTCCAACACACCTGACAGGATGACTGATTCCATTTATCCAAAGTAAAATGAATAACATCATGTTTGGCAGAGAAAGTGTCGTCTCATGCTCTGTTTATAAGAAATGCTGCCCCCCCCCCCCTCCAGGTTTCATCTATTTGTCATGGTTATTTAGAATGCTATTATTGATTAGCATGATCATCACAATTCCAAACTAGAACTTATTCAGTCACAGACTGCAACATCCCGCTACGCCCTTGAATTCAAAATTTTACCCTGACCTAATTTCGAGGGAAATGTAGCTGATGGGTTTAGATGTTCTGTCACCAAATTGTGAAGTGATTGCTCTGAGTTTTCTAATAATACAATCCTCATTAATGATAACTCCCCCATTGCGACACACACACGCACACACATACAAATACATGCTAAATACTGTCAAAAAGGAGCAGTTGGATGGGAGGGCTGTGGTTGGGGGTGGGAGCTTTTAGGGAGTAGGAGGGGGTTGTAAGACAGCTGCTATATATGGTTACCATGGAAACCTTTGTGTAGCTCAAAATTTGTGTGGGGTGAGGAGTGCTGTAAATTTAATTTTCGGGGTTTTTTTTCTTTGTGTCCACCAAACAGTATTATCACAAGAGCAGCATGTGACTCAGGACTCAGCAGACATGACCCTCACTGCAGCCACACCATTACACCTCTGCACATTTAAATGCCCATGATATGTCATAATAAATTTATGTCTTTATAGTTGTTTTAAATGACAACAGTTAAAAACATTACAACTGAACAAATGTAAAGTTTTTAGTATTTAGTGAACATTATCAAAAGTTAATGTGCCAATATGATGAGTTCATGTTGTTGTTCATCTGGTTGTGAAAGGAAATTTTTATGTTTTTGTGTTAGTTTCCTGTTGTATTTTGACGTTTTGTTTCCATTGTGTTATTTGAGTTCCACTTCCTGTTGTCTTTCATTTCCTGCAAATCAGGTTCAGTCATTTTTCCAGTTGGTCTACTCTCTCTCCTTGTCTCTGTCTCATGTTATTATTTGTCAGAATCCTCCCAGCGTCCTCCGTTAACGTTCCATTGTGGTTGTCTGATCGTCTCCACCTGCCACTCATCGTCTCCTGTTCCCTGTGCCACGTTTCCCTTGGTCTCATCTCCAAGTGTATTTATTCTGTGTTTTTCCTTATTTTGCTTACCAGTTTGCAATGCTGTCTGCACATGTACAATCAACTTCTCTTTGTGTTTTCCTGCTAAGTGTACCCACATGATTTTGTCCGCTCTTGACCTCTTCCTGTTTACTGCATTTTGCCTCTGTCAGTTTCGTATACCGTTGTCTCTTGAGGACTACGCTATGGTTTCTGACCCTGGGCAGTTAATTGTTTTTTCATATTTAACCTCTGAATTACACCCTAGTGTTTCTGCTAGGCCTGGCACAAAAAATTACCACATATACGCTGTATGCCTACTATCACACATATAAATTCAAGCGGTGTTTTCATCATGTGTGTGTTGTGTTTTTTTGTCTGTAAACTCTTTTATGCAGCTCCACTTTGGACACTCTGTGTTGCGAGTAATGTACCTTAAAAAGAACAATGCTTGAGTTTGTGCTCATTAAATTTATTTTATTGTGTAAAAATAATAGAACGTTGTGCTAAAGGTGCCTCATATTTTGGCTACAAGAAAGAATTTTTATAATAAACCAAAATGACACCCATCTGATATTGAAGTTTACATCTCATATGTGCATGTTCCAAATTTGAAACATGATTGTATTTATTTTGAGATGAGGTCTTTTAGGTTGCACTGAATTCTTAAGGTTATGGGAAATGACGTCAGCACACTGACTGTGATGATAAATTACTCTGTGTAACCGTGGTGTCCTCTAGTGTTGGAAACTTACTCTGCATATCTGGGACTGACTGGCTGTTGAAGTCAAAACACGTAAGCTGTACAATTTTATTACTTATTATTATTATTATTATTATTATTATTATTATTATTATTATTATTATTATTATTATTATTATAACATTATTACTCTGCTATAGTATGAAGTACAAAGTTAAATGAGGTCACAAAGCATTTGTAGAGACATTCAGTTTAATTTGAAGAGAGTTAAAACTTATATTTAAAAAAAAAAAAACACAAAAGCAATGTGGACACATAGATGTCCGAGCTAATAAGCTGGGAATGTTCCCAAATGCGTAATGTACAAAATATCACAACTTAATATATACAACACAAAAAACACATACACAGACAAGCACTTTAGCTAGCTGGACACTGGTATTTACATGAATATAAATAGAACCTATAAATAACATCAAATGCATTGGTTGATGGAGGACGTAAAGCTGGGTTTGCTGATATATACTTACACTACAGACAGAGCCATGTTTTTCTTCCTAGTGGTAGAACATGAGCAGTCACCATACAGGCTCATCAGGTCCTTTACATATAAATCATAATCTATATCTTCTAAAAATCCAAGTTTGTTTTCTCCTTAATAAATTTACATTCAAGGCAGCTCAGGACATGGATAAAGCCTGAAAACTTAGATACAAAAAGATATTTGATTGAATATGTGAAGCAAACGATGCTCAGCTTGGTTAACTTGATAAAAACTGCTTGTTAGCTGGTTCAGAATTCTCTGTACACATCAAGGGAACCAGAACACTCTGTACTTCACACATTTCCAAGAGCATGTAAAATAAATAATGATGATCAGAGAGGACATAATATAAAAAGACAGGTAAACATCTGCAAAGACTAAACTCCACCAGCTTCTCTGACAAAGCAGGGAACACTGAGATAATCATCTGATCCATCATTTCTTCAAAGGCTATTCATTATTTCAAGATATTTCAAACATACAAGTACAAGGGCATATAAAATGTGTTATGGTTTTATGTAGAAATAGAAATTTTTAACATTAACCTTCATGAGCTACATTTGGTTATGTTTTCATAAACCCGTAATGGAATAGAACCCATCCAAGTCTCAAAACATGATTTTTGATTTTTTTTCAATTGCTATGTACATTTTACCTCAGAATACTGATTGACTTTCCCTCGTTAGTACTATATATGCTGATGGAGAGAGAGCACAACAGTGAGTCCATAAATAGAAACAAGAATAAATACCAAAATAAGTGGATAAACTTTAGACGTGCCTGTAAACCTAAATCTCTCGTGTAATGATAAATTAAAACGAGGACAAAAACACGGTTCTGTACATTCTGTACATACATCTCCACTTCATCTGCAAAGGTGTCCAACGATGACAAACTGGCATGTGTGTGTTTTATGATTTATGTTCCTCTTTCAATATAGCAGTGATCATTATAGCTATGTATGTAATGAAGAAGCTGAGGTGCATTTAATTCAGCTTTCTTAGCTTGCCAAACGGCCCCGATGAACTTTCCTTCCCCGTCAGACTCACTGAGTTTGGGGGCTGAACGTCACTTTTTGAAATCAGATCTACTTGGCACCACAATAAAGAGAAGAGAAACTGTGATCCATTTCGTGCCACACACCGCTGTCTTCACCTTATGCCAGACCTTTGACACTTCTCACACGAATTTAATGATCCTCTCTGAAACAAAACCTGTCTCCTGTTTTACTTAAAACAGCTCAGATAATGGCTTAAATAAACACATCACACCTTAAAGCATCCATCCGTCTGAATACTCCTCAAAATAAGTCTTACAAGTTTTAACACTATCAACCTAGAACCAAAGCAAAGCCCCGCCTCACCTCTACATCACTCACTCTTCTTCCTCTAATCCCTTTTAGCCCTTCCTTTCCTCTTTCTCCTGCCGGAGTTCTCCTGAGGTTTCTCCTCTTTGCTCCCCATCGCCGCCGCTCCGTTGGCCTTGCTCAGCCCGTTGAGGGTCCCGTTAGAGAGGGCCTTGCCTGCTTTGGAAGAGATGGAGGAGGCGTCGCGCCTGGGCTGCTGGCGGCGGTAGGTCTGGTAGTAGAAGTTGCCGAAGAGGATGATGAAGGTGATGGCGTAGCAAATGAGAGAGTAGTGCATCCAGTGGGGGAAATCACAGTTGACATAGAGGGAGAGGGCTGTGTGGCCGATGGTGACGTGAAACTGGACCTGGGAGACAAAGAGTGACAAAAACCCTTTTTTTCATTCAGTAGTTGTTTCATGCCTTTTGAAAATGACACAGATTCTTCATTCCAGTTAGAGATTCAGAGTAAACATAAGTTTCCAAACGCATGATCCAAAACACCAGGGAGGGGAGACATCAGCTCTCTATGTGAAGTAGACCCTATGTGAGGCCACTGAACACGCAATCATGAGTGTGTACAAAAATATTCAGGCCAGTAGTATGAGAGATGAGCTCCAGACGTGTACACATCGTGACCTACGCACACACACACACACACACACCTCGTCGCTTGCCTGGCAAACATAATTATCCCTGTGGTAATGTGATATCTCACCATCTGGATGATGGTCAGGTACTTCTTCCACCACAGGTACTTTTGGATCTTAGGTCCACAGGAGGCCAGGCCGTAATAGAGGTACATCAAGACGTGGATCGCTGCATTCATGTGTGCACCAAAGAATGCTGCAAATTAAAGGAATAGGAAACATTAATATCCCTTCGTGGATTAACGGTAAATTTACACAGAGAGATTAGCAAGGAATGGATCAGCAAACTGTTATTTTTAGAGGTTCAATTTCATGTCTTTGAAAAACATTTTTGTAATTGATACTGATAGAATAGAACATAAAGGTAATCTCTAGATACTGATAACTAAAAGACTCATATTACAAAAATAGTCATTTAGGAAGGACTTCTGTACCATGAGCAAAAGAAAAAAGTAATAAAATGTTTGAATGATGAAATGTTTGACTCTGAATTTGTTTTCCATCCAGATTGGAAACTAAATGGAAGGCAGTGGCTTCCTGGAAAATGTGAAATCACCAATAAGGTGGATACATACAGGATGGGTGGTTAAAGGTTACATTTCTTTTAATGATCTTTAAACTGTATATCTTGCTATAAAGGCACAAATAAGCTTAGAGCATAAAGTTACCCTAGAATGAGCTACTCACACTGGCCTCCTGCCACCCATTTGATGCCAATCCACCAGAGCGTGAACATGGTGCAGTGGTGGTAGACGTGCAAGAAGGTAACTTGGTTAAATTTTTTCCTCAGGATGAAAAAGACCGTGTCCAGATACTCAATTCCCTTGGAGATGAAATACCACCACAGAGCTCCTGCCACCTGTACCAGACAGAGAAATTACTTTCATAATTCAGACACACACAAACAGGGAAACACAGTCCGTTGAAGAAAGTAGACTTCCAGCTGTCGAGTCTGTTGTTCTGCATCTTAACCCCACGGGTCAGCTGACACAAGATTGACTGCATCTTATGTGTAACCATGTCATGGAACAGTAGAACGGAGGTGGAACTGATCCCTCTTCCAGCATTAAAATAAGGAGCGGGGTCCACATAAATTAAAGTTGGTCGTCAAGCTCTGAGAATTGAGGTCTGCTATCATGTTAGCAAGACGTTTCATCATCATCTGAGTACTACACGAAAGTAAAAACTGATTTTTCTGTGAAGCATATCCAGTCCCTTCAGAGAATCATACCAAAGAAAGTTACTTTACAGCAGAGGTTCAAACCATTTTGGTAAATGTTGTGAAATTTCATTTAATAAATGTGTTCTGTGTGCCTGTGTGTGTCTGTGTGTGTCTGGGACCTCCTGTACACTCACCCTGACTTCGTTGGGGTCCTCTGAATAGTCGACCGATTGACAAATGTAACTGTAGCTCGCTGCTCGTGCTGCCATAAACAGCTGGAAAAAAACAGAAAATAACTGTATTAAATCACTGATAATTAATGAATAAAGTTGGAAACTCACAGTGGGTGACAGAGAGGAACAGAACATCCACCGTAAGGCATTCATCCGTATGAATGGGTCTGGTTTGGGAGAAGAATCCCAGGCAACCGTCTTCCAGAAAGTTTCACAGATTCAGGTTAACAATCACATGAACGGTCTCTATAGCAACCTACCTCTTTAAAGATGAAGAAGTTGAGGAAGACCATGCTAAAGTTGTAAACAATGAGGGTTTTTCGGAGCTGGAAGGGCTCTCGGTTCTTCATGTATTTGGGCCCCAGCCAGAGGAACAGCAGGTAGGAGGTGCTGATGGCCAGCGTGGGCAGGGGGTTGTCCATCAGGGGCCATTTCTCCACCCGCTTGTCTGTGGGACAGATGTTCTCGTGATATTACGTCACTACTGTTAAAGTACATACTGCTCTGACAGTGTGGGGTCAGCGTTTATTTAAAGGAGAGAGTAGGTCAAAACAGCTGCTGGACACAGATGGTAGGTTCTGTCCAGGGGTGACCTGTCTGGAGGTCAGTCACTGTTTAACGGTGCATCTGCATTCAGAGGCTTATGAGAGCGTGACACTCAAAAAAAAATTTTTTTTTAAAAATATATACCTGTATATATATATATATATGCATATATATATATATAGTATATATATATACACTATATATATATATATACACACACACACACACACACACACACACACACACACATATATATATATATATATATATATATATATATATATATATATATATATATATATATAGTGCGTGTCACAAAAATAAAATAACAGGTAAATCAAAATTAAAGCTGTGATGACGCACGGTTTGTTTGACTCGTTATTTAACTCACTTATAATTCATTTAATCACTAAGTATCATTTCACACAAAAAATACCTTTCATGCTTACTGTGACAAGGTGAAAAAGATTATTATTACCTGCAATAGTTAAGGTCCATTTATAGAATTCTATGGTGTCATTAATTAAATGTGTGACAATCTCCATGGCTGTGGTCCTTGACCTGGAATTAAGAAGAAAGATGTGAGAAGGCCTCTGAATGCTTCACTTTGTTTAGATAGAGCCAAGTGTGGCCATCTGTGATTCAAAAAGTCCTCCAAACCAAATATCTTGAAACTTTTACAAGAATATAATTCTTTAAACTCATTAAATTTCAACAATGTGACTCCTGACAAGAAACATACCGGGCCCAGCTGGCCGGGGGGCGGGGGGAGGGATTCTGTAGCCCCGTGAGGCCGTGAGGGGCCATTGGCGTCATTGCGCACAATGGATGCAAATATAGGCCGGCAGCGCGCAAATGTCAGCACAATATCTGGTGGCCCCTGGACTGAGAGGGGACTCCTGGTGCCTCCCTATTACGTGTGTCGGTATATACAGACTACTGTGAGCTCAATCAGGCACATGGTGAACATATCGTAATGATCCCGCACAGATGACGCCCCCTCCCCCCCCTCTATCCTGGAGCAGCTCTAACGCGGCTGCGGCATCCCCCCCCGCCCCCGCCCCGTCCTGCACAAACTGCTCTAATGAAATAAAAGGAAAAAATAAAACATCTCAATTTGAATGACAATCCATCGTATATTACTAATTAAACTCAGGATGTCGTGTCGCCGGTGGGACCCGTCCACCATTTGGAAGGTGGATTTGCGTTCTGCGGCATGCAGTCCGGCCTTCAGCTGGGCTGAACGTGCGGTCCCGTTATCAACAGAATTCCACCTTAAACGCCTCATTTGTTTCCGATTAATATCTGGAAACCAACAGGATTATAATCCACTGGACTCAGACATCACATCAATACTGCGCACAGTCAACCGGCAGCATCCCATAATCCTAGAACATCGACAGTGATGCTCTGGGTTGTTATGGATGCTGATGCTTAATTCCTTACCGTGTCGGTGCTTTAAAAAAAAAAAAAATCCCTTTAAAATGACATTCGATGCAAGGTCACACAGAGTGAGTTATTCCGGCATTCAAGTCAAAGTTTGTTTCTACGGATAAATCAATTATTCCAGTGTGAAATAAAATGACTACTGGATCACCGGCGATGGCATGAAGTAATCTTTATGGGACCACACTAGAGCCTCCGCCGCGTCTGGTTCAGCGTCTCCCTCTGGTCCACACCGGAGCAGCGAAAGCACTTCCGTCAAACTTTCAAGATAAAACGTAGCAACAGCAGAAAACATTTGAAAATACAAACTGTTTCATAGCAGTATAAACGTTTAAATGATCCCAATAATAATAATAATAATAATAATAATAATAATAAAACGTAATGGAATTAAAAATATAATTACTAAGCAGTGCTGTATATCAGTATGAATGCCAATTGTGAATGTCAATAATTCAGGTAAATAATTCATATGTAAAATTCTTTAAATTTAGAAAATTTTAGTTGTAATTTTTTAGTAGAAATTGGTTGCATTGTCTTTTCAGTAGAGTCGAGGGATTTGGAAGCACAACATACATTTTTGGCCCTGCTCTTTATTTAAATATTTAGTGATAATGTTGGGCAATTTTTGTGATCATTCTTGACATGAGAATTTTGGAAATGCTTTCTGATTTTTTTGCACATTGGTCTTTCAGATGAAATACATTGAGACAAAATCTATTCTAGGACCTTGGTTCCTTATTTACTTGATTGCTTTGTTATTTTGTCAACATTCTTAACTGCCACCAGAGGACGCTTCAGTCCAGCAAAACCCGCCAACCTCCTAACCCTGCCACCATGACATGTTCTGTCATGAGTTAACCTGTTATACAGGGTTAACCTATAACCGGTACGTCGAAAATTAAATATCAAACTGAAATTTTGTAGAATGTGGTTAAGAAGCACTTCAAAAACATAAGTTATAATTAGGTTAAATGAACATTTACAACTATAGTTCTCATATCATGATCCATCCATCCATCCATCCATTTTCTGCCTCTGTATCTGCTGCAATGGGTCACGGGGAGCTGGAGCCTATCCCTGCTGGCATAGGGTGTGAGGTACGTTGGATGTGCTGCTGTTTTAAATTCGCGAACTGATAAAGCATCAGATTGAACATTTTCTCATTGAATAATCCTGAATTCATCGTAGATAAGGTATTTATTTAGTGTTCTGACTATTTCTTGTGTAATGTTTGTCACTGATTAAATCAAAACAATCTTTAACTAATGAAGAACAAAATATGAATTCTGTTAATATGACATAAACTGTGTTGCCCTTACACCTTGGTCTCCAACTGTTTAATTTGACAACACTCTGTTTCCGGTCTGCTCGTGCTGTGTATGTCTATCTTGACGCAGCGCCTCTCCTCTCTGGTGGCCAGCGGAATGATGGAAAGATGCTCCGCGCATGAGCAATAATGGAGGCGGACGCATCGCCAGCAGCAGAGCGACAAGCTCCGTCAAGTCGTCACGAGCGGAAGAGACAAACTAGTGCTCGAGCCAGTGCCTTCAAAATAAGGGTGTGATACTACCCGCCTTATTGTTACAGGTAATTTACTGCGCAGACTCCACAGCGGTGGGCTACAGACTCTAACAGCGAATCTCACTGTGAGTTAGCTAAAAGAGAGCACAGTTTATTGCTTCATGGTGCATTACAGGCCAATCCTTGTTAACAGGAACTCTTTCTGATCTGCATAAATTAAACAAATTTGGGGGTGATGCAATTAGATACGTAGATAGATTATTAATCCCGGAGGAAATTGTGAATATCCACTGCTCAGATATAAAAGTATATAATAAATACTGGATAAATTAACACCAGGAGAAAATAGAAACACTGGCAACACAGTACAGGACATACCATATACTACACTAACAGGAAATTCACTGGTGGCACAGTGGCATAGTGTTTAGCACTGTTGCCTGACAGCAAGAAGGTCATGGTTCATACTCCAGCATTTCCAGCATGGCTTTTCTGTGAAGAGTTTGCATGTGTCTGAATGGATTCCCTCTGGGTTCTCCGGTTTCACCCCCATCATCACAAAAAAACATGCCTCTAAGGCCCGTAGGGATAGCACACCCAGGGTGCAGCGGCTCAAGGCTAACTCCTCATCTGACCTTGTAATTTTGTTGTACCAGCTCTATAATGACAAATAAAGATCTTTAATCTTTAATCTTTAACCTTTAATCTTGCTACACTAACAGGACATATACTACACTGGTTAATTCTTAGATTATTTCATACTCTATAACCTCTACAACCCTTAACAGCCAGTATCTCCTTTGGTTAGTTTAAAACCCTTGGAGAAAATGGTTAAAACAAAAAACGTCAACGTGTAGATGATTTTATTTTGAAATTCCAAACCGGAACAGTCTATCTCAGTCTGTCTGGCTCGACATTTGATGTCTCTGCCGGTGCACCGGTTTGTCCCTTGTCTTCAGTTGATCTAAATATTAGTAATTATCGATGCATTTTTAGTTTCCAGCCTGCTCTGGTGACCCGGGGTTCAGCAGCGGATCCTGGCTGGTCTTTGCGGGAGGCTGCGGTGTGAGGAGAGACGGAGAACCTGCTCCACTGATGGTGGAGAGGGACCACTATACAGGCCCGTCCTCTGACCGACATGTACTGAACCCGGTCCGGTGAAAACAGCCTCAGACGATCGGATCATTGTCTGTTTATAAAATGAAGATCTGGAGCACAGAGCATGCTTTCAGGTTGGTTCATTGCTGGGGTTGATGGATCCTCACATTTATGAGCTGTTTTTTTTTTTTTTTTTTTTTTTTTTAAAAAGCAACTGAATTCAAAGCTTTTGACTCCATAATTCACTAGCTCTGATGAGAAATTCATTCATTCATTCATTCATTCATTCATTCATTCATTCATTCATTCATTCATTCATTCATTTTCTTACCCGCTTCATCCACTCACTTTATTCTTACGGAGACTTTATTGTTGTGTTTTACGATAATAAAAGGGGGGGGGGGGCTCATGAAACATATCCTACTCATCAAAAGGTAATCAAAAGTGAAAGCTGATGTTTCCTCCTTTTCATAATGTGTGCAGTTATCCATGGGAGACAGTGATCAAAGCTGCCATGAGGAAGTACCCCAACCCCATGAACCCCAATGTGGTAGGGGTGGACGTGCTGGACCGCAGCCTGGATGGAAACGGACGCCTGCACAGCCACAGGCTCCTCAGCACGGAGTGGGGCCTCCCAGCCATTGTTCGAGCAGTATGTCACACACGCATACACAGACACACACACACACACACGCAATCCAAGATATCTAGAAGCAGGTAGGTAAATGTTGGTGGTTCCTATACAAATTGTGTCAGGCACACACATGTGACCTTTGATATTTATGCTAATTTGGTGTCTTGTTCTTGGTGTAGATCCTGGGAACCACCCACATGCTGACGTACGTGAAGGAACATTCTATAGTCGACCCCGAGGTGAAGAAGATGGAGCTTTGCTCAACAAATGTAAGTGAACACTGAGTCCATCTGACGTCCGTTACTTTAATCCAAGTTAATTGCTGAGGTCATTGTGCAAAAATAACTATACAAAATTTATTGGTACATCATAACAGAAACTCTAAACGTCTTGCCTTGCGTCGTTTTGGCACGTCTTCCCTGAGAAATGAGAAGCTCTAGATTTGTGTCTTCCAGATCACTCTAACCAACCTGATTTCAGTAGATGAGAGGCTTGTTTACACACCACACCCTGACAACCCTGGGATGTAAGTACAATAATTTAACTTATCATCTCAGCTCTAAAGACATTTCTTGGAACAACTTGTGAGTGCGCAGGAACCCGAGGGAGTCGCGTTCTGTGTTCTTGCTTGTACACAGTGTTCATTTTCTGCCCCCCTCCCTGCTCTGCAGGACTGTCTTGACCCAGGAAGCCATCATCACAGTGAAGGGAGTGAGTCTAAGCAGTTATCTGGAGGGGATGATGGCCAGGAGAATGTCGGCTAATGCTAGGAAGGTAACGCAATATAAAAACATGACATTTATCTTGTTTTTTTTAAAAATCTTTTGCATGTATTCTGAGCTGTAATAAAGGTACTGATGATAACTCTTCTCATGTCCTCTATCTGGAGATTTTCCATGTTTGTCGGTGTTCCTGCTGTTCGCCTTATTTCCTGTGAATGATCTTAGTCTGTCCTTTAATCCTTCATTCTCTCTGACCTTTGATCTTTTAATCTTTAGGGTTGGGATGCAATTGAATGGATTATTCAGAATTCTGAAAGAGAGCCCGTACCTCTGTGACATTTACTAACTCTGGTAACTTTGCTTTCTTTTGCAACTTTGTCCTTCTGTTATGAGATAGTTGTAAGAACACAACACCTTTTGTTTCTCTCTCAAAAGGTTCTTTCACAGTATTGTGTGCGTACACTTGTTAAGTTGTTTAAGTGCTTTTTTGTTTGTGTACACAGGCCCGTGTGGCAACTACTTCCCCACGCCACACCTCATGAACCACAGGGGGATTCTCAGCATCCCAGGATCGACTGAAGTTGGTGCATAAAACCTTACAAAGGGTTTTGGGGTTTTAACCCCACAAACCTCTCTCACCTCTAGAGTACTTGAACTTCAAGCTTAGTCAGACATTGAATTGCTGCCAAAGCTGATTAGCAAAGAGTGTTCCAGATGGACTGAAGAGTTGTGAGTCCCTTTTTGCAAAGGTGTGGCTCACTGCTCAGCCAGTACACACTAACCGATTAAACACACTTCTACCTGAGGCGTACCAGGACAGGACAGCTCCAACCAGTTGTGCTGCTGAATAAAGGTTTCATGTTCAGTGGTGCTGCTGCATCAAAATCATAATCCTGCCAGACATCGCTGTTTTTAGTATAATGATAACAATATGCATCATTTCATTTGCTGACATGTCAAATATTAGCAGGAGAGATGAAGACAAGGGCTGTACACACACACAAACTGTAAGAAACGTATGGTACGATGACAATATGCAACAAACTTTGTTAAGTTTTATTTTTGACTGATGTAATGTATGTGTTCTATATGGTTGAAGACTGGTGACTCTGATGGCAGGAGTTCAAATCTAAAGGTTGTTACTGATGCTGATGTTTTTCACGGACGCAAAATAGTTAAGGAAGGAGGGAGTGACGAACTTGAGATAGAGGATGAAGTAGTTAGCAAGAATATTGCTAATGCAGCTCTTTGTTGATCAGAATTCAACTTTATATATATATACATATAAATATACACACATAATATATACATGGGAATGTGCCATTAACATTGCCTTATTCTGCTGTCACAGCAACAATACACTGGATCCTGTAGACGAACAACCGATGGACAAAGTAGTTGTTAACCAGACAAAAAGGCTCCTTGGAGAAAATGGGGCTTGTGTGATCAGTACAGGGGAAGATACATTTATGTAGACTAAACAATACGTGTCTGACATCAATAATACACAATCATGCCTTTACCAGTGTTGAACATCCTGCATCTGAAATGTTAATCAACTCCATAACAACTACCTACACACCCTCAGCAGCAGGGCATAGCTGGATGTGCTATTCTGCAGCAGATGCACACAATCACTCATGTGCTAAATAATATTTCTTGGTTAAATGACTAACTTTGATGTAATATTTGTATAAATCTTATTTATTTAAAGACATTGCGTAACCAGCAATTGAATAAATTGTAATATCTGAGTGTCATGCTGAAAATAAAATGAGACTTTGTTGATTTTAACTTCAACTCTTCTACTGTGGCAATTAAAACCGCTGACAAGTTACACTTGACCTATGTGAGAGCATTTATTGTTGCTGATCAGAGGTCTTTATTTTTCAGTCAGTGTCTGGGTTATTATCCTGGAGGGATGCCTACTTAGAACCAATGCCCTGCAGTTGTTTGTTGGTTTGATTGACTATACCGGAGCTGTGAGGTGATTTTTAGAACATAATTTGTTTTATTTTTTAAGAGCATTTTCATTAAAGATTTAGTTTCAATTGCCTGCTCCAGTAATAAACACTCAGGCCCAAACATTGATAGTTTATTGTTGAGGTGATTGATAAATTGTACTTGTACTAGCAGCGAGTCCAAAGATGTTTACTTGCAGTTCATATCGTTTCCACTAGATGGCGCAAATGTGCCGTTATTATACAGGTGGACAGTGCAGCTCCATCTGACTACTACATGATTCTTGTGTGTTTAAAACAGTCACATCAAAGTACCTGGAGGCAAAAAAGACAGATGTAAATTCACTTTTCTTTATTCAACAGAACATGACCAGAATGCATTGCATAGCATGTACATCAATCCACACTGTCTGAGCAGTGATAGAGGAAAGTTTGAGTCAAATTGTACCTTCATACCAATAGTCCTTCCTCTTTAATAAAGCAAGTTGATCTGCTTGTCAAAAAACTCAAAACTCCAATAAGCTGGTTGTTTGAAATAGAAATCACACAGGAGGTTGCAGAAAGGCTGAATATTTCAGACATTCAAGTTTGCTATCACGGCGCTAAAATCATCCTCTTTTCTAAATCAGACATTTGTTGAAAATGATTAACTGCAATATTTTCAGCTCTTGACGTTAACAAGGAATAAGCTGCTGTTTTTTAGCTGTTGATAAGGCACACAGTTATATGAACGTCAATATCTTTGGTAAAACTGCACTCAGGTGCTGTTGCTATAGCAGCCGCAGCAGAAAATAAAATTAAAAAAGTCTTATCAAATCTTTATAAAAGTGAAAAACAAAGAAAAATAGAAAATACTGCTGTGTGTCAACATATCAAATCATCACTCAAATGAACAATTACGTACTCTTCTGCTTACATTCATCATCCCTTTAGTCCTGCAGCAACTGAAGATTAGTGCCAAACAGAGTGGAACAGAAGGTCATGTGACACGTTTCATCCCCACACACCACATTTTACAAACGGGAAAGACAAGTGAAAACAGGTCAGGTTTGCTTTGATGATGTAATTCAAAAATAAAAAACACACAAAAAGAAATGAGATTAAACTCCTCTGTTCCTTTTCTACACCGTCCTTCTCTCCTCCAAACAGCAAATTGGTGCACATCAGCTTTCCTCTCACATCCACTCATCCTCAACAGTAAACTCTTCGAGGAGGCTCTGTACTATTTCAAAACATGATTGCATAATTGTCCCCCTGCCCGAGCCCCCTCAGGTCATACCTCAACTAAATACTCATCCACAAGTTAATTGTGCCATTAAACGAAACAATATTGTACAATTTTATGTACACTATGTACAGTCAGTTCATTTTGAGTTCCTTGTTTTTTGAAGGGGGGGGGGGTCAAAAGTTGAAAAGGTTGATGAAGTCTTGAGGGGAGAGGGACATAGTGCAACTTTCTGGGTTGTTGGCTGTGCACGGATGGTTTGTTTCCTGCAACAACAAAATAATGAAACATACAATCAATATCAATATTTTTTCCATTTCCGTCTCCTTAGGGCAGTTTTGCTTGTGGTGAAATTTAAGTGCCACATCCACTTTGATTAAACGTTAAGTAACTGAAAAATACACCACCTTCCAGAAAAGGATGTGACAGTGTGTGCAGAAGTGCAGGGTTTCACTGTATTCCTCTCTGTGAGGGTAGCAGCGGCTCAACTTAAAGTACATCTTCTTCCACTCCAGGTGACCTTTATCCGACACCATCAGGCGCTTCCTGATCTGAAGAGGAAGAACACCAACTTTAGGACACGACGCAAAAACAGAATTCTTTCAAATGCCATATCTATTCTGGCTTTCGTGAGATTTTATCCCATATCTTACACTCCCTACTACACCCCAAGAAATGATTGTGAGTTCATCAGCGTATATCTGTATATACTGTATATGACATGCAATTAATGTCATCAACAATCAATATGTACAGATCATCCATTCATTTCCACATACCTGTCTGTCTGTGAAGTGGTACTGACACAAACTCTTCCACAGGAGCCGGTCCTCAGTGAGGGCCCCCAGCTCGGGACACACCTGGCCCAGGCTGACCAGGTCCCTCCCGTCTGACAGACGCTGCATGATGTTCAGCTGCAGGCTGGTGGGCAGGTCAGTCAGATTCATGCCTGTAGATGTGGGCTGAAGAAGAAAAAAAGAGGTACAACAATTCATGCTTTTCTTGAATTCTATCGATCGCTTTGGTGAATCCGTCTTTCAGGCCCACGCTTACTCTGTTGATCTGGATGTTGTCCAGCTTCTGTTGCCACTGAATGATGTTCTCCATGCGGCGCACCCAGATGTTGATGTTCCCCACTAGGACGGACTTGCCCATACCCTGAACGAGACCGCACAGCGAGATGTAGAGCGTCTGCAGGAGCTCCTTGATGGGACGGACATTCTGCTGGTCATCGAGAACTGAGGAGGAGAAATTATATCAACTCATCTTATTTACTCCAGTCATGACCTGAAAGAGCAGTTCTGAAGCCTGATTTTGACGGGTTAGTAGTTAGCTGGCACGAATCAGGAATCATCAAAAAGCACATTATCACACCGGGTATTTTAAACGGTTGTTCTCTCCTGAGCAGTGAATGATCTCAGGTCACCTAAACAACCAGAGTCTCTGTTTAGCAAAGGGAACATTTGGTTTATACAGAGGCTTAGAGAGGAGCCTGGTGACTGTCTGTTTCTCACTATGCTACTGCAGCCAAACATACACACACATACGCACACACACACACACCCCTTGCTTTTATTAGAATGTCCAGGGTTCATTTACTCACCTCTCACTGCAAATGAGAATGTAGGAAGGCTTTATCTTTATTTTATTATCTACATTTGCATCTTAAATTAAGGTGAAAAATGTCTCATGCACATCTAAAAACTAAAAAGGACTGAATGAGTGGGCATCTATGTGTCGACAGATTCCTGTGCACGTTTAGGTCACGTCCACCTCACGTTAAGGACACACACTTGGGGCCACACCAGTGGGGTGACTAGAGTGATGGGGCTCACCTTTCTTAACCACTCTCTCCAGAATATTCATGAAGTTTTTCTGAGCCACTCCGCTGAGTGAGGGGAGCTGGGACTTGGCGATAAGCTCCAGAAGCTAGAGTGGAGAAAGAGACAGTAAGAAAGAAACAACATAAATTACATCCCATCAACTGCTGACTCTCTGTTCCGTTGCCACATTACCAAATGCTTGTTATGCTGCACTCTAAGAAAGGAACTTGCAATCCTGACAATAAATGTTGCCTTGAAAAAGAATTTTTGGAGCTGCTCCAAGGGATCATTACTCTCAGTGGAAGCTGGATCCAACAACTATGAGACGGCATTCTGGCTTCTTCCTGTCTTTGTAGGAAGTAGGTATTGGAAAAGTTCTAGATGACACCCTCAGCCTCAGCCAGCATACCTTTAATCACTTAATTCTTGTCATGTGGATTAGCTGAATCCCTTCACACCACTAGAGAGGGTTAACTTGTATGTAGATATGTGATTGTGTGTGAGTCGTGCAGGTTTGCAACTTGTTGCCATTGGCTAATGGAAAAAAAAAAAAAAAAAAACAGAAGCTGCATCCAGGGTGGCATGTCTGGCATGTAACAGATTCTATGACATCATGGAGAAACTCATGTTCCCTAAGCTCATGTGACCTTTGTCATCACATCAACAAATTATTGTAACCGTCTGGACATCTGGACGGGATGTTAATAGAACGTTCCTCATTGCATATTTCTAATTTCTTACAGAAAATATGTGAGCTACAGACAACACCTTCTGAGTCTATTCAACCACATCCCAAAAGGAAAATGTCAACTTCTGGCATCAATAGAATTCTCAATCTTGAACTAAATAACTTCTTTTTTACATCCTCAACCGCCATTCTGTTTTTAAACCAATTTAAGCTTCTCTCTTGGCTCCTTTTCCTCATTCTTTCCACCCCCCATTCCTAAAACCTAATCCCACACCCTTCTTTTAGCCGCTCATCAAGCGTTCCTGTCTTTTGTAGCGCAGCCGTGCAGAACAATGCGTTTTTCCGTATCTACTTTTAGCCTCCACTGTTTACTGAGGTGCGTTTCATAGCTTTACTTGTGGCTTTTACTTTCCCCCCCAAACGCACCATCAACATTTGAAGCGCATCTCCTTTTTACTGCACATGCACTCTTAAAATACAGTCCTTTTTGGTTTCTGTGTCCTTGAAGTCATCTTAGTTTGTCTGAGAAAAGAAAGGACCACTTGTTGTCTCCGTGAGCGAACCTGATCCGTGGAACTCAGACGGAGTTAAATGAACTCGCAAATGTCATCAGACACAACCAGTGAAGAAGAGTGACCCAGGACACGGTGTCCAGACCAGATGCTTGTGTTACAGCTATATTGTTCTTTTGGCTTAACACACCACACTGAACACGTTAGCCAGAGTCGGCGTTGAAAGGTCATTCTAAACCTTCAGAGACAGAAACAAATGGCAAATATTTGTGGAAAGTTACGAGTAAAAGAGTCTGAAAAGTTGGATTGCTTGTGGAATACTAGATTAATCTGTGTTCTGATGTCTCAGGAATATTTTAATTGCACAATGCATCAATGCCATTTGGTTTACGACCACAGATAACAAAACAGCTACAAAATGTGTTCCGTTACATCGTCACTGGCCTACTAAAAACAGGAAATTGGTGTGTCTGTTCCACACCGAGCCCAAACTGGTAAATCCCACCATTCATTAGGACGGTAGTGGAAGAGCAAAGGAAGAGAGAGAAGTTCAAGAGAAAACGGTGTAAAGGAGAAAAGAGCTGAACGTCTGGCAGAGACTGGTGTGTGTGTGTGTGTGTGTGTGTGTGTATCTGAGTGATGGGGGTAGGGGGGGAGAGGGGGCTGAATCACCTGACAACCACCAGATCAAGTTTCATAAACCCGTCCGGTGGTCACACCTCACCGCACAGCTGTCAGCCCCCCAACCCCCCTTTCCTCTCCTTCTTCCTCCTCTTCCTCCACAGGGCCTCATGCAGCCTCAGCTCACATGGAAGCACATGTGGGAGAGCTGGTGAGGAGGGCAAAGGTACTGAAATCTACCAGGTGATTATCTATCAGTCCCCCCTCCCTTCCTGATCTGACGGTTTTGATGGTGGGGGACACATTTCACAGTGAACAATCTGACAGTAATAGGTACTGATTCACTTTACTTCAGCTGAACGTAGGGATGTTACTTGACTTCACAAATCATATTTAAACATGTATCACATGTCATGAACCCTTTCTCTGCCACTGACAAAGCACCTCCCTTTAAAAAACCACAGAGGACACAAGAAACTGGAAAGAAACGGGGAGACGAGGACTCACTTTGACGACATAATTAAATCTCCTTGTGTCTTTGATGGCGCTGCAGAAATCCAAGCGGTTGAAGGCCTCTCCCAGTGTACAATATCCATGGCGCTGGGAGAATTTAATTATCAGGGTATTAGATTGTGATCCTCAGCAGATGTATTGAGCTTTTTTCAGCATGTTTACATTAGCAAAAGATAATATGGAAAGTTGGTGTGAATATGGGTTGGTTTTTTGGTTTTTTTTTACCTCTTTGGTGCTTCCTTTATGAACATAAATCCACTTTTCCCTGTGGAAATCTGTCAGAGAGCACAGTGTTTATATTAATGGCCTGCCCTCATTAAGCGGCTTATAATGACTGTCACAAATGTGATAGAATTTCACAGTTGCAATTGTAATAGAGTTCATGAAATGATGGGGAATTTATCATAAGCAAAGTTATTAGAGAAGACCTCTCCACACAAATGTTACGCAACATCCCCCATCAGCCTCTCCAGCTAATAGTTGTGGTCTAGAACCCAACTTTGGTATATTATTATGTGACTTATAACCCCACACATGAAACAACAAAATATTATCCTTTGCATATTTGTCCAAGAAGCCAGACTGTGTGGCTCTTGCAGTGACTCACAGGGGACCTTGGTGTTGTTGTTCATCAGGTCCTTCTTCCTCTTCTTGGCAGCCATGTCGTAGCCGAGAGAGAGCAGCAGGTTCTCCTTGTTGAAACACTCCTCCTCCACCTCTACTTTGCAAAAGCTGGAAAAAAAAAACCACACACAAGAAACCATATATCATGTTATCATGTTATCCAACTACACAGCAGTGGGAGTGTGTCAGCAGCTTCTGACGTCTCTGACGCAGAGCGCATGAAAACAAAAACAGCGTTGCGCGTCTGAGGCCATGTTTCAGGCTTTATGTGGTGGATCAGCGCACTCATTTGACAAAGTGGACTAAACAGACGTTTGTTAATCCTCTCCCTTGTTACAGTTTTGTTTTTAACTTCGTGATTAACCAGGAAGAGGAACGTTGTCGGCCCTAATCTCTCCCTTTGTTTAACGCACTCCTCTCCTCCGTCTCTAACCACAGTGACGCACTGGAGAGCTGCGCAACTTCCACACTGTTGCTTGTATGAAGGCCTTTACGGGACTCGATCTGAACACCAACCTCTCCACGGAGACGTTGTTGTTTTTGTCGTCAGCTGTTGTCTTTTTCCATCCTTCCTCGGTTTTAACCCAACTCTGACCCGGCGACCTCCAGTCCTGTCCGAGGAACGGCATCCTGGTTTGTCCGATCGGGTGAAATCCCCCCCAAAAAAAACTGTCTGCGTGGATTTGCCTCCTCAGAAGTTACTGGTCCTGATCGTGTTTTGCTTCTACTGTTGCCATTGCGCAGCTGGTCTTATATCCTCCACTGAGAACCCGGAAATACTTGGGATCCGCCCCCCCGTGGAAACTTGACTGCAGCACGTGGATTTGTTTATCAGCCGCGGAGTTGCGACATCCCTCAGAGAAGAAAAGAGAAGAGAAGAGAAGAGAAGAGGAAACTCAAGTTTTCACTTCAAGCCGAGGAGAAAAAGGAAAGCAGCACCCAGGAAAATCCATCGAACAGAAATTTAATGCGAATAATTTCTGTCTTGAAACAGTTACATAACTGCTTCTGCCGTGACGGGAGATGGAAAGGATATTTATTCACGTCCTGAACGTTAATAAAAGAAAAACTTCAAAGCACCAATTTTTCTTGATCCCCCCCCCCCATGCTACTTCAATGATTGGATAATTAGACCATGTGTGTTGTAATTTTTTTGTGTATCAATACAGTCATTTTCCATCTAGACTTAAACTAAATTAATTTAATGGATTTTCCAACAAAAACAAACACAATTAATGAAAAAAAAAAAAATCCCACCCAAAACGTGTCAACTTAACCCAGACAGGCCTTTTATGGCTGATTAGACACACTCTAAAGATATGGGATCTACGTATTTTAAAGAGATAAAAGCTGGTGCTGTTCCTCCTGTCTTGAACACAGTATTCAAGGTAGTGGCAAAGTGTATTTTAAACTGTGGTGTTACTTATACTTAATTAATGGGTTTGGATACTTCCTTCAATACTGGCAGTGACAGTAAATCATTGATAAGGGATAATCCTTCCTCCACACAAGCCTGTACACTCTCAGGTAATTGTAAATGCATTATTAATATACTATTAAATACAGCCTTCTTCTGATTTTGCCCAAGTCCTTTCAGGAGGGCCTTTACAATCTAAAAACCTCTTGACTCTATGTATAGTTGAATAATATCTATGAACAATGAATATTTATACCCCCCAGTGTTTTTAATAGCTAAAACATTAATCTTGATAAACGTAATAACTGTTCAGGATGTGTTTTTCCAGCTCTTATCAGCACTGACTTAGTCTGCCTATCAAGGAAAAGAACATTCCGGCTTCACAGTAACACCGCTCTGAAGTCCCCTGTTTCTTCATCACTTACAGCATTATAAATAGATCAAGTTATCCTTTGGATTCCTCCACAGCATTGAGTTACACTGTGGATAACATCAGTGTGTTTGCCTTTGGGAGGGGGGGGTTACTATTGTGTTTGGAGTCCACTCACAGCATTTGCTTGTTGACTGGATGAGGAGATGAGGGTACTGTCCCGGCCACTGGGTCAACTCTTATCAAAGTCATTGAACACGTGGTGTATTTACTCACTCCTGTGTGGGACAAAAGCACAAAGTGTGTTAGTGTTTGTTTATGGCTACAATAGCCTTCCTGATATATTTCAATATTGTACAGTTATCATGAATCTTTAACCACTGTAAAAGATCCAGAGGAGCTGTGTATTGGATTTTTCATCAGTGTGCATTACAATGATGATTGTAGAACAATATACACTACCTTACAATGACAAATGCAACATGAAAAATGCTAACTTTAAACAGGCAATTCTAATCATAGATATAGATGTCAGGTGACTGGGGTTGTAAAGAGGTAAAGTTCACTTCCTGAAATTCTGTAGCATAAAAAACGTGGTGATATTATAGAGAGGTACTCTGTGTTCCCCTTCCCAAATCCACAGCTACTCATTTGTGGGTTCATCATACTTGAGGTTCTGCAAACTCCCCCCTTTTCCTCCGGCATGATGCCCCGTCTAGTGTATGGCCATGTGAGTGAATGTACGTCTGCTTGCGCTCTGCGTCGAGGCAGTGAGACGGGATACTTCATGGGTAATCACAATTCATGACACACTATACGGTCTGCAAAACATGTTAGCAGCACATGCTGCACAACGAGTGTTTCCGTGTGTTGTGTTTGAGTTTGGACACATCCTGTACGTGTAGCACGACTGGGTTTGCTGAAGATGTGGTTTTCACTCTATGTACTCGATGATGGTTAAAAACCACCATAGTTCTATGAAACATCTTGTTGATATTTATTTTTTGTATTTTATGAATTATTTTTTTACAAGGCCTATGTTAGTTTAATTTCCTCCATTCTTCTATTTAATGTGCTGCCTTAACGTGATATTCACAAAGAACAAACCAAAGAAAGACACTGATTCAGACTCAGATATGTTTATTTTGTTGATCGTATTAAACATCCCAGCACATCACTTATTGAAGCCTCTCTAACAGATAATCTATGGCTTCATGTGTGAGGTTTTCATGTAGCGTGCTGATATATGCCAAAGGTCAAACAGTTCTGCAGACACTCCGCGTGTTCAAATCTGTCAACACAACATTACATGAGAACACATGAATTCACAGTGGGTGGACGTGCTAGTACACCACAACTCTAATGCCATAAAATTGAGGACATTATGTAAAATGTCATCAAAAAAGAAGGTAATGATTTGTAAATCCTTTTAAATTTAAAGTCAGTTGAAAACAGTAAAGATAAAATATTTAATGTCAACATTGTAAACTTCATTGTTTTGAAGAAATTTATGTTCCTTTGGAAATTGCTGCTGCAACACCTTTCAAAAACACTGGAACCTCCAGAGGAATGTTTTTTTTATGCTGCATCATCTTTGTAGGAAGAAAGAAATGGAATTTCAAGACTTTATGTTGAATTATTCTGTGACCCACACTTGAACCATGCATAGTCTGGTTCTATGAGGCCCCTACTCTAATTAAATCTATTTTCAGAGTGGGCCAAACTACAGGATAACAGGGAAAGTCCCAGCAAGTGGTCGGTCAGTTGGTGAATGACTAACAAGGAAGGGAGCTATGACCTAAGGCTCTAAACATATTCCTTTCAATGAATCACAAGCAATGGGGAACCTGTGCTCTGTTCAATGAACTTACCAGTAGCTGCCATGAAAAACAGTACAACACCACACCCTGTTTGTTTCCAGTTTAGATAGTCTGTCGGGCTTTGAATGATAATGAGGTAGCATAGACAATTACAAGTTAATAGCTTGTAAAACAAGGTAATAACCCCGCTGTGAGGCTCTTAGGAGGCATTTCCTTCAAGACACACAAGCAACTATGAATCAAGCATGTGTTTGAGTTTAATTTCAGTCCAGTTAGCTCACACACTTTTGGATAGAAAGACATTAGATTTTGTTCCGACTTTCATTGTCCCAAGAGGATGAATCATTTTGCATTTGGTGATCCCCTGGATTTATGTGTAATACCAGCAGAAGATCAGTGTTTATATTCAACAAATAAAATGTTCCAGCATCCACCCAATGTGACAGCTCATTGGGTTGAGCAGCAGCAATAGCACATTTTTATTTTATGTTTTTTATTTCTTATTTATTCTACTTTTGTGTATATTGCGTTTACACAAAAATTATGCCTCTATTTTATTACTTAGTTTTATCTACTACTATATTTTTCAACATAGTGTGAGTGAGGCTGTGACACAAGCATTTCTTTGCCAGCAACTACTTCAATGTGCTAGTTGTGAACAATAAATAATAAAGCCTTGATGGATGGATGGATGGATGGATGGATGGATGGATGGATGGATGGATTTTGACAAAGCTGTGCAGAAGTATTTATGCTCCCAAGATGATGTACAGTGAACATTTTGGTGATCATGTGACTCCTCATCATCATCAGCTGCTTCCAATGTTAGCATAACAACATGTTAGACTGAGCATGTAGAACATTTTACATGTTGTCCTGGGGTGGTAGCAGCTCAGAAGCACTTGGAACCTGGAGGGGGGCTGGACCACACCGTGGAGTGTGCACTGATTGGTGGAGAGGTGGCAGTTCATCTTCTGCCGAGGTGCCCTTAAGCAAGGCATCAAACCCCAAGCTGCTCCCAGGTCGCCACCACGTCGCTGCCCATCCCTCCAACATCTCTCTCTTGAGAGAGATGTTTCAAAAATAGTTACCATCTTCATATTTACAGATGCGTTAATGTAATAGTGGTTAATAATGAATCCACCCTCTCCCTCCCCCTCCTGCGTCCATCATCCTTGTTTTTGTTGTGATGTTATGACCAGACGGGACAGCTGCTCAGCTGTAGTCTGCCCTCTGAACACACACGGTCACACACATGAGCACCTGTTGCTACTCATCCTCACTGAGTTTCATCACTCACTCAGTTTCTGTGTTGTGAAATCCCACTCATCAATTTGTTGCTCTCCGGTCCTCTCTCACATCTGCTGGCTCTCGTGGCAACAGACAGCATCACATGCCTGGTGGTGTTACACGGTGTAAAATTCACCCCCCTTGTTTGTTTCTCAAAATAACATCGGATCACCTGTGTTTTTCCAGTCCCCCACCTTTTTTTTTCTCCTTCTCTCCATCCACCGTCACTGGGAATCCACTGGCCGAATGCCTCATGATCACATTAAAGTCCATATGAAATGACTGGTCACTGGAAGTCATTGATGAATGAAATAAGGTAATCATTCAATCACCCTTACGTTGTTACTGATTTCTATTTTGAGGAATAATTTTGAAGGAAACAGTATCATTCTGTATCTGATACCTGAGTCATCTGCATCTCTTCATATTTTCTCTTAATTTTTTTTTAGTCACATTGAACCTGCAGCTAAATGTAATTGAAAAATCATGTTAGCCAGCAAAGACTTCCGGGGTCACCCCTGGCTTTAGTTTCATCTGAAACAGGTGGAGCAGAGTCATTTCAGCATGTTCCTACTGGATGATATTTAAAGCTGCCCTTTGTAAAAGGATACCTTTTCTATATTATTTTATATTCCATCTAAAATAGTAGGAACCTGCCTCGGCTTGTAAAGGTCCCACGTGGGCAGGCACATGCCAAACACACGATGACACGTATGGGACATGTGATTCCCAGAACACAGCCACTGTAGAAATGAGTTACAGACATTCAGAGAGATCATGTGTATGGATTTCCTTTTTAATATAAACCAACAGAACTGACAACAAAAAAACAGAAAAAGCAGTACAAAACATCCAAAAGGAACATTTCACTTGTAAAAATAAAAATATTAATGTTTCCCTTTTTTTCACAGATTCATTTACCAAACTCAGTCACTGTATCGGCAGAGGATAGATATTCATGACAATGCATAACTTTACTGTGCACACTATACCAAAGTAATCCAAAGCATTAAAACATCTGTAATGACTGTATTTAAATGCAAATATAAAGACACAATTGTTACAAATATATTAAATGTTTTATAATGTTATCAGTAGATCAGTAGAAAGGCTGTGATTCATACCTGAGAGCTGAGCACTGCTTTGATTTCCACCAAACAAGTACACAGCCTCTGGATTTGGACGTAACAAGTTAAATCTCATGATTTAGAGCAGGATGAAAATAGATATTTCACCATTTGCAAAGTCAGGCAGGTTAAGATGGGGCTGTGCAGCAGGATTGCTTGTTTAGATATAAAATTAATCAGAAAAACCATGAGTTATCAAAAGAAATACTATTATTATAAAAGTATTATATATTTATACATGAATATTTGAAGTATCCATGATTCTCTGTATCAGTTCTAACTCTCAGCATGAATGTTGAGGTATTCTAATGATCACTTAAAGTGTTTTATGTACACAAAGTCATTCTCTTTGCATGAACATTAACATGAACATGAGGCTATGATTTGTCCCATGTCTCTGAGACATGTGTCAGTGTCAGGAAGCCATGGTCAAACAGTTTATATGGCAGAGATCCTTTAGATGTCCAAGAGTCTGTCTTTGAGTCATAGCATTCGAAAGTGTCCAAGTCCTCGATGACGTCGTGACCATTGATGGAACGTCCACCGGTGATGTAGAGTTGGTTGTTCAGCACAGTGGCAGCGTGGTGCATCCTCCTCTCTTTTAGGTTGGCACACTTGATGAATCGGTTGGCCTTGGTGTCATACGCGATCACTCTCCTGGTGTACCCTGTGTCAGGAGAGGCATTCATTTGAGAAGTCTGGCAAAAGTGACCCAAGCAGAGATGCAGTGGTGTCTTTATGTAATTTACATTATTCACCAGAACATCAATCAGTCCTGATTAAAAACGTGAAAAGAGTACGGTGCTATATTCTAGATTCTCTCTCGTGTTTAAGCTTCATCATCACCATTTTGTACCTCCAATGATGTAGATCTTCTCGTCCATTATGGCAGCAGGAGCAGACACATTCTTCACTGATCTGTTCTCCATCTTGGACCACATGTTCCTGGCGATGTGATATACCTACACATGAGGAAGTGGAGCAGGGGTCAGGCAAACAATTGAGCGAATGATTGAGAATGGACAGACAAATAAAAGCAATTACATGGTAAGTGAAGGACATTGTGTCTCACCTGTATGATTCTGACTGGATTCTGCATGGAGTCCTCTCCTCCAAACACATAGATCCTCTGGTCGGTGGCAGCCACTGCAGGGTGCAACACGGCCTCAGGCATGGGTGCCATAGCCTGCCATTGGTTGAACATAGTGTCGTACCTATGGGCATTAATGACAGATTTGTTATCCCTTGCCACAATATTAATTTTTGTGTGGTGTGTGTGGATAATGATGGACCAGCTCACCTCTCTACACTGTCTGTCAGCCGTCTGTTGGTCCTGAGGCCACCCAGGACAAAGATGAAGTGGAGGTAGCAAACACTCTGGTGGGCAAAGCGTGACTCCAACATGGGCTCTGCTGTCCACCACTGGTTGGTCTTGAGAGAGAGGGTGTAGACAGTCTTACTGGCTTGGCTGTGCTTTGTGTTTGTTGTCAGGCCTCCAGTAACATACAAGACACTGTGCAGGGAGACATAAGAAGCTTTATACAGACGGATAGGCAGCTTGGCTAGCCACTTCCACTTCTCTCTCTTCCCATCAAAGATGAGGGCCTCCCTCGACGTTTGCTCATTGTTCTTCCTTCCTCCTACAACCACCAACATATCTTGGCACGAGTGGCGCCTCGGTGCTACCCAGAGGGGCTTCAAGTCACCCAATGTGTCACTGATACATTTTGTGCTGACAGAAAACATCAAGCGTCTTACAGATTCTATGAGGTCAGTGCAAAGGGTGGACGCCTGGATTAGAGGGTCATTGGCGATGAATTGGAAGAGGTAGGTGGGATGGATGTAGCGAAGACGAATTTTCTTGAAGAGTTCACTGATGGCTCCATGCCTAGATAAAGGATCATGATGGATCCAAGCAACAAGTGTCTCGAAGACCTGCTCCTCCTCTGCACAAAGACTATCATCTTCCAGGTAACCCATGAGCTCTGGTAAAGAGAGCTCACATAGATCCTCAGATGCTGACACATCAGAGAATCTCTTCATGGCCACCTCCTTGGCTTTTTCTCTCAAACTGTTACAATACATGATTTCAGAGAGTCTTATCATGCTCAAACAGTTGTCAGGACTTAGTTGCTCCTGGAGGAAGCTTGAGCAGGCCTCAAAAAGGCGGTCGTATTGCAACATGGATGCAGCCTGCATCAGTGGCAGCACAACATCCATACTGATACTAATAAGTCCTGTGTAAACATAGTCAATGATGGTAGTCAGAATTGCTGATGTGATGCCCTTCAGATTAATCTTGGCCTGCTGTTGTTCTAAGAAATTGTTGCAAAGCATGGCTCTGAAGTAGGGACTGCTGGAGACCAAGACATTGCGATGGCAGGGGATCTCTGTGTTCTCTGAACACAGTGACACATCAGTCAGGATGTTCTTCTGTCTCAGTGCGTTGAGCTGCAGAAGCAGGTTGGAGGACTGCTCCTTGTCTTCGTAGAGGAAGATACTGACTGTTGGGTGGTCCATTCTGAAGTAAGAAACCATGTTGTTACTTCCAAAATGTCCAAAAATCATTCATTTCAGGCTTTTTTGTTTTTGCAGCAATGATTTGTTAGATAGGTATGACCCAAGAAGCAAACTGACTTTGGTGGTGATCTATACTACCATACTATTCATAAAATATTGTTTTCTTGATCAACAGTCAAACTAGTAAATTCTAGTACAGGATTTTCTTGTCAATAAGATACGATGAGGGTCATAACAGACATATAGGTGAAGCAATATCATGAGGAAACTAAGCAGCCCTGGCAGAGGTTTGTGCCCTCTAACTTCTGTCTAGATTTTATTTAAAGGTCCATGAATACTATAAATTCAATACAGTTTGTGGCCCTGATGGAAATAGTTTGTGCTAGGTGGGACAAGCAAAAGAGACAAAAGATGTCTCTTCCTCGTGTCTTGTGCATCTGTGGACAGACAGACACACAAGACATTTTTATAAACCATTAAGTGTTTTCCATCAGTTTGTATGAGCAGCGCTTTAGTTGTATGACTTGTCACCTGAAGGTTCGCTTCAAAATAATGATGACAGGATACTGGCTCTAATTAAGTTGGGATTCTGAGAAATTCTGATTCTGAGAAAGTGGATTCTTTCATCAAGGCCACTGCTCTTTTTCGTAGGACACTTTGAAAACGGACATTGCCCACACTGATTTAAGCCTCACGATTTGACAAGGATTATGAAGGTAACGCAACAACCCCCCCCCCCCACACACACACACACACACACACGCACCATCCAGCCAAATTGTTCAATTAATCACAGTTGTGTGTCATGAATCCAAACCTTAAATATTACTGTTGTTCCAATCACAGTTCAAACGTCTAATTTACTGAAGGACATATAATTGTTCACATTTTTTTTGACATTACATTACTGTATATTGGTCTATGTGCCCAAGTCAGTACACAAATTAGACATAGGCCTACTGGGGCCTGCAGTATGCCAGTGTGACTGCTTTGAAGGTTCATTGTCTAATTACATTACCACAGAAACATTTCTGCTGCAGGACTGTAATTTATCATGAGAGAACAAGCGACGCTCCTGTAATGTAAATTTTGTGGAGCAATCTATCTATCTATCTATCTATCTATCTATCTATCTATCTATCTATCTATCTATCTATCTATCTATCTATCTATCTATCTATCTATCTATCTATCTATCTATCTATCTATCTATCTATCTATCTATCTATCTATCTATCTATCTATCTATTTATCTATCCATCTATCGATATACACACATATAAATATATATAAAGTATATATTATTATTCATACATCATTACATTACTATTTATACCTATTTACATCAAAGTGATGTCAGTATCAGATGCTTGATAAAAGAAATCCACTGCTCCTGTTCGCTCATGTAGCCTCAGTTGGATGCATTTCTTACCTGTTCTTCTTCACTCTTGGGTTTCTGGGGGCGTCCCGTTCTGCACACGGTTCCAGATCTCAGCAGAAAATCTGATGTCTTGACATTTTTCTAGTCGCTATTGCTCTTTCCTCTCGTGTTGGTGCTATGTGACTGTATGTTCCAGAGGGGGCTGTCTCTTTGTAGGAGCCTATTGCTGTTTGCTGTTTGTTATGGTTTCTTTCCACGTGGCCTTTGTATACACTCCTCCTCTAAAAATAGGGCCTTGCTTTGGCAACATGGCTGCAGAGTCACATGTGACATGTTGGAACACTTTCTCAGTAAATGACAGCTTCACCTCAGTCCGAGCTCTTGTGTCTTCCTAAACAGCTTGCATTCCTGCTCACTCCCTCTGCTCTATCTCTGCCTGCCACATGATTACAGCCGTAAAAACAGACCCGATGCTTGATAACACTCATTCTGAAGGCTGCTCACCACGCCAGCTGGCTGCTTGCAAACACAGATATACAAAAACAGGATTAGGTTACCGAGGAAGCACGCACATAGGAAGGAGTCAACAAGCAGATGTGGAACACGCATTGCAAAACTTAATGAATATATTTCGCGTTTACAAAGAGGCTTGGGCTAATGGACATAATGAGAAGTTTTTCTTTGGACAAGAGATACAAAGCTAAATGTTTCATTTTTTACTCTCACAAATGGTATCCATCTTTTAAGCATAAAGAAATATATTATTGTAATTGTAGATGCTTGTGTTTCCCACCTTTGTATTTGTTAAAGTCATTTCCATCTCTTTTCTTGCATGCTCCCTGAAACGCATTAATTTTATTCGCTCTAGCACCAGCTTTCATGGAGTATATCCCACATGATTGTTTTCCTGAATCAAAGAGTCACAGTTTGATGGGTTGTTTTATAAATGTGGGAGCATGAAAACAACAAGCCTAGCATACATCCTCAGTCACTACAGATATGACTGATCCTTGTTTACAGGGCTTGGCACATCAGACATAAATATAGCCACTCAAATGAACACAACCACTCCAGCGCAGTTCAGTGTGGATTTCACAAGATCACCAGTTTAGACCTTGATGTTGTTGTGCTTAATATCATCATCAGTCATGTGGTTTTAGTGTCACCTTACAGCAAACACAAGCAGAAATAAAAACTTAACAGACACAAGCACAAAGAGCATAAATTTACAAAATAAGAACAATAACTCAGGCAGACGTGAGGCAAATATATGGAACTGAAAACTAAGGTAGAAGTGTTCATGTGTGACACCATGAAACGGATGCTGTCATGGAGTCAAAAACTAAGCAGCGCCATCTAGTGGTCAATGGTGTCAGCCATTCTGATGGTCTCTGCCATGTCTGACCTTTGTATGTTTGTAATCGTAATTTGTAATTGAATTGTAAAGTTATGCAGAATTTTCTGTTCCTGCAGGACAATCATTTTTATGATCAAAAGAAAATGTACAACAATCATTTAACTGTGTTCATAAACCCCTTTTGATATGTTTTTATCCAACTCAAGATGGCCCTTTCATGAGCACACATGATACAATCACCTGTTAATAATCAGTCTGTGTACTACTGATATACTAGAAACAGCACAGCTCAGTTCATGTAGAACATGTCTACATGAAACTTATATGTACATCAAATTCGGAATGCGTGAACAAACTTAATGAGGCAAAATGTTTAAAACACATTGTTTCTATACTGTTTTCAGCTTGGTGTATGTAGTGAAAAAATTTTTAAAATCATGACTACCTGTTTTATAATCTTTATTCCATGTCTCCATAAGTTTCAGGTGTAAAATTTCAAAAATGTTTTTTCTTCCATACTAATGACAGCATTTTCACATCAGTCAGAAACTGCACATTCAAGGTCAAACACATAAGTATGTGTTACTTTCCTAGGAGTTTGCTGGGTTATGACCACTCATTCAAAACAGTGATTGCATTTATTTTTTAAGTTAAGCACATTGTCTGTTATCTATTCTCGTTCACCTTGACAAAAAATGTTCATTAATGTTCGCCCTCAGGCTGTGACTCATATAAAGCATCGGCGCTTTAAGTCACACTTTGCAGCACATTTTCATGCAGCATTGTTGCCGTTGCCGCCCACAAGGTGTTGTGTGTTCATATCACCAAATGATTATCTTCTCAAGAGCACATGGTCTAATAGAACCAATACCCAGGGGATTTAGATTGCACTGATTAATTTTATTTTCTCAAGTGTGTGTGTGTGTGTGTGTGTGCGTGTGCATGCGTGCGTGTGTGCGTGCGTGTGTGTGTGTGAAGGGCAGACTTCTTGAATTTAATACAAGACAATTTTTGTCCCCATGGGGAAATGCATTCTCTGCATTTGACCTTACAGCCCATGTGGAGCTAACTGTGGTTCAATACATTGTTCAAGGGAACCTCGACATGTAGACTATAAACTGGGATCAAAGCCCGGCCTTCAGATGGGTTAGTGCATGAGCCACAGCAGCCTAAATGCTGTGTAATTTTTCTCACCACCTATTTATCCTAAAATGTTGGAGGTATTGAAATTTAAATATTCAGGAATATATGAGTCGAAGCAAATAACGGTCACTGGAGAAAAAGGAACCACCACTGATTCCTTTTCCACTGTCTTTGCTCAATTAAAACCTTTCTTTAAATCAATGTGAAAGTGAATGAGACTCTTTGTGTGAATGCTGTTCATTGTTCGTCCATATCTCAACAGTGAAGAGTCATTAACCAGTCCTGAAGATGGACTGCAATTCCCCCACTTGTAAATATTGCCTGAATCTGGTTTTTGGTATTCACTGATAAATCTTAGGGCTAGTCTGGCATATTATATTTTTTTTACTATCTATTTACATAACTTACCCAAGGCACTTGGGTTTTTTGCACTTGGCTAAGCTGTTTGAGCCGAAACAAATCTTTGTTTCGACAGGAGTCACAGAAAACCCAGAGAGGGCATTTAATTTGTGCTGCTAACTTTTCATGAAAAAAATATAATTAAAGATTCTCACATTTCAAATGGAGATTAATTATCTGAGACACACACTCACAAGGGATTGAAGCATAAATTGTTCCAAAAGGCCAGTTTAACCACTAATCCTCAGGATTTTAGTTCTTGTTGTACTGGCAAACCTGTGGTTACTATGGCAATGTTAAGGTTGTTACGGGTCCAAGCCTGAAGTTCATATGACAAATTTATTTGTCAGCCTCCTTTAAACTGCTGTTCTGTTGAAATCCCAATCAAAGACAGGGAGTCGCTTATGATATTTCTGTTTTAGTTATGACCAGGGCTGTCTTTTTTCAGTTATACAGTAATGGAATTACCTGAAACATGTCCAGACTACGTGTGACTGTGTGTCCACTGTTCATTGTCTTACATTTTGTCCCATGTGTGTTTTTACAATCTAGATTCAGCCCAGGAGTCACAGACTCAGCCGCTAATGATAAAAGTTATTATACAGAGAGGAACTCAGTCGATTTAAATACATGTAAATGATACAGCAGAATAAGAGTCAGCCATGAATAGAGTCATGTAACTAGTGCCACTGGCTTTTAGTAAATAGAGATTTTTCAATGACAATCATTTATATGTGATGACTAGCAGTTCACGACATGCAGATGATTCAGTTCTGGCTCAATGGCTTCAATACAATAAATATGTGTTAAATGATCTGAATGACTTTCATGGATTTAATTAAATACTTATATCCTGTTTGCAAATGAAACATTGGTTCAAAGGAAATGTTTGAGGATGAACCTGAAACTTCCTTCTCTGAATGTCGAGAAAATAGTATTCTCAGCCAATATGATCCCTTTCGGATTTCACTGACGCAGTTCTTATTAGTTTTTGATTTTATAATGTTTATTTGTTTCTAGTGCATAGAAGATGTTTAATTTAATATTTTTTTTATCTATGTCTGTGCTGCTGTCTTGCCAGTTCAACTTGGAAAAGAGATTTATAATCTTAATGAGGAAGATTTGAATATCATCTTTGACTTAATTTGTACTTTACTCTGTGGTGCACGGACAGCTTCTCAAGAAAAACTTTAGTCCAGTCATGAGAAACCAGATGGAGAAAGGAAATCACATCTAAACCTCAGTGCCATTCAGACTAACATTATCGTATCCACTAGGTGTCAGGCCAACATTATGCAAATGTTGAAGTATTGAAAGCTGAGTTTGTCTCCTGTGACTTCCAAAGCTTAACTCTCAGTCCATGAGCAAACACTTGAGATGCAGGAACAGGTCATATTAGGAATGGTTCCATTATTTAGACATTTTTACTGTCGCAAAACAGAATTTTTCAAATAAATATAATGAAAGAAAACCAAAACCATTCATCCAACCATATCTCACCTTACTGTTCCTTATACTGGTGAATACATGTGCATTAAAATGGCAATTTACTCAGACACAGATACCCGTAACAGTTGAAACGAACAGAGACTCATGATAACCACTTGAGTCAATCTGCCGTGGAGTATTTCTCCCATGTGTGTAGCGATCCATGCCAGGCAACGCTGAGAGCCGTAATCTAGCTTTGATGGAGAGACGTCCATGTGTAAATCAACAAAGCGAGGGGGATAGAGCGAGGTTTTCAGCAGTAGTCTAGTGAGACAAAGGGAGTGGGGGGAGTGTATGTGTGTGTCTCTGTACTCAAACAGGGAAGAGGTATTAAAGGGCTTACATTTAGCAGCTTAAAATTCTTCTGATGTAACCAACACATGCTTGTTATTATTTGGAAGGGGGAAAAAGTGTTTGCAGCAACAGGGAATGCCTACAAAAGGCTCCTCTTTTGTTGGGGTGGTGGTCATCCAGCTGTCGCCTCGGTGCAACAAGGCAGATACACACCTGCTTTATGTCTGCTGTAAGAGAGTCAGCTCCATTCTGTGGGTTAGTGGGTGTTATGTGGATTGAGGAGAGCATTTGTGGATATGTGTGTGCCCTCGTGTGTACTTTATGTTGCATCGTGTGTTGAAGGGAGGGGTGAGTTTCTGTGTGAGCACAGCAGATATTGATATTCCTCGAGCAGTAGACGCTAAAGCCAATGTCTTTAAAGTGTCAGCCCTCAGCAGCATACGGGGTGTACTCGAGGTATAGGAGACAGCAGGCGAATGAGGTAAAGAGTAGAAGGGGCATAAGAGCAAGACAGAAATATACAGAGAGAAAAAGGCCACGAAAGACAGCAGAGATACAAAGGCAGAGGAGATGAAGGGACAGACACAGACAGAAAAAAGGTGTCACCGAAGGGGAGGTGAAGAGAGAAGAAAATCGAGACATGAGGAAGAGAAAAAACATACTAGAGGTGAAATTGCTCAGATGTATTTGAAAGCCTCTATAGCTGATTTTGCCCTCTGCATTCTGGGAGTGAGGCAGACAGAAACAGAAATAGATGGACGAAGAGGTAGAGGTGGACATGGGGAAATGTCAGGATTCTAAACAGAGCAAATGAGTGATTTTAAAGGTACAGCAAGGGTCAGTGACTCCATCAAGAAATACAGATAGACAGAGAAGAAAGACAAATAAGAAAGAAACAAAAAGCTTATAAACAGAGCAATATAAAAAAAACTGTTGCTTTAAGGTCTGGGACTGACAATTATGATACCCCGGACTCTTTATTGTTGTTTTAGGTGTTAATTTGTGATCACTGATGTGATGATCATGTGTGGTCAGGCTTGTATCGACAAACAAACAGTTATCACCCTGGCTTGCAGGTCTTCTCAGTTTTCAGAGTGTTTTAGTATCTTTGACTTTGTTTAGGTTTTGTTGTCTGAAACAGTTCGGTCGTGGTTCACTCTCATGACTGTCATTATAGTGATTGTCAGCTGTGCCAGGCAGCTGTTTTCAGTAAAGGAGGCGGAAAACCTACTATTACCCTAAAGCACCAAAAAGCTGATGGACAAAGTTAGCAACTAGCTGGTAAACATGAGCACTTAGCAGCTGAAGAGTCAGGAAAAGTCCTTTGGGATAAAGTGGAAACTAAACATAGAGCTACAAAGGGGTAAATACTGGATGTTGGTATTTGACCAAAGCTAATGTTACTCTGTGTCTGCTTGAAATGCTAATTTAGCTCTTACTATACAAAGTTTGGAACTACAACTATATAATAATTTAATATTATGTCAGTACTGTGTTCACACACATTTCTGCCGAGTAAGACACTTCATGGAGGTTTAACCAAAATTTGAACATCCCAGCTTGTCACATTTTGACGCTTTGTCGTGGCGTCAAAATGGATAATTTGTGAAATACACACGTTACATTTTGGTCTGGTGCATCTTATATAGATCCACAGGACCAGGACGCCTGTGGCGTCTGGCTGAGGGACTGAATGGATCATTTGATTTCTTAAGAACCTGAACTTGGTAACCTTTTTGAATATTCGGAGGTTTCAGTGAGAGCAATGTTCTCTTTTTTCAGAACATGCTGGGCACACTCATACTTCAACAGGCTCATTTGCAAGTGCCCATCATGACCACAGTGTGATCTGTGAGTCACGCAGTCTGGGTGTCGAGGCCTTTCTCAATGGTGATGCTAAGCCTTAATTTTGAAGCAGAACTCTTTTTTTTTTAAAAGTTGAGCGACCAGGACTTTTTGAACTCACTCTTATTAAATTGCATTCCTCCTTCTCATCCATTGTTTACACATTCTTACATTCACTACGTTATCGTTTTTGCTCCCGTAGCGTTCTCATTTTCTTCGGTGCCTCCCTATCTCTTCCTGGAAAACCTGTTGCGCTTCTCGTCTCCTCCCTCATTCCTCTTGCACTTCGCACTCGTTCATCCCCCTCATTACCCTCCCTCGTATTTCTAAACACCATCCACTTTAATGAAACATATCTGAGTGGTGGATGATGTTGCTTTGGATAATGACTGTTCTGACCTTGTCTGAGATGATAGTGCTATGTCAAAAGAGACCCGCTCAGTTTCTGTGTTTGTTTCACTTAAAGCAGCATCATAAACTATGTCCAAGTACTCTTCCTAGTTCATAACAATCCAAGCAAGGATTCTGTCTGACAGGGGAACCAGTTTTCTAACAAGTAGTGGAGCAAAATCAATATAGCAATGAAACGTAAGAAGTGTTAACAATCTTAATTTGGAGGGAAAAAAATTTTTTACTTTGCGCATCAGATTTGTTTTTCTGCTCTTAAACTGGTGTGTTTGTCTGTGTATTCTGGGGCAGCAGATGATCTTGATTGTGTTTCGATGTTGGTCCACCTGTTAGTGTCACTCCTCCACCAAGGCCGAACTATACCATAGTTTGCAACCAAATTTTGCTTGCTTTGACAATAACTCCATCCCTTGTGGAGAAGTTCCTTTGTAATCCTGCTAAAAAAACAAGTTGATGAACAAAAAGACAAAGGGAAAGCAATCCTTCTCTATAATCATTCCCACTACAGTTATTTCCTCTCGTGTTTGACCTCAAGAGCTGGTCTCAAGTTTATATTAGTGCAATCGATTCAGTGGACCGTAGTAGTGGACTTGCATTTGCTCTTTAGCTCAGAAAGTGTATAATAGAGTAGTAGATAACTGGTTTATTAAGAGAAAACAACACAGAAGATTGAAATTTATCTCCCCTAGGTATGCTGGAGTATCTGAGTAGCAGTGGCTGAGTGTCTGAGTGCAACTTTTGAACGATATTGCTTTTTCAGATTTGTCTACATGTTGCTCTCACCTTGAACCTCTGTGCAAAACAAACCTTCATTTGACAAGGATATAATTTATGTCATCTAGGCTTTGCATTGTTGATCATTTAGCCACAGAAACTGAACAAATGCATTTCATACAGAAGGAACATTGTTCTGTTAAGAGGTTTAAGGGTTTAGATTTCTAGTTTAAACTCTTATGATTTGCCAAAACTCCCCGCCTATGGGTTACTTGACAGATACCACACATTTTTCTCTCGACTGTGACTGCGGATTTTGGAACAAACAGGAGGTGATTTGCATAAAGAATTAACCAGGAGCCCATTGTGGAGTAGGAATATTAGTAAAACCCTGTTAAGGAGTGTACATAAAATATTTGTCATGTATGTCACATGCCATAGAAAGGTGGTTTTAAGAGACAGTTTAGTATATGTAGGGTACTAAATGTGAGAAAATATGGTTGACACAGAGATACTTCGGTACTGTGGGCTTCTCCAGTGTGGATGATGGATGATGGATGTGCGAGCTGAGACTACAATGTCCACAGGTCATTTGTGGTGAAAGAGTAGGGCCTCCCTACTTGTTACAACAAATAATGTCCATTGTACTTGTTCCAGGGTAATAGAAAAAGAGAGAGATGATTGTCCACCATAACACCTCCCCAGTTAAATATGAACAAATATGAGCACAGGCGGGTGAGCATTATTAAAAACGATCAGTCAGACCACAACTCATGCTATCACTGCACTGCCGCCAACCTAAAGCTGTATGTGTCTCTCAGGAAGCCCCAAAATTGAAAAAAAAAAACGAAAAAAAAACAAAAAAAACATGACATACTAAGAACATAGTGATGCTGTTATATACAACATCAGTAGAACTGATGTTGTATATAACAGCATCACTACTGTGTTCCCTGAGGGCAGTAGATCTGAGCTCCACATCCCATTTTTCAATGATTGGGTTTATAAGGGTAAGAAAAGGTTCCAGAAGGAGAGACAGACCAGCACACTTTTACATATCAGGTTTAGATCATCATGCATATGTCTTCTGTAACACCACAGAAAAAGCCAAAGAACTGCACAACATTCACTGGTCATCATAACAATACACCATCATTTGTTGTCATTCTCAAGAGTTTTTCAGCCATAAAATTTGATGTAGGATGGAGCATCAGAGTCGTCGTTGAGGTGTCGTGTACTGTACCTCAGTTTGAGTGCAAGATGGAAAATAAAGCTTATAAATCAAAAATTGCCAAGTTTAGGTGGAACAAGAAGAAACATAATTATTTGGGTCATTTTACCATAAACATTGAAAATGTTTATTTACAGCATCTTTAAGTGCAGATCAACGACTGAATAACCCTCTGAATAAGTAACAAAGGTTTCAACTCTCACTTCTGAAATGAAAACAGACATCAATTATAGGTTGTTATGAGTCCCAACACATCAGACAATAATATTGAACTAAATGCTGTTTCATGTACAGTAATTGATACTGTGGGCAGAAATGCTTTGCATCAATGGTTCAAGAGTGTGTGAATCTGACAAAAGCTACATATATGGTCAGTAAGAAACATCCCCTCTGCCGGCCTGTTGATGGTTTTCTGTCTAATTAGAACTGTAACCATATTCCTGTTCTCCCCTGAACCTGGAACAGTCCTTCATTAGTTGGCTAAAATGAAGAACCTACGATGGAAGACCGCTGATCCAAACACTCACCGGCTCTCTCCTTCTCTCTTTGTTTTACTCTCCCTTCCCACAACCTGTAATCCAGTGATCAGTTGTCCAGGCAACGGCACTGGCTACCGTTCTGCCACGTGTGCAGTGTTTGTTAGGTCAGATTGGAAGTGCCTGGAGGGGGCAATGCAAATCACCCATTTCACCCCACTAGAGAACCCCTATTGAAATCCTGGGCATAAGCCTACCCCCAGGTTTTTACTCCCACTGATGGTGCAACACCTCTGTGTTCCAGTGTGAAAGATCACTGTTGTTCACACAAATGAGCTCATTCCAGACCTGATTCTTATCTTACTTAAAACAAATCTTATTGTTGACAATTATTGTTGACAGGGCTTGATCTGGAATATAAACCCATTATTAGTAACATTTTATTATTTTGTGAAACAACTGTGCGTAAATGAATCCATTCACGTACAGTAATTGAGACTTATAGTAGTGTATAGTAGCGTGAAATGATCCACTCGGAGCGCAGGAGGAAGAAGTTGAGTCTATGGTAAAAAATAGACACATCCATGAAATACACACATTACAGCTGTGACTCATCATGTGACATCAGGTGCTGCATGAATTGAAGCACATGTGTCGTGTGAGGCGTCGGTGACACTCATCATACTCCCTGTTGCTGAGGTATTAGCTCATAACCTCGGTGCGTTGCAGTTTTCAAGCTTCTCCGTAATCTCTGCTGCAAACTCCTGGTGAACTCTGGTGCACATAATACCTCCATTCAGAAGTCAATAGCATGTGGAACAATGGCCTGAAGCAAAGATATTAAAAATGTTATTGTGGCAAAAACTGCTAAATAAACCTTCGAAGCTGGAAATAGTTCTTTTTCTTCTATGAACCCCATAACACCTCTCTAGGTACGGACAGGAATGTGTGTGAAGAAACTGAACAAATACGTACATGAAAAAAAAAAAAACTTTGTATAGTCTTGTCTAACATATGATGGTGTGGTTTATAGGATTACTCTTTTCACACAAGGTCCAGTGCATGGAGCTGTCAGAGGGCTGGAGGCTGCGGGAACATGTCTGATAGTTTGACACTAAATGCTGTTTCCAAAAAGACTTGATGCTTTGATTCCAACTTTATTTAAACATTGTTTGTCACTGTGAGAATAAATTCATAGTGTTGTTCCTGTAGTAACACAAGTTTGTATTTCCTTGTAAATATAGCTTTAAATTTAAATCACCAGTCAGGCTGGTCTATGTGACAGTGACACCAATAAAACGAAAATGTCCTTTTCTCTTACAGGATCTTTGCTCTCAATTTTTTCTTCAGTCATTTTTTTTGCTCTTCGCCTCATACTGTCAGTCTGAAGCATTCTGTTTTATATCTGAAGCCTCTCTGTCTGTGATCACGAGCTCTGCTGGTTTTTGGTTGTCAAACAAATACATATGCATGGCACCTGATGCAAATTACAAATATTATCTATGAACACTGAGTATGTCCCAGCTCCACTCGGGGGTGGTTAGAGTCTATTTCCCTCCAACAAAATGACACCAAAGAAAACAAAACAATCTGTTATGGTGTGATGGCTGAAATTGCAGCCTCGCGGATTAATGAGAAGTGGAGAAATAATTTGGTGATTTACTATTCAATGAGCTGGTTTCACAGACAAGCACCACAAGGGGTTTTATCTGTTTATTCACAGGAAAACATGGTTATATAGAAGTGAGATTGAATATTTGGAGTTTAATGGTGTGTCCATAAAGTCTGCAGACATTAACAAAATTCTTGAAAGCCTCTAGTCTATAGTCTTGTAATTCCAATAGATTAAACATTACAAAATCACTAATGTGCGTAATACCAGACTGAAATGAACACGATTATCTTAAGTCCTTCCATGTCTCTACTAGCAGAATGGGATTTGACACCAGTGTCAGAGTTCAGACTCTTACAAACTCCGCTCACACTTATTTGATTTGTGTGACTTTGTAACTGCTTTTTCTCTCCACTGTTCTGCCGCTGCAGACCAGACCTGTAATTGCTCATCCTGACCTTGCATAGTCTGGCAGCCGCCGAGATAATCCCACAACTTCACAAGTCGAGCGAAGAAACTGCTTTAAAAAAAAATGTCCGGGAAAGAGTGACTGTTGAAAAATTCTCTCTGACTTCTTTTTCTTATTTATCCTTGTGACAGCAGGTCCAGAGAAGGGGATGGCGTTTGTGAGAGAGAGGGAGAGAGCAGAGTAGCGTGTTGGCCCTGCGTATTTGGGAAAGGCTGTGATGGTGACTGGCAGTGGAGAGACGACGGCGAAAGAAAAGAAAGTGAGGCCAGAGACGAGAGCTGCAGCGGTAATGCATGTCACATCGATGAGGCTAAAGCGGGAGAAGTTGGGAATGGAGTCAGCTTCACATCCAATCTTCTAATATCTCAACTTGACACTCAAACTCATTTGTTTAGTTGTCCCTGTAGTCCTCCCTCCAACTCTCTAATCTTTCATGCAATGAGGAAGTCCCTCTTGACGTCTCTCTTCTTTCAGCCTCCACACTCTTTACTATTCACTACTATATTTTGGACTCTAAACTTTATCTTGTAAAGGGAATATAGTCGGAATTTAATAAGCACGCTTAAAGCTGTTCCTTACGTACAAGGTATGAGGGTCACGTTTTATTTGGAAGATATATTTTGAGTTGTAAGCATGCATCCAAACTCCACTTTAAAGTCAACACAACAGCCTGACTCGAGGTTCCCGCTATCTGATCCATATGATGTCTTTCTAGTATGCAAATACAGTAGTTTGTTTCTTTGTGATGCAAATCTATGAACGATAATGGCAAATCAGTTGAGAAGCAATGTGAATTGATGATGAATCTGACAACATAGATGTGGAATCTCATGTATTATAGTGATTCCACGATAGCTGCTAACAGTGCAACAGGGTTTAAGTCGAATGTGTTTGTCTCACTACTATGTTTTGATACAAAAATCCTGACGTCCTCTAGAAAAAATAAGTGAATATGAAAGTACAGTGATCTCTCGGTACTCGCGGTTAATATGTTCCAGGAACCACCCGAATAAACAAAATTCTGCGATGTAGCGACAAACTATTTATTTTATTACAATTTATGGGCTGAGGCTGCCAGACAAGCATTCAGCATACATCAGCATCATCAGCATTATAGCACAAATATGTATTCTGGGAGTATATAGACATCCTCCCATATGATGAACTGTTGTTCATCAAGTATATGTTGTATTTAGGGCTGTTACTTAAGTTCCTGCTCACTTTGTGGAGAAAAAAAAAGCAAGAAAATGTTTTACGTTTTGACTATTTTTTATGTCGCCACCTCTGATAAGGAGTTTCTCTGCACCTACAATTACGCATACTTACAAGGCACTACGCAGGTGGCGTTAGACTGGGTGGGCGACACTAAGGCATCCAAAATCTCTCTCCGCTGTGCGTCATAGAGGAGTTTAGGAAGAAAGAAAAGTGTTAATCATTACCCACACCCTCACTCACATCACTTCCCTTTTCCTCTGCGCTCCTTCCACTCATTAAAACAACACAGAGAAGACCGGCCTGCATACTGATGCATTGTTAAGCACTCTTAATTGAACTTGAGGATTCTTAATGTGCCATCATTCAAATGCTTAGCCCATGTGCTCTTGGCTGCTTAGTCCGAATGGCCCTGTGTGTTGGATTTATTTCCACCTCCTTCATTGCATATCCATTCAGCTTTTGGGGGAAGGGAGGATGGGCTCTTTGGCAAATTTGTAATGCAGGGGCATGGAGGAAAAAATGCCATTCTTAATACAACAGAGGCAACAAAAGTGTTGACTTCCTGCCAACTGGGAGTTTCATCATCAGCTGATAGAGAAAGAAAGACCAGAGAGAGGGGGGAGAGGAATAGAGGGGGGATGGGAAAGTCAGAGAAAAAGGGAAGGAGTGGGCAAAAGCAAGGGAGTAAAAGTTATTGAACTGGATGGGACAGGTTGACATCAATAGCATCGTAAGCAGGACCGCAAATTAACGGGGCGAGTAGCAGCGCAGCATGAGAGTCGACAGCTGGGGCCCTGCTGGCGGTGCCACCGGGGGATTAGAGAGGTTTCAGGATCTGACACAGAGGCAGAATAAAGAGCAACGCAGGGATTAGAGAGCTTCCCAACACTCCACCAACACTCATGAAGGGCTTAAAGGGCTATAGATATAATTAGTCAGTGGCCAGCAAAAGAAAAAGAGGGAAAGATTGGGAGGGGTTATCTTTTTGCTTTTATTCCGCCCGAGCCCCCTATACTGCCACTCAGACTTTTAATGATCATACATTCCACGTATGTGCATTAAAAATCAATGAAAGGAGGGCCGAAGGGACAAAGTGCCCATGTGTTCATCATCCAACATCACACCCAGCACGCCAGACAGAGATGGCCGGCGCTCACTGGCGTTCAATTCATGCCACCCACTGAAGATTAGGCCTGAATTATTCATCTGAGAGTCACGGCGAAAATGCCAAACACATATTTAAATATTTTCAGGCTTTTGTGTGCAAAACAGCAGGGTAGTATTCATTGAGTTGAGTGTGTGTGTGTGTGCGCCTCTCTGTGTGTGCGTGTGTGTGTGTGTGTGTGTGCTGCAGAGGTACATGTCGGTAACATATTTTGCATTCAGATGATGGGCATGGGGTGATTTGAGAGGCCACAAGGCTGTGTCTTGTTTTACAAATAGGAAACTACTGAGTTTTCTCTTATAAAAAAAAAAAAATGTGTGCCTTCAGATAGGCGCTGCCCCACCAGGCTGTCAACACAACCACTGCAGAGATCTGGCATCGAGATACCCGCCGTCTGTGTATTCTGGAACACACCAAAGAGGAGACAAGCTCCTATAGCTAATGTGATTTTGAAATTAGTTACACAGAACTGGAAGTGCTCAGAATATCTACACATCTTTGAACTTCTCCAATGCAACCCTTTTCCCCCTCATAATGACATTGCCTGTGAGCCCCAGTGAGATATGGTGGACAGGAAGTCATGTGGAGATAAGTCAGCCTGTTGTTTAGGAACATGGAGTTATCATCATCCTCGCTCCTCCTCTCCAGAGGTATGTGCGACGCACTAATGGAGTCTTTATCACGAAAGAGTTCACTACTTATCGCTGGTTTTTGCTGCTGCAAATCAAGAGCACGACTTGATTCGCTGAAGGGGCAGGATGCTCTTTGATGAACTTTAGTCATAGTTTAATAAAAACACATTTGCATCTCTAGTTAGTTCTCCTTCAGCAGCACCGGTTCAGTCTGTGGGTAGAACAGGGTGTGAAAAATGAGGCCAGGATGAAGCTCTTGTCCATCTGCGTATATGTGTCAGTCCATCTCAAATAGATGCACAGCGTCAACAATTTTGTCACGTCCAAGATGAAACAGAAAGATCCTGCGTAGACCCTTTATTACTATTTTATCCCTCGCAGCGTGAACTTCCCTTCAACGTGCTCGGCATTACCAAAACAACTCACATCCAAGTTGTTTTGGAAATTAATCATTTGGTCTGCTGGACTCCCTTCCTGCCAAACACATAAACCCCTCAGACCTGCTGTGTCACAAGAGCCACACCTCGTCCTTCTGTACAGTTTTCCACCATTGTCCTACAAATTCCCTTGAGATCCCTAGGAAGGATGTGTTTGTGTGTGTGTGTGCGTGTGTGAGTGTGTTTGATTGCATGTATGTGTAAATGAACAAAAAGTGTAAGAGTGGTTTAACATGCCACACAAGACAAAGAGTGTGATGATCTGTGTGTGTGCGGTGGCATTAATTTACTGTACTTCCTGCATCCTGAAAGATGTTTGACAGAACAGTCATGTTTTAATTATTATGTTTTTGTACTCTAGTTGTAGCTGCAACACACGACACAGTACTGTTAATGAGTGGTGAGTAGGGGAACGAAATGGTGAGAGCTGAATTTACAAAAAAAAAAAAAAGAAAGAAACACTCATAACTGAAAAATTGCAGTACTAATAAAATCGCTTCCTGTAATTGCACAGATGCCATTTCTCACAAGTGTTTTTCATTTGAAGGTCAGAATAACAAGGTGCAGAAATCTGAATGCAGATTAATTGCCTTGCTGTTGACAACAAACATTGTTAAAAAAAAATGGAATCAAGCCCATAGTAACTGATACATCTCACAATCACATCTTGAAGTGAAGGCAGTGATGTCATCATCACCGCCTCCCATTTGAGAATCTAATAATCGGCTGCGGTATCTCTGATTGATGCACAGCTAAGGGTTTGTGTGTGTTAAGTGTACACACACGTATGCCTGCGCACACGCAGGGTTTGTAATACATCTTTGTAATTAGTCTCATAATTATAAGGCAATAAACTGCAGTACACATGGGAGACTGATCAATCTCTGGGATGCTGCAATTACCCTGCTAAGATGTGTTGGTGTGACAAATCTCCAGGAGCAAAGTGGAACTCTCCATTGTTCCACTTACAAGAGCAACGTGAACACCAGGGTAGTTTAGGAGATAGTGTGTGGGATGTAAATGGTAAGCAGTTGTCAAAACAAACAGTTTACATGGTTTATTTGGCTTGTTTCTTAAAGGGGACATGGGCGTCTAACCACATCTACTGATGGAATTTTTTGGTATTGTTTTCTGTTGCTACTTCTTTCACTGCACAATTTATCCCAAAGGTTGTGTGGACTGTCTTCAAAAGCTCACACACCAATGCTCGTGTGGTGATACCGTACAGCCACCAAGTGAGTGTGTTTAAATTGGCTTTGCCTCCATTAGCTCCAACAGTGTCTCATTATCAGCAAACACCTAGCCTGCGGGGCAAGACCTCTGCCGCTCCTCCACCTTTTACTTCTATATCATGCACACAAGCGCTAAACGCTCTCACACTCTCATACTCCCATTTTCATATCTTTGAATAAGCCAGCAAGATGTTAGCGAGCACACCTGCTTTCACTGATGCCATTTGAGAGGATGTTCGTAGGAACCGGATGACGACGCTCTTCGGGTGTGGTAGGGTTTGTGATGACAGCGTCACAGTGCATTAATATGAATGACTGTGGGCATCATCCCTCTCTGTTTGCACTGCAGTTTAACACTGTATGTCTACAAAGCAAAGGTTGAGTTTGCTTAAATTACATGTACATAAAAGACACACACAGGAAACCCACAGAGCCACACGCAGGAAGTCACATGAAGAAGTCAAATAAGTTAGAGCAGTGGTTCTTAACCTTGTTGGAGGTAACAAACCCTGCCAGTTTCATATGCTCACTCACCAAACCCTTCTTTGGTAAAAAAAATAAATACTTTTTTTTTTTTAATTTAAGACATAAGTATATGTTTTACTGGTGTATTTAATGAATTGTGCATTAAAGTCTCCTTTTTCAAAGCGCAAAACCAAGACAGTGCATGAACTCACATGAAATGACCTACCTGCAAATCGGTGTGACTTCTGCTGCTGTTATTGAGAGACCAGTTCAGATATGCGTGGTTTCACAGCAAAGTCTGTTTCTTTTGTTTTCCATTCAGCTTAACCATTTTATTTTAAAGGAAGTGGTCCTTTATTTTTGCCAGTGTGAGACTAGAGTTGCTCCACTTGACATTGCAAATCATGCAGAACGCTGACTCCCATCACGTTCCGTTATACAGTACATGTAAATTCACGTTATACATATTCGTCCGACCACTTTCTTTTTTTGCTCAACCTAGTTACTATGAATTAAAAAATTAAGAAAGCAATCAGAGGGTGTACCGTCATGACAGCCATAAATCAACTGCTGAGTGTGCAAAATGTGAATGTGTCAAACGTACACAGTGATTCGTGTATGTTCGGTAAAAACACATCTTGTCGTGTGTTTTGTCTTGACCTCCGTCTCCGCCGAACCCCTGAGACCGACTCACTGAACCCCAAGGGTTTGATCGAACTCAGGTTAAGAACCACTGGGTTAGAAGGAAGGGTTTATATTACATGCATGGAGATGTGTCAGCATGTTTTATATTAAGGGACTATAAATACTCAAGAAGTTCTGTTAAATGAGCTCAGTCATGAAAACTTTGATATTTTTGGAAATATGACGATTTGACAGAATAAAATGGGGAATTATGTAAAGTCTCAATTTCAGAAAATTTGCCTTTGTTTTTACAGACTGGACTTGCAGGAAACAAGGACGTCCCTCAAAAACATGTCATCTGGATGGCAGCATATGTTGTTCCAAAACGTGTATATACCCTCCGTTGACAGACAGATGTTACCCATGAGCACTAATTTGACCCTGCACCATAACAGATGCTGACTTCTGAACTTTGTAACAAACTGGATGATAGTTTTGCTTTTTATTCCAGGTGACACATCATTTGTTTCCAATCTGACTGAAATGTGGACTCGTCAGACCAAAGGGACACTTTCAAACTTGTGCCAGTCAGATTAATTTGTGTCCAGAGACACCGAGATTATTTATTTTTGGTTATTAATGAACAACTTGACTTTGCATGGTAGGGACTTAACTTGCATTTATTAAAAGCATGACAAACCATTATTTGACAAGAGGTTTCCAAAGTGTTCCTGAGCCCGTTTAGTAAAATACCATCTGGGGGGGTCAAAGGTCACAGGCATTTAACATTCTTTTGTTCATCCTTGCATCTTACACAAAGACATTTATTCAGATTTTTGATGATATGTTGGATACTACATCATCCAAATCCTTGCAGCATTGAGTAACTTTGTTGTTAATCTGTGTTGAACCTGTCTCAGTGCTCACCTGTGAAAAACTGAGCCTTTAGGACGCGTCTGTCGTTCACTATTATGATCTTGTCACCAATTAACACTGAAACACTTTACTTGTTGTAATGGCCCAGTATCTAACAACTACTACTAATTCTTTTCAAACTTCTTTGAGACATGTTGCTGGCATAAAATTTAGAATAAGTATGCACTTACAAAAATAAAATAATTCATCTTCTTCTTTCCTGTTTTTAATTAGAGTGACAGCCAGAAGTGTTGATGTCATCACAACCTGTTTTACTTGTGCTTTACAGAGTGCCACAACTTATTTAGAACCAGGCTGTAGATGAAAAGATGATGTCACTCTCATATGTGTTCAGTAAATACAAGTCTACAACCAGTTTTTGGAAAGAGGAAGGACACCTAGCCTTTAACTCCCCATGTAGTGTTCAGATATGTGCATCTTGTTGCTACCATGAGACGACAAGCTGAAACTAGTCCAGAGTGCTTTGGTATTTGTACTTAATAAACTGGACGCTGAACCATGTATATTTTGGACAGAACCCTAACCGTCCTCTTGCTGTATAGTAACTATGCAGACACAAGTGTCGGCTAGCTCTGAAAGAAAGAAAATATTTCCCAAAATGCATTCTGTTACATCTGTTCCAGTGCATAGCCTGAAATGCAAGCCTGCTTGTGAACTACAGAAACATGGTAATGATCACCGCTCGATGGTCCGTCAAGCATTGTGTATCAGACTTTACTCACTGGTTCTTTTTTCCGCATTGCAGGGGGGACATCACTTCTCCTAACCACCTCTAGTCATCTAAAATCTGCAATTCATGAGAAAGAATGAGACAAAGTAAAGGTAGCAGACAACGTCTGAATCACATACGTCATTGTGTGCCATCTGCAACTACTTGAAAAAGAAAATAATAAAAGTTTATAAAAACAGTGGCAGAAAATAAATAAGGAAAAAGAGAGGTGAGGTGTGAATTGAGAAATCTGTATCACATCAGTAAAGGGCAGAAGACCCCGATCTGTCCTTGACCATTACACCGACAAGGATAAGGAGCAAGAACACAGAATTAAAGTTAAAGAAGAGCACGGATGTTGATAAGCACTAACTTGACTCCCCGGGATCAGAGAGGAAGGTTTGAAAAGACAAACACAACAATGGGCTCTACTTATGACCAAAAACGTCTCAGGAGACTTGGACTCTTGTTGCCATGTCAAGGACGCTCCACACAAAAAGAAGTGACACTTTTATTAAAATAAGTTGAACCATTCCTCCTTGTTCCATGTCTAAAATGTACTTTTCTATTCAGGCATTATGTTTTAAGGACTATGGGTCTAAATTAGTTCCAGGATTAAAATATTAAGGGATTTTAATGTAAGACAATTAAAATAATGTGTGTTTTGGGAAGCAGAACAAAAAAACAAGTCCAACAAAATAAATTTGAGATTTTTATTGAGCATAATTGGACTATTTTAAATGATAATTTGCAATTCTGTGACCTACATGATGTTAGTCACAATAACTGAGGCAGGATTTCCTGTGATGGCTCTGGAATAAGATGAGAGTTGATAGCTTTTGAATCATCCTGGCATAAATAATTGAAGCGACAAACAGGTCAGGGTGCTTGAGGGCAACAATTCCCAGTTCTCAGTTCAAGTACAGAGTTTTAGTGGCCACAATGATTTCTGTTCCCTTTCTCTCAGGTCATAACTTCAGCCTGAATGCCATCCCCTTCCTCCCTGTCCTTTAGTCATTCATCCATCCATCGCAATCCAAATGAAATGGGGTCAGCTCATTGAAGTCTTCCTCTGGCCCTCTCTTGTTGTCTGGCTCTGCTTATGTAAACCAAACATCCTCAACTGACTGGACATGACAGCTCCAAACATAATAGGGCCTGGTTCCATTCAGATGAGCTCCTCAGTTGTAGGAGATTTTAACTTTTCTTCCTGACACGGTGGTCAAATCAGAGATTTTCCTCAATCTTACAAAGCTACCCTTGACACGATGTCTTCTCTTCACCCAGACTGTCTTGCTGCATTGGTATTCATGTTTCCTTGTTATTTCCTTTGAACTATCATCATGTCTTTGTTCTGATCATTTCTGAGCAAAGCAATTCCCCCAGTTCTGCCTTTTAACAGCAGCTTTACCTTCACAGCCTCGTGCTCAGACCAACAAAAACACATTGTCAAGGAGAAGAAAGCACAAAGAAACGAGGGGAAGATTGGTTGCTTGCCTGCATGTGTGGTAGCATACCAACTATATTCATGATGGTGCAGTTGAAAAGCAGAAGAAGAAACAGTAAAATTAGGCTATAGGAATGCTTTTTTTTTTTTTTTTTTGAAAATGAAGTGCAATCTCAAAACTCCACCGAGCTGGATGGGAATGGACTTTCAGCCATTGTGCAGCTGAAAAAACAAACGGTCATCCCATGTAGGTACGGGGAAAGAATCACAGCGCCAGGCTGAGATGAACAGTAAACAGTCCAAGTCAAAACTGTCGGAGTCCCCAATAAATGATTAACCCTCTGCAGGTCGGTGGAAATGTTGAAGGAGCGCTATTTATTATTGATGTTGTCCATATTTCATGGGTACAAAATAGATTCAAGCAGAGATGGATCCTGAATAAATATTTTTGCAGCTGTTCACCTCAAAGTAACCTGTTGTTCTGTTTGATTTTTAAGTATATTATCTTATTGTTGGCAACAGCATTGGCAAAATCTGGTGAAAGACAAAGTCAAGCATTCAATATGGAACTGTTAACCAAAGGCTGTTGTAATCTCAATCATCTGCTTTACCGTCTTATCTCAGGAGCACAGTCTTTCCCACCAGCATCCCACTCTTTAATGGTTCAAGAGGAATCCTATTTATTGATGAAAAACCTCATACAGCTCACAGATGATGACAAGCAGCAGCACTGACATAAAACTGCCAATCTAATAATAAAAAATAAAAAAAACCCTGAGGTGAGGTTGATGTTCTGAATAGTAGAGCACAGAGTCTGTAATTGTCAAATTCCCTCAGACTATCATGTTTAAGTGTTTGTCTCACGTGGACAACAATCTTGCAGTGGCTTTAGGCCACGTCTAAAATACACTCTCACTTCCTGTAGCCCTGTCAGATAAAATCTACTCATCAACACACACCTCTAAAGTTCAGACATGTTTGTGTGTGGGAGGAAGTTTATGAAGATAATGACATCTAACAAACACAGGGTGGGTTTGATTTGCTCTGGCTTGTACCCAACGTCTATCATATCGGAAACTTTGCCAGAGGGTGTGGGCTTTCCTCCAAGACGCCATTGGAAACATTACAGACTGACTGTCCACAAAAGTGACATGAATGAGGTGATGTCAAACCAGAGGCTTTCACCAGTTTCACACTTTTTCAGTCATGATATGAGACAGAATACGTGACTCCAGTCGCACCTAATCTGTTTGGTTACAAACTACAGAAGTCAGTGAACTTAATCAGGGCCCAGCTACTGATTTTGAACTAAATTGTAAATGAGTTATAAAAAAATACTATAAATTACTAAATACTATGGTCATGTTTTTATGAGTGGTTATCTATTTTGTTTGAATCATACGTGTGGAAACTGATGGTAACAATGTGCAAAGAGGCAGAACCATGTGTCAAACAAAAAGAGTGGACACAACAAGCTAACAGTAAGTGGTGCCTGGATCGAGGCCTTTTTCTCGGCAGAGGGTCTATGTCACATCCCCTAAACTTTCTCCCTGTCCAGATAAGCGCCTTTTTCAGTGGCTTTTCTGGTCTTGACTCAATTTTATACTTCTTTTCTCTTTTCACTGTATTTCTAACTACCCTGTTTAACTTTCAAACAAGGTAGTTAGAAATACAAAGGATTACTATAATCTTATTTCGTCTAACCCTCCCTATATATCTCAAATCGGTCACTTTTGCCCTTCTAAATAATTTTTATACCTTAAATATTGTATTTATTTTAAATATTTTACTGCTTTACATTTTTTGACACTTTTTTTCATGGCATTGAACAATACAAAACTGAATTTTAAAGATGCTGTACAACTAAAGCGACTTGACTAAATCGGATAAAAATAATTGAAACATTCTATACTTTTTAAACCACTGTTGTAAATGTCTTAAACTGGATAAAATGTGTTTAATTTGTGTGCTTGACATACATGGTGTTACTATGAATGAAAGTAACCTCTTAAACAGTCTTTTCAAGGTGGGACTGCAGCTTGGAATCAAAATATATATTACCACACATGGTGATTCAAGCTCATTTATACTTCATCAAACCAAGAAAGGAGGTATATCCATTTCAAATGGTGCATCCTTTAGCTGAAGTCATGTACTTCCAATCATTCTTTATGTTGACGTTGATGTTTCCACACGAGGGCAGTGAATAAACGGTCTTGATGTTGTGATAACCTGTGATAAACCTTAACAATAGAAAGCAGCAGAAGCAGAGGTAAGGATGTATTTCACTGTGGACTGTGAGGAGATTTAATACATCAATACATGAGTACAGAGGTTATTTACTTTTTCATTCCTTCGTCATCTTGCTTAAGTTATGGCTATACTGCCTCCGATGATTTACAATACTGCTCTGTTTCACCTGTATCGAAAAGCAATTTGAAAATGTTCACACAGACACAAAAAATCAGCACAGAGCAGACAGGAGGATCGTCCAGATAGGACAGTGTGTGTTTCCTGTGCAATCAACAACGGGAAGATTTAAATGGCAGTGACAGTAAGCAGCAGGTTGGAAGAGAAATAGAGAAATCATTTCTTTGCCTTGTGTTTTTGCTATTACAAAGCATCAGTTGGTGCGTGTTTAAAGTGTTACATTACATGCTGACGCTGCCCTGCAGATGTCATGCCTGGGGTTTTTTTGGGACACTGATATATCTTTTTAAAAATCATACAGTGAAGCAGTATTGTTTTGTCGAAGGTAAACAGAAAATGTGACGTGTTGAAGGTCTTGGTGTTTTAAAGCCGCTGAAATAGCACACACGAAAATAGAAACTTCATCCGAGTATAAAGTTAGAAAAGTGAAAACGAAAGGGAATTTTTAAAAGCTGACAACTGTACTCAAATTCATATTCATGGAGACAAAAATCAAATTGAATTAAGTATGATGCAAATATAACAATTCCAACTGCGTTAATATTCATAATTACACAATGCTATTTGCAGATTCTTGGTATGATTCACCCAATGCTGCAATCGTTTGTGCTAAAAAATGAAAATAAAAAATGAGCATCAAAAACACACACACATATTTCATCACTGGCTCCTCAGAGGAATAAAGAAATGCTAATGTCTCCAACAGCTTTATTACTTTGGTGCAAGTGCTGATGGTGAACCTGCTTGTGGTCCAGTGAGACTTTACCTGCAGCAAAATGATTAAAGCATCATCTAAGTGTAAATTTTACCAGAGCAAAAGAACTCATCTTCTGCCTGGCTACACAGAGTCATCGGCTTCCGCTGAAACGCAGGAAACAAACAAGATGTCTCCGAGTTGAAAACAACCTCGGTGTGCCGTACGTCCTGTAGCCTCGGCATGTCATCGTGACGTCAAAGGGTTTACAGGCTTTTACTGTGTGTTGTTCAGCAACTGTCAATTTAAATATTTATATCTCATTTGTGTATTTATGTTTAATTCTACATGAACCTGAAACATTCTCTGCCTGCAGCTAAACTTCCATTAATGACTTCTCTTCAGTCGGTAGAAGTGCAAACAAAGCAAAAATGTCCGGCACAGTTTGAAATCATCAGTAGACACGCTAACAAAGCTGATGCTTAAGGTTGAGAGAGCTGCTGCTCTGAAGCAAATATTTAGATGAAAGCTGGCAGCATTAGCAGCTTTAACTGTAGAGCACCAACGCTCTTGATCAGACAACAAAGAGCAGGGATCTCACTGGTTGAACAGGTGCAGCCGTGGCTCTTCCAGGGCGAGAGCAGGAATTGTGATGATGATGATCAGGCTCCAATAATCTGGGCAGCGCTGAACTAGAGTGGCGCTAAGGATGCTGGGTTTGGTGAGAATGCCATAGCAGTTTGATATTACTGATCATCCACATTGCTATAAATCATTAAAACCCCCACTGAAAAGAAAAATTATTTCACTGTTCAAATATATATTTATTTACTTCTTCCTTTATACAAACTTTTTTTGTTGCAAAAAAATAAACTGTTGACATAGATGAACCAGCACAAGTGCACCGTCGTAACTGTGAACAGTGTTCACAAGGTAGTCACAGAGTGTGATGATCGGAATAAAACAACAGGTGGGGGGCACACTCAATATTTAAAAACACACTGACGTCTGTCTTTTACTCTGCAACAATCTTCCAACACCTGAGTTTACAGGATTATGTTCTCTCAGCACTCAACAGGTAGAAATACATCGGAGAGGTTTTTCTCCTATGTGCAAAAGATTTATTAGATTAGAAAAATAACTATGGGCAAATAAATTCTGGATTAGAGTACAGGTTCAATACAGATGCAAATGTTTTAGTTATAATAAGTCATTTCATTTTGGGTTGGGTGTCTAAAGTCTGGTCATTTTTCCAAAGGGAAGGAAGGAAATTTGTGGGAGTTTTGTTATGACTCCTGGGATCTCCTTTCCTGGCACATGTGTCACCCCAGGCATCAGGGACTTTTCTTTTGTTTTGAAGAGGACTAGTAAAGGGTTTGTAGATTAATTTTAACACCCTTTGAGGACTCGCTTCTCTTACAATGTGTGACACAGACAACTCCAGAGAAAGCTCCCATTGGCTGAGCTAATAAACACTCCACACATGCTTGAACTATGGATGTTTTTTTTTCATTTTACAGCTCACATAACCTGAAGCTCAAATCTGAATCAGCTATCAGTTGACGAAATGCTCCTCTTTGATTTCATGCGTTGAGTTCAGATGGTTGGCCAGCTCTTGCATCACAGCAGCTTTTCCAATCTGATCATTCCTCCTCTTTTCCATGATCACATCCTCTAGACTCTGAAACTCCAGGACGTGACTCTTCTTCTCAGAAAAGAGTAATTTTAATCTGTACGGCTGCTTTCCAATCCTTATCTCTCCCCCAATTTTGAATTCTCGTTTTCCAAAGCGGCACCAAGCAGCAAAACTCTCCGAGTTTCTCCAGTAGAGCTCCCGGTCTCTGGAACCGACATGATCCACGGCGTTACGCACGATCACCTCCGGGGGGAGCGCACGGTACTGATAGAGGCTGTTCACTATTCTGCCTTTTTTGCCCTGGCTTACCTCGGTGAGAAAGTTGTTCTTGATCTCAGCCCTGTGCAAATGAACCACTTGAAAGTCCCCTACGTACACAGCCCAGTGCGGGTACTGTCCAGAAGCCACGAACTCCAGCAGGTCTCCGGGTCGGCACTTGTTCAGGAGACTCTCCGCGGAGTAAGACGCGGCTCTGGCGCGTCTCTCGTAGACGCACTCCTCCCGGTAATGAACCGAACACTCCAGCTCGTCCTGAGGATCGAAAAGCTTCTCTTCATGATTCACCACGTGGTTGGCCGACGAAAAGTGATCTAAATTATCGTCCGGGTCGTCGTCCCCGTCGTCGTTGGAGAAAATGTAAGAGACTCCGATCCGCGGTCCGTCGTCGTCCGGGTCGAACCCATTCGGGTCGGACGTTGGAACTTCTGCGTAATTTAAATGAGTTAGTTTCTCCACCTGGTTCCCCATAGATGGTGAAAAAAAAAGTGGATGAGGAAGGATCAAGCTAAGCGCACAGACCGGTCCACCTGTTCCTGACGCACTCACTTCACCAGGGAGGAGACGGAAGACTAAATCCAAAGCGGTGAAGACGGTAACCAATAATCCATGTCCAGCTGTACATGTGTCCTCCTGTTGATCTCCAACTGCTCCTGCCTGGGTGGAAACAGAAAAGTAGACAATTTAAACGAGTTGACGATATAAAAGAAGTCGAGACTAACTACCAGCCATTGTTGACTCCTAACAGGTGTGACCCGCCTCGCTGGTTGGCTCAGTTTCCAACAAAACTCAGCAAGTGAAGCGCAATCTTTTCTTTTCTTAAGCAACATTTAACGCCGGTCGTCCTCGGCTGTTCCCTACAATTTACCCTGGTTCTGTTTCTTCATGTCAGCCCACAGGAAACTCTGTGGACTCACCTGTGCTCCAGCTTCTGCCGGCAGCCGCTTCTCCCAGTCAGACCAGTTGTTACTGAACAAACACAGCCCGACGCTGCGCCTTCCTGTGCGGCTGGACGGCTGCGCGCTCAGCTCTGCTCCACGGACACGACTGGAGTGTGAACCCCTGAGGTGGAAGCAGAGAAACCAGGCAGGATTTGGTGACTGCAGGGAGGCGTTGTCTGTTAAAGCAACAGCGCGTCCGTGTGCGTCAGTCTCACCTTTACCCCCCCAAGAGTGAAAATACAGCTACCAACAAGGGGAGATGCGCCCACTGCTGTTGAATGGATTTATGATTGTATCCTAAAATAATCCAATTAATTGATTGACTTCTCTCTTTTTTTTTTGAGTAAACTATGGAGAAATAACCCAAAATATCTTTACACTGTATCTTAACATTTTTGATCAGGAAGTTGCAGAGCCATATGAGATTTAAAAAATCTTATATATCTATCTATCTATCTATCTATCTATCTATCTATCTATCTATCTATCTATCTATCTATCTATCTATCTATCTATCTATCTATCTATCCATCCATCCATCCATCCATCCATCCATCCATCCATCCATCCATCCATCCATCCATCCATCCATCCATCCATCCATCCATCCATCCACACAGTATCATGAACGAATGATACCGAGAAGGTAACCCTGTGGAGTACACATTAAATCGGTTGTACATTTGTATCTTTTAATTAAGTTAGGCTGGGATGTAATGTTCTTACAGATGGACTGTAGAGATGTAATTTGTCTTCAGTCGCCACAGAATCAAACTGACTGTATTTGCAGGAATACAAGATGCTCCAGTGCAACAGTCAACTGGAAACTATCCAGATCACAAGAATAAAAACTTGACCAAGATGTGGCACAAAAAGGTTCAGGAAGGAGAGAAATTATTCTACACCGACAGTTCACTTAAAAACCAAAAACAAATTCTGCACTTTGCAACAACTGTTCAATAATTTGTTTTTTTTTTATACAAAATTTATGTTTACATTTTTATATCATCAAGCTACTGATGGGAACTAAGAGGCACACTGGTCCGTCATCATCATTCAATCATCAATCATTGCTCTATACTCACATAGTTGTGTGCTGTGATGTAAGGTCTAAAAATGAAACCAGATTACAATGTAAAATCATAAATTATCCCTGAACTGTATGTTCAAAGACTCCTGATGTAATTTGAGGATTAAGATCATGAAGATTTGAATAGCGCAACTTTTGAAGATTAAATGCTGCTGACCATAGTTCCTTCTCATCATGTAAAACACAAACTAAAACCAATGGAGTCAGAGAATGCAACATTCTGCAACACCCCTGAATTCAAAATTTTACCCTGACCAACTTGCATAGGTCAAAGATCAAAGCTAATTCTTTGATCTATGGTCTTACTCACACTGGCCTTCTCCCTCGTCTTCTTACCTTATCCGGTTCCTGAGTGTTCAAAAGTTGAAATTTGACCTTGACCTAGTTTTTTCAAGGTCAAGGTCGTCATCTCATTTTCATCCCCTTTGCTGCCCGAGTAATGTGCTTTTTGTTTCATCTTTCTATCTGCAACGGTTGCGAAGATATTTGGTGGACAAACAAACGAACACACAAACACTGACAATTAAAATACATCATCGCTTTGAAGTGGGATGTAATAAAACAGCATCTAGTTAACAATATTTAGCTGATCAAATCAAATGTTCTGGAAAAACTAAGGACAAACTTTTGTTCCATGACAATGTCCCATTGAGTGCGGTTGTGTCATTACAAACAACCTGACTGTACAGGCCTACAGCAGCATTAACTGACTTCACCTGTACGGTTCTGTCTGATGGTAACTTGCACTGGATTTTGCATCCAAATCTCTTGGGCTATAAATATCTACACATTTCTCATGCAAGCTGGAGAATCAAAACACCGATGGGAAGTATTTCTGAAATGTGTACTGCCTAAATTACTGTGGGTCTTTTTCACAGCAGAAATTTTGATTTGTCACCGTGGGAACAGCATGAGTGTTACTAATGACATGAATAAAGTTCTGTTCAAGCTTCCCCATAATTGACCGTATGACAATGGGGCAGCGCTTACAAATACCAAAACACAAATGGTTCCCCCTAATTTAATTAGTTTTATTTTTTATACCTCTGCATGTTCTCAATGTATGAGTAAGAACAATATAACAAAGAAAAGTTCTGGTTCCACTTTCAATATTGAAACAACCTCATTTTTCTCTGGGGCTGTGAAGCAGTGTGGGCACAGGGGGGTCAGCTTCCCCCTCATCGTCCCCTTCACTCTTTGTCCCACTGAGTCACTGCACCAGTTGGTCGTCACTGCCAGAAAATGAGACTGTTCATGTTCAGCCAAAGGTAAAATCCTCCTTGGACAGCCCAGATATTGAGGCTTACAGTGTCTCAGGCAGCCATTACACCTACTTCTTGGAGCTTTTGAACAGATGAATGTGAATTTAAGATCAAACATTAGCAGAAGAAAGCAAACATCCACAGGGAATTGATATTTTTCCATCAGCATTGCACGTCTGTACAGTATTTTGATTCTGAGAATATTTACAGCTCTGATTCCATCCACAGAAACAGCAATGTCTGTCTGAAAGGCAGTGAATGCAATGTCAGTACATGTTTGAGTAAATTCTCCACAAAGTGAACCACTGTGGTGTGAAATGTGAAATTACCTGTGACTCAACATGTTATGCAGTAAACAAAATTAAATTTGCAGACTATTAATCACAAACATAACAGTAACAAAAAGCGTGAATCAAGATCAGCCAAATAATTTGTTAACACTTAATTTCTTTATAGGAAAAACGCTCTTAGTGCTGTGTGTCGCACTACTTGGAGGGAAAGACCAATTCGTTTTTTAAAGTGGGTGATGCAAGGTTATTAAAAGATTAGCTTCACCTAGCTTCATCTCAACACTGCCTTTGCTTGTCTTTGGAACAAATACCCTTCACAGGGATGACAGGGATTTAAATAGTATGAATGTTAACTAATGGTTTGTTTCAGGCTCATTTACAAATGTGTTCTTTATGAAGTTTTTTGATAACTGCTATCCTACTTACAGAAATGTACAAAAATGTCAACTTTTTCAATAATTCAAGTACATTTGTTCCCTACACAACTAAATCCAGGATTTAAGATCAGCAGGAACGGTTTCTTTACTCCTGATGAAAAGTGAACTTGTTCTGGAACCACGTGACTCTCCTGGTCTCTTCCAAACACTGCCCCCTTGTGGTTGTGATTACATATTGCATCTTGCAAACAGAAAATTACAGTACATGATGCATTTTGTTCACCCCCACCAATTAAAAATAAAAGTCTGGTGGTATCGATTTATGAAAGATCTTCAGCCTTTATTGACATTAAAAAAGACAAGTAGTAGAACACAAAGCTGGAACATTAATGACTCATCGCTTCACTTCTAATTAAGTGGGACCGTAGTGTTCTACGGAGATGCTAATCTCACTGCAAGGAACACATTTTGCTTTATAATATACAAAAAAATGAACATTTATTGGTTTCCTGAGGAATCATTCTGACAATAAAAACACTGAGAACTACGTCTGGTTTCCCTGTTTCTTCTGGTTTTGGATCTTTCTTTTCAGCATCTGGTCCGGAATCAGGTCTGACTCTTTCACGTTTGTGTTTCCACAGCCCACCACAGGACAACTAGAGGGAAAAAGAAAAGGGAGACATCTCTGCATTGATACTCTTTCTTCAGACACGCACTTAATAAGACCAAATATCTCCCTCTCAGGTATTTGTCCCATCATTGTGCACGGACCACAATCAGGACTCAGAAAACAGGCAACTTTCTTTGACAATTTCATGAACCATGCAATGAGAGGTCATGGCAGTACCTCCGGGACCAGATAGACGTAATTTCATTCCAACATGACAATGGTACGATAGAGAAATGTGATTTTAAAGCAGACTGCTGATGCCACCCCAGCAGCAGGCTGTTTACTGCAGTAAAACCTGACTCTACTCTCTAACAGCCCTCTAAAGGAGTGTCTTACCAGCATTTCTTTTTCTGGTTGTGTCTCGTTTTGATAAGGCTTATTATGGCTTTTTCATCATAGCGATGGTTACACTTCTTATTCTTCACTGGGTTCACCATCTCCACCTTCAGTCAACACACACACACACACACACACACACACACACACACACACACACACACACACACACACACACACACAAGGATTCAAAGCTCAAAAACATAATGAGAACATCCATTCAGGCTTCTTTTCTACATTATTACTATCAATCAATCTAATATTTCAATGCAGGAAAAGAGATAGAGATACAAAAATGTGGAAATGATTTGAAAAAACATTGTGTGGAACAGCATGAAGTTCTATGACGTGAAACAGCCCATCATCATCTGGAGGGCTCTACCTGCGTGAGGGGACAGGTCAGTTTAATCTGGCTTTGAGTAACGGTGATGTCTTCATCCAGCTCCTCCATATTCTGTGCTGACTCTTGGTTGTCTGAAAACACAAACACACACTACGTCTTTTAATGAACCAGACAAGTCGTGGACGACAAACTGGTTTGATAACAAAATGTCAGGAGAAAAATTCAGAGAGCAAGGATATGGATTCAAACCAAACTAAATTTAGCAGAAGACACCCAGTCACATATATTTACACAGCGGCAGCACACATAGCCTGAAGGTGTTTCAGCAAACGATGTACACTTATCGACATGTACACACACAAATCTCACACAGGTGAACAGATATCCAACACACCCACACATACATCAAGCAACCTCCCCTTTCAGACACTTCACAGCATAGCGTGTTTCCAATATTTATCTTATGCCCAACCACAGGTTCAGTTCTTGAATATTGACAATCATTGTGTTTAAGTGTCATTAAGCAGATTAAATGATGCCTCCTGGACTGGTTCAGTGTCATGATGCTTTATAAACTCACAGATTTTAATCCGGCCTTAACGACAGCAACACACAAGCATTATGAAGCCCCCTCTTGTTTGGAGCACGAGGGACAAGAAGATACTGACAGCATATTGACTGATCTCGTAAAATCAGTTCACATCTCAAATAATGTTGTCTCTCTCATAACTCTGGACTGAGTCAGGCCCCAAAAAACTGATGCATCCTAAGTTCTGCCCATAAACTGTAGGGATGCTAAATGTGGTAATTTGCTGCAGGGTGGCCAACAATAATAATTATAATAACAATAACAATGAATTATTTTTATTATTATTGTTGTTAGAACAAAATTCGCCAACTCTGGTGTGCTTGCTTGAAGTTATATTTGTTATCTTGAAATAAGGGCACATTCAGCAATTTATCTCTGCATCTTTGACGCTCTCCTGCAAGCACAGCAGTCTTTCAAAGGTCCTGAATAAATTGCATTGAGTTTAACAGCAGAGAAATTCACACTGTTACCACATCTTTACAGCTTTTCTTGTTCTTACCTTGGATGAGAGAGTTTTTGATGCTCTCCTTGAAAGCCACTACTTTCTGGTGATTCTGCAGATCAGCGTCAGAGAGCCTGGTGATTCTCTCTGCGAATTGTTCTTTCACTTGGGCAGACAGACTGAACATAGTCTCTGGCTGCTGTGGAGTGGCCTACAGAAACCAAAGTAAATGCAATTTACTCCTCGATACTTATTCATTGTTTTCTGTGACATTTAAGGCTAACAGTTTGACATTAAGTCATCCAAAATTAAATAAACACACAAAAAAAACAACGAAAAAAACAAATGTATGTGAGCGACATTCTTAAGAACTTATCATCCAATTACATTTTCAGGTCACACATCAGTACCGAGGCTACAGACAGAAATCAAGCATTCCACATATGTAACAGGACCATTACCTGTGATATGACTTGTTGCACAGTGTCAATAAAGTAATTAATCTCGCTGTCCAGCCTGGCACACTCCAGCATCATGGTCTCCATTTCTTTAATGGCAGATGTCATGTCTTTATCTGTAACACAACAAAAGTAGTCACATCGTTCACGCAGTAAGAATTACAAAGACACTCTACATTTACGAAATGCAAATATACTGTATATACAGTATCATATAAAACAAGTGGACAAGTGTTGCATTGCAGCTATAATAAACCAGTACTCACTTCGCAATACGACAAGATTCTTGTTTTATATTTATTATTGAATCATAAATGATTTACTTACATGTAAGCGTTTTGCATTGTAGTTTGCCAAGGCAAAGCTGAAGTTATTATAATTCAGGGTACAAAATAAAACACTGATTTAAATTTACACTGACATCTGAACAGTAATCTGAGAGTAATCTGATTAATCTCTTACTGAGAAAAACTATTACTATTGTGTTGTTACTTTCACAGACTTCAGTATTGAAGTATTTTTTTAAATTCAATATTAAAGTATTGATGTTGTAATATACTTGTAATATTCCTAAAATACTGTAACAAACCGTAAACAATTCAGTCTACAGTAATGCATCACATCTGAGTAACAGCATGGATGTGTGTGAACACACAATATTCAACTGCCAGGTCAAAATACCGGAAAAAAAGTACAATATGTACATCGTAAGTGCAACGATAGTAACATAATGTATTAATGAAAGACGGATATGATGCAGTAAAACGATAAATGACTTACGTGCGGTGAGTAAATTCAGTATAATGTAATAATAATAGTTATATTTGCATTGGAACAAGCAATGTTAGGAATCTCTACAGCTGACGTTGAAACGAACAAATGATCTTTACCCTGCGCTTCTGCTAAGTCCATCGCCACATCTGTCACGATATCCATTCCCGTCCCGATGTCTGCCTGACAGGACTTGAGGCTCGACACGGCTCCGTGAACCAAACTGAGCGACATGACGACGCGTTTCTGTTTCGTCTCAGCTCCAAAACCACCGCCGCGTTTATATGAAGCGAAGCTAACCGGCCTGACGTTAGCTGCTAGATGCTAATCTGTTAGCATCGCCTTCTTCGCGCTGACTTAACGAGTGTTTGAAGCAAAGCTGGACAATGTTTTCATCTGTGTTGCTTTAATTCGCTATTGCTATGATGAAAGTTACAGCTAAATGTTAAATAAATTAAGGAAACAATGCGCACGAAACACGCGCGAAGAACTACTCGTTAGAATACATTTCTAACTTCCGGGTTTGCTTTTCAAAATAAAACTGTTGAAACAAATAGCATCTTGAACAATTGTTTTATTGATGGAAATTAATTTGGACATGGTATGAATATACAAAGTTCATAAGTTCAATAGGCAATATAAAATTATCTATACATGCATTTATTAGTGCATAAAGACATTGATGTCAATTAATTATTTCAAGTAAACATCTCAATAGGACTTTTTCATTACAGATATCGAAGAACATTGCAAATAATAAAAAGAATGGAGACTGAACACTTAGCTTTAAGGTTATGGTACAGTAATACTAAACTTCTCCTGGAATGACAAATCAAATGCATTGCAGAATACAATGAATGAACGACTGTCTCAACCAAAGAATAATTTGTTAATGAAATGCTTCATCCAGAGCTTCACAGTATTGTTCTGAATTCATCAAAAATGAAACTGGGCACATGGGCTTCAGCCACCTTAAAAATACAGAGAAAATGAATGTACATCATTATAAAACAGACTTAATGGTTAAAAGATGCCTATAGCTGCATTTAAATAGAAACAGTGACAATTTACTATAGTTGAAAGGAATTGCATCTTAAAATCACTGTGACTAACATTACAGCTACAAAGAAGTTTGAAGTAGAGCGCTATGGGGTCAAACACCAGAATTCCACACCACAACAAGATGATGCAAATTGTTGTCATTGACCAAATTTCGAAAACATAACTAGCAGCATTGCTGAAGTTGTTGTTGTCTTACCTTGCGCGAAAGTTTTGAGTATTTTACATAATCTTCCAGAAACATCAGGGCTCCCACCACATCGGAGGGTACGTCAGGAATCTTCTGGCTACAGTGGGGTCAAATGAAGTTCATGAAATGCCCGAGTTCATAAAGCCAGCCATAACAAAATGTGTTTCATAGAATGTAGACATATCAAACTAACAAAAAGAGGTAACAAAATTTATCACATTAAAACTACTGGTACACGTTTAAGATAAAAGTCCAAATTTAAATAAAATATGTAAGTTATGTATTAATTCCATAGAGGTCATATCTGTTCTGTTACCTTGTGCATTGCTCCATGATAGAACGGATGAACTGGCCAATGAGAGCCAGGAACTGCTGTGTGTGTCTGGAGTGGAACTGCTTGAGCAGGGTGAGCAGGCCGAGGACCAGAGGAGGCCAGTCAGCTGGGTCTGTGGCTTTCCTGCAGGTCATTCCTGGAAAATCACAAGACGATTCCAAAATGTTTGTTTACACACGAATGAAGCCTTATTTAAGTCTGATCTACTGAAAAAAAATCCACTAGAAAATGTCGCAGTTACACCAAGAATCTGCCCCTCTGTAATTCATTAAAGCTTCCTGTGCTGACTACTGATTTACTTTGTTTCTTCGAATAATGTTGTGTGTGTGTGTGTGTGTGTGTGTGTGTGTGTGTGTGTGTGTGTGTGTGTGTGTGTGTGTGTGTGTGTGTGTGTGTGTGTGTGTGTGTGTGTTCATTGCAGAAGACAGCTTGCTCAATTAGAAGAACACATTCAAAATATAAGAGAGGGGCCAACAATGAGTGTCAGATCTTGTTGATGCAAGTGTCCACTTGAAAAGTGACACCCACCCTAATATATACCAAAAACACTGATGGGGAAACCATGTAAGAAAAAACTGATGATGTGACGGAGAAACAGAATGAGAAAATTGAGTCACACAACACAAACATCTTAGCACACCGGTTTAACATGTTGTACTCAACTCATTAAAAAACACACAGTAAGTTCTGTCGTATGGTTAAAAATGTAAATGAAAACTTGCCTTGGTTTTTGTTGTACTGAAGTTTTGGCAGCTGAGCGATAAGAAACAGGAAGTTGATGATAGGGAAGTAAGGCAGGCGCTTTGTGGTGATGTAAATCTACACAAAGTCAGACAAAAGAAAAACAGTCAGAGGATTCTGTAATCTGTACCAGCACAAAACAGAAGATAACACCCCTCAAACACTAAATCTGATAATTAGTGAAGGAACATAAATAATGTCCAGACCTTGTTGAGAGGGTTATGAATGCCAGCAGCTTCCAGGTAGGCAGTGATGTCATACAAAAGAGTGTTGTCCTCTTTAGGGTAGGGCAGAGATGGATCCTGGTAGTGAGCTTCAATGTCTGCCAGCAGAGATCTGCACAGCAACAGGAAGAGTTAACATGAAGAGGAAGAATAAGAAAAGACAAAAATGAAGTGAAGAATTACAGAAAAACTCATTTATCTGCTAGTATTTAGTATTATTTGCCTGAAAACCATAAATATGATCAACATTTTCTAGGACCATAGATCATCTATGAGCATCTACATGAAACAAAGATTTTCCTCTCAGCCCTCAAGCTTTTATTTATAATGTGACACAAATACAGAAATATTAGAGACGTGTTACGGAGTACGTTGAAGTGGTGAAACTGGACTGACTTGTTGAGGTTTTCCAGAGCAGCAGCGAGGTGTTTGGAATCAAATTTGCAGGAGTACTTCAGCTCATTTGCAATCTGCTGTCGAAGAATTTGCATCTGACCCACCTAGAACATGAAATTGTTTGTTATTTTTACAGCAAACTGTGTTGACATTGGAATTTGAGAGATGGTAGAAAATGAAAAGTGGTAAAAACATACAGGAGAAAGGAGAGTAAAAGAAGTAAGTAAAAGGAGTAAAAGAAACATTAAAGCACAATTTGAGCTCATGTTTCATTTACAAAGAGTGAACTGTGAATATCAAATTATTAATAAATAGTTACTCCTGTCAACATTAGAGAATATCATAAACCACTACTACCTTCATGATGGCCTCCAGATATGCACCCCAGATCTTCTGGGTTTTTGCCACAGCGCTGGCGTACACTTTGCTGGCATTTGCTGTTCAGAAAACAATTTTTTTTTATTTATCAAAAAGTAAAAAGATCCTGGCAGGTCATTGGCTTTTCTAAATGAAAACCTACCCACAATTCCTTGGACTGGGTTGACAGTACCCATCATGACTTTAAAAACATCCACCACAGCTTTGTCCTTCAGGATGGTTTTCTGAAGCATTACCAGGAAGTTCTGATGGGACAAACACGTAAGGAAAGGTGTAAATATATTAAGTATAATATATTCAGTGAAGATGTCATAAAATTTCCCCACTGACCTGAGAGTAGTCATTTCTCTCCCCTGTTTCTGTCAATAAGAGCCTGTCTGAGACCTTTTACATGTAACTACCTGAAGTTCCTTGACAATCATGAAGCAGAGCAGGCGATCTAGACCATTGAGGCCAAACGTCCCCAGGGTGTTCTGGATCTCTGAGAACAGCCTGTTGTTGGTGACCTCCTGGTGGCTCTTCATGTCATACCAGGTGTTCATCTGGTCAATGTAGCAAGTTACCCTTTGGAGGGAACCTATGCTTGTCAGATTACAATCACTTCATTCATTTTTTTTAACTGTTCTGTTTAAATTGTATTCTTAAATTTAAATCCTAAGCCTTACTTGGGATCAGTGATTCTGAGGACTTCTCTGCAGAGACGACCAATGAAGGTGGCAGATTCATCGACAGGGGGAAATTTTGGGATGGGGATGTGGGTGGACTGGTGCACACTCTGCCAGTCCTGGATCTAATTGGATATAAGGCAAGAAGCAATCACTCAGCCCCCGTTGCTGACAAGCAGACCACCGAACTAAGCATCTTGCATTGATTACAGCGTGATGAAATGGTTTTAGTGCACTAACAGGAATGTGTTTAGAAACAGTGGATGGCTAGCTAATGAGCTATGCCTGACCTTGGCTCTGAGGAAGGTGTTGCATTCCTGTTCTACATTGTAGTTGATGATGCGGGATACTTCCTCTTGCCAGATTTTGAGACCATAAATGCTGACGTAGTCTTGAATGTACTCAAATGATCTGTAGAATCCATCCATGGTAGCTGCCATCTCCTTCAACTTGGGCATTAACTCGCTTGTCTGTGAAAGTAGAAGATTCTTTAGTACGATATGCTCTGCTGTTATATCCTTTCACAAATGACAAGAGGACATGGATTAGTTTGGATATTGTAGGGTATGAAAGAAATGTCCTGTGTTGAATTCTACGTAAAACATGCAAAACCGTTCTGTTTTTTCACTTCATTACAAAATGTAAACATAAAGGTACAGTAAGCAGTGATCAACAGATGGCAAACATGGTGACTGACCTTAGCCTTGGGGTTGAAGATCAGTCCTTTGTGAAGAGCAAAAGCTACCCTCTTTACCAGTTCCTTCCTGATGCCATCCTCCAAAAGCTGCTTTGGATCCACCTAAAGCAACACAACATGTCTGTAAAGTAAAAGCCACTGCAGTTCTGGAAATGCATTGTGTCTGAACAAAACCCCTGCTCCCATGCTGTGGTAAAGACAGAAGTGTAGAATATTGTCACCATTCTGAAAGTCAAAGTACGGTCATCTACCTTAATGATCCCAACTAGAGTGGTCTTCATCATCAGGATCCCCTCCGTGAAAATGGAGATGTCATGGGTGAATTTAGCTACCTGTGTTCACATTTAGAAAAAGTAGTTGAGACAATACGAATCACATCTGGAAAGTATTAGTTAGTAATCCTCTATGTCAATGTGCATTAACAAGAGATGCCAGCCATACTTGAGTCTTATGATTACAAATGAGAAATTTTCTTTTTGTTTTTGAGTGTATTGAAATTTACCTGCAAATCAAACTCTTTATGCACCAGGCTTGATTTCAGGGTGTTTGACTCTACTTAAATGTGCCTTTTCAACAATAGCCTGACAAATTTCAACTAGATCTTTTCTTCAACTAGGTCTTTTCTATTATGTAACTCACATCAAAGGCTATACGTGCGATTGAAAATTTTTCAGAATAGATGCTTCTATTTCTGTTTCTTTGATTTCATATTATAGTTTTCTTTTTGTCTTGACACTCCAATTTCTAAATGAACTAAAGGTGACTTTTTCCAACTACAACAGTTGTTTTACTTCATAGCGAGCCCCAAGCTGGGAGTAGTCCTTCAACTTGTCCTTATCTAGCCGAGTCGGCACCTCCATAATGTCATGGATCTGGAGTTTAATGATCTTGGCCAAAGAGGTGAACATGCTCTCCGGGATAATCTGGAGCACCTAAGTTAAGAAGACAAAAAAACTTACACTGAGCACCAAGATGAATGCAGTGTATATTCAAGGGTATTTTAAGACATTAGAATTGAGATTAATCTTCAAAAAGATACGGCACACTATGCTGAAGATGAAAAATGAGCTATAGAAGCAAATCCTCTGGCATATATATCGTGGCATGTGGCTGATGAAACCAGAAGGTAATAGCATCTTTAGGTACACATCCACTAAGTGGCTGTTTTGGGGTAAATTTGCCAAACAGATGGTTGTAGAAGCATTAATCATGACTGCAGCTGTTACTGAACAATTTACAGCATGCAGAGCTCATTTGTTAATTTTCTGAAACCCTGTTAAAAAAAAAGTTCATCTATACCACAGGATATGTCAAAGATTGCATTCTCGATGCTGAAAACTTTGTGAAAACTTGACTTGAACTTACCTTTCTTACATAAGACACCAATTCTCCAGAATAGAACTGTGAGACACTCAGTAGGTCGGCACTGTTGGCCTGGTTAATACGCAGCAATGGAAGGTCCAATGCAGATGCCAGCTGGGGCCACAAGGAGAGAGTTGTTTTAGCAACACACATGATGATTCTCCAAATCAGGACAAACTTATGAGAATAAATTGAGAATGTTGTTCTTTCCTCCATGCTGAGACACATTTGTATGTGAATCGGGCATAAATATTCCTCACCTTTAGAAATGTAGCTCTCAGTTTGGTAACCATGGATGGGCTGGCTCTGATGCTCTCCTGCATGATTGATGTGAAGCTGCAGAATAAAGCAAAAAATAAATAAATAGTGAAATCGCTGCACAGACAGAAACCTACACGCAGCGCAGTGCAGTTGGAAGAGAGCAAATGCAGCCTGGTGATTTTGGTGGTTGAAGTGTAAATATAAGTACACTTAGACAATGCACCTATCTGTTCGGCTGACCATGTGATCTGTCATTACCTGCATAATACTGGGGAACTTCCACGTGTTCATATGTGAAAAGCAGTCATAATTACCATGCAGCTTTCAGGTAAATTGACTTCAGTGCTTACAAGACAAGTACCTGTCAATGATCTGCCATGCATAGGACAGGTCGCCAACTATCTGCATGGTAATAAGGACCTCCTCCTTGATATTGATGGTGCGGATCATTTGATGTAGGAACTTCCTGGTGTCTGCCAAGAACTGACAGACCTGCAGGTTGGACTCTAACTGGTGGAACTCCTGGACCTGAAGGCCAAGAAAGAAAAGTATATACAGAATCTATTACTGAAAAAATAAAAATTTTGCAAACACAGCTGTATCCAGACAGGCATCCATCTGGAAGTCATATTTTCTTGATATTCATCAAGAATTCTCAAATGATGCCAATTAAATGTCAGGCTCATGAGGATAATTTGGCGGTGGCACAGAAGATAAGCAAAGTGTGTTAACAGTTATTAATGATTATATAAACAAATTGAATCCAGTGGGATTTTGTTAAAATCATATTTGCTCCATTTCTTATTTTACCCTGCAGAAGAATAGACATGAGAAAATGAGAGCATCAATATACAATGAACTATGGTGACATTTTTATTTTGTATTCTGATGCCACTTTGTTTATATGCATTTCATAGTAGTTAATTTGGTCTCATTGGGTTTTTTTTTTAATCAATTTGCATATGTTGTTTTGCTATGGCAATGAAAGTAAAAACCAGAAACCATAAAATAGTAAAAAAGTTTTTCAAACATCCATCCATCCATCCATCCATCCCAGCAGAGACATCAGCTCATCACAGGCCACATTATTCAAACAATGTTATCGAATTCAAAAACCAAAATATGCCAGTGAGAGTTGAGCTAACCAAATCACGGAGAGAGAGACACCAGCATTGGATTAATATGGAGATGTGAAGCCAGTGTGATGTGTGATTATCTTCCTCACCTCAACAAGAGCCTGTATGAGCTGAACAGTCTTCCTCCCAGCAGCTGTGGAGTCCTCGTAGTTCAAAGACTCAATCTGCTTTGAGATTTCTCTGAACCAAGCCTGTAAGTTCTCTGTGAAGAGGAATAAAGATGTTTACTACAAGCGTCGAGAAAAATCAAAGTATTTCATGTGAGATTTACGATGATGGTTAAGAAAATGTTTCTTTGTTCCAGCTGGAGTTGCAATAACAAAACTTTAGTGTGATTGATGTAAATTTTATCTGCCTCCCACCGCATGTGTGTCCTTGATGCATTTTTCTTCCATGATGTGTCCCTGTCTGGTTTGTTTTTCTGATCAGCAACAAGCTTGCACCTATTTAAGCATTTGTGTTCCAAGACTAAAACAACCCATGACAATAGGGACTGTCATACTAAATAACTACATTTCATTTCATCAGCACCACACCTTTGTGGAATCCTTCACCATTTCTGCCTGGTGTATCTCACCATTTTTCTCCACCCTGGTAAGAGGTTTGACGCCAGAGAAGACTTCGGCCAGCTCTGTCATTCTCTCTGACCCCTCCTTCTTGTAGCTCTCCCATTTGATCTGCTTCTCTGATAACATCTGCCGGAACATCTGGAAAAAGAACAGAGCAGATGCTGAGTCAATGAGGAGGGATTAGGCACATGAGATGTGTAATGAGAAACATTAAATTTGTGTCCTTTCCTAGCAATAGACTGACTAGCCATATGCCATCTCACTGTATGCTATCAAGAGGCAGAAGGGACACACCTAACATGAAATACAGTTCGCTGGTTCACTTTGGAATTATTCTGGCATTGATTTCATGTTTTTGATCCTTATTTTTCCATGTTTCCAATCACTGAGCCAAGTCTCTCACCTCTTTAAGTGTGAACTCAAACTGAGCAGTGTCCAGCAGGAGCTGGAACAGAATTTTGGGTTTGTACTTGGAGTCATTGAGCACTTGGTCTTTGATCTGACGAAGTCGCTTGTTGTTTAGGTCATAGGCTGGAAAGCAAAAAAAGAATTATTAACTAATTAACTAAAGGTAACTTAAAACCCTAATTTACTAACATCATATTTCCAGAGTCACAAAGTTGAAAATAAGGAGAAATGTACTAAATGTCACTATACTCTTAGTGCTAACTGGAATGGATAAACAAGAAAGTCAGACTTGTTCAGGGTAATAAAACACAGGACAGACACAATCTATTCTTATAAACGAGGATTCTGCCTAATATTCTCACCAGACTCTGCAGAGTGTAGCATCAGCCAGCGGATAGCAACATTGCAGTCCCTCAGACAGTTGAGCAGTTTGGGAATGTTGTCCAGGATGAACTCCTTCCTGAGGAAACCTTCCTTCAGGAGCTGCTGCACCTGAGGCCTCAGGCTCTCCATGCTAGCTGCATATTTAGTGGCCTAGATATACAGCGATGGTGGTGGTGTGGGATGAAAGATATAGTTTGGAATATCTCAAAGCATTTCAAAGTGTGTAGATGACACATTATCAGCTACGGTTCAGACGTCTCTTAATGCTACAGAACCAGCATTTTCCATGACTACAACTAAGTCCGTCTCTCTTAGTACCTGTGCTTTAATTTATGTGTTTTAATTTAAGCTCCTATAAATTCACCATCACACTTTTCACAAGTTTACAAAAGTTTTCAAAGTCACTGATTTGATTTGAATCAATGTGTTCCAATTTAGATTCTGCAAACGCAACATGGCTGACCTTCTGCATACACCGATATCAGTCCCTGCATATATTAGCAATTCACGCTGAAATACTGTAAAACTGACAAAAATGAGCGCTGGGTGACAATGAAGTCAACATCACATAGTCTTACTAAAATACCTGTTCTTTGATGTTAGCAGAGTCCAAGGTGTAGTTGAGAGCAGTCTTGGCAGCTCTGTAAGGTTCCCATGCCTCCACCAGGTTCACAGTGATCCCCATGTAGATACTGATAACCTGCAGACAGAAAACACAAACACTTTAGTTAACATTCACCATCAAGACCTGAAAGCAGGCAGCAGAACAAAAACAAGTGGCTAAAAAGTGTGGCATTTCAGCCAGCACAATTAATTCTGAACATACAAGCATTCTGTGAAGGGTCCTCTTGCAGGATTAGGTTACGCTGTACTTTACAATAACACCCAACATGCTGGTTGCCCTTCGTACATTACCGAGCACACACAACAGCAGCACAAATGGATTGATTGCTTAATAGAAGTTAAAGCCGCTTAATAGAAATAAGTAATGCAAATTCCAACTTGTGGAATGATTTTGTGTATTGTTATTTATAATGTGTTACTGAATGTTTGTTTAACTTTATTATGACCTCATGTCTTCCAAAAATCAGCTTGATACTTAATGTTCATCACACTTGCTGTACATTCAAAAAACATGCATTGGTATCAGGGTTAGTAAGTTGGTAGGGTTTGCTCGGTTGTAGCATCTTCATGTGGCAGGTTAGAAGATTGGCGGTGTTTTTCTTGACAAAACATCCAACAAAGCTACAAAGTAAGCAACCTAACAACCAAGGATAGATCCTGTTTATTGGCCGCAATGCAGAGGCTCCATGAGTGCGCCATAACATTTTCATAAATGCGGTTTTACTCATTTCTGATCTACCAGCATGATACTACCGATGGAGGATAAACCTTACAGGATGGTGAGTGAACAAATCTTCCATAAATCAAATGTCTTACCCAGTTGTCAGGGAAGTATTTGTCCACTATCTCCCTCATCTTGGCCTGCTGGGTGTGCAGTATGGAGGGGCTAAAGTATAGGCAAACATACAGCATGGCGGCCTGGTTAGCTAGTGCTGTGCTGCGATGCTCTGGTAAGGGGTATGCAGACACCTGGTAAACAAGATGACAAATTTGATTTTAGGTGGAGACCATGAAATTTAACATCTTCACACATGGTAATACAGTAGTCTCATAAACTCTGAAATAAAGTGATGTTTGTCCAGTTGTTTCTCACTTGGTTGTATATATCATCTGAACGCAGCCTGCCAATGACCATACTAATGAAGGTGGCACTGATGGGAACTCTTTGGAAGTAGCTCTCAGGATAGTTGGCTGGTCGTTTGGCTCCTGGCTGACTTGAGTAGCCAGTGCTGCGCAGGAGTTTGCAGATGTCATCAAGGTTGGAGTCAGCTGATGACCGTGCAGCACTGAAAAACCAGTCAAACAAAAAATTGGTAAGTTTTCAACTTGAGGCAAATGCAAACAAATGTTTTGATATTTTGTGATGTTAAAATATGTAGAAGATGTTTTATTTGGTGATTAATTTTGCCATAATATCTTAAAATATCTTATAATGCCTCTGAGTATGTCTTAGTGCTTGTGTGTGTTCTTAAGTGCACCTGATAGCTGACCCAGGTGCTGCTGAGAATAACACACTGAACATAAATCTAACAACACATCACTGAAACATATTTGCATTATTTTAACCTATAAAGTAACCTAAAAAGCAACAGTTTCTTCACCTTTTTTACAGCAAAAAAGCTGTAAAAAAAAAAAAAAGTGAAGGAAAAACTCCAACATTTCTGTTATGTCCCATGTCTAGTTAATTTACATTAAGGGGTGATATATTTTAATCAAATGTATTTTTAAGTCTCACATAGTGACTTGGCTCGCTGTGAGTGATCTCAGTAGTGAATTACACACTTCAAACTTTTGAGAACGCTATATAATGTTTCATGTAGGTGCATGAGTCACAACCTGTATCTGTAGTAAGAAACAAGCATCCTCTCTCTGACCTCCCCTTCAATTTTCTGGTCAATAACCAGCAGCATGACTCCATAAAGGTAGAGAGCCTCACACTGAGTGAAAGAGAAGAGTGTTTGTATGGAATTTATTTTAAATGCTAAGCATGAAAACTGATGTTACTCCTGTGATGTTACAAAATCAAAACTGATTTGCATGTGTTTTTTACCAAAAGTTGTTTCCCATCCTCGTTTAGAAGCACAGTCTCTAGGGTCTGCTGAATATAAACACCCTCATGTAGGTCATCTAAATATCTGAAGAGAGGGGAAGTAATCAAATTATTTAATAAAATCTTGTAATATATTCTTTATCATGTTCTTTAATTTAAAAAGAAGAAAGAAGAAGTCTGTTAATCACGATCAGAAACTATGATTCAACAACTGATGTGATTTCATATTTTAAATAACTCTTTAATATGAGTTAAATTAAAAGTACTTGAAAATAAATTTAATTAATAAAAAGTCCATCTTACCTATTAAGATCAACTATATATTTGTGAACACTCTCAAAAGCCAGATAGAACCTTGAAAGAATCTCAATGTTGTTCTCCCTAAACTCTTCATCCAAGTCTTGAAGCTCAGGTTTGGCTTCCATCTTCCCATCATAATACTCTGGACCCTGGTGAAGAAGTAACATCTTGAAACAATTACATTCAATATTCAAACAATACTCATGTCTTCATGTAAGTGTTAACAGAGTTCCACAAAAAAGGGACAAAGAAGAAGAGCTTTTCCATACAAATGCAAATAGTTCCATGATAATACACAGAGTTAACATAGCCATCAAATAAGTGAACTTAGTGGATAATGCACAACTATAAATAATGATAACACCAAATGCATGGGCACACTTAATTTCTTATTAACAAATCGGGTTGCCACTTCAGTTTTTGTACGTTAAAGTTAAAACCATTGTTCAAGGCTCAACAGGTCTCTGTCCAGATTAAATTCACCTTAAAGTAGCTGAAGTCGCAGATTATGTCTCCATATTTCTGCTGGTCACTTTTGTCTTTCAACCTGAAAACTGCAGGGATGAAGTCAGAGAGGCGCAAGAGCTCAGCAATGATGGCATTTCCTCTAGAAACTATCCTGAGGATCGCCTGGCCACAGAGGTTGTTCTCTGCCAAGAAGTCCACCATGGTGGCTGCAGTAAGAGGAGGAGGATGACAACAGTCACACTGACTTTGCAGCAGGCTGACTGGTTGGACACTCCAGCTGACTTAACGTAGGATAACTGAAGAAGAAGAAAACAGCTATTTACAATACAATTTATAAGTGATTGTTTTCAGCTAGAAAGTGCAATTCTATAACAAGAGTGTCTATCATTACCTATAATCAACCATATGACGCCCCTGAAAAGTAATAGCTAACGTATTATAGTTGTATTACTTGTACATAGCAATGGACCGTACATTGTAAGTACTTTGTGATGATGAACGGTTTCTCACTGCTCATAAAGTGCACATAATCTCTTCAGTTAAAAATTAAGGTCGTTAGTCCTAAATCATTTGCATTTGCTACACTTATCAAATCAAAATACACGCAGCTCTATTTTGACTCGTTATTTGTTTTTTATAGAGATATCAAGCATTAGCTGTTAGCTCTTTTCATTAGACAACATAGGATTAGCACATAGCCTGCTAGCTCCTTTGATGAGCCTCGATAATACAAAGAATAACACACAGAAATATTCGAACATGGCGCTGTAAAAACGTTTTTGGTTTTTTTTAATGTTTTGATGATTTAGTACGTAAAAGAAGACTGATGTTAAGTCAAAAGCTGTAGAAAAAGTCGTGTCACTTTTACCTCCCCACTTCCGTTGTTTACTTCCTCATGACCAGCCACATGACAGGCGTGAAGCTGGGTTAGTTTGTTTCATCACATTCAGTGCGCCGGAGAGAAGCGGGGAGATGTTCGACGACTACCCTCAAGCGCCCAAAATACCTTTGCTCAAATGTGGACGTGATAATTATCATTTAACACTTTTTTAACGGTTGTCTAAACTATCTGAAAAGATACTTCCTGTTGATGTAAATGTATTTTTATTGTACTATCTTTATAGCTGAATAATTGTGTACCGAGGTGTACCTGAGTCATACCGGACTGCGGGATGACTTGCTAAAAATAAAAATATTAAACATCATCGGTAAAAAAAAAAAAAAAAAAATATATATATATATATATATATATATATATATATATATATATGTATGTGTATATATATATATATATATATATATATATATATATATATGTATGTATATATATATATATATATATATATATATATATATATATATATATATATATATATATATATATATATATATATATATATAAAAATGTACGTGCATGTTTCTCTAGATGGCGACAGAGATCCACTGTACCCTCGGTTTGTCTGTCTCCATGCTGCTCCACTCCGCTGAGAGTGAAGATTTCTGTCTTCATTAGGGAGGAGTGATTTGCGGAGTCTGTAATGAGAAATAAGCTTGAACTGAAATTAAACTTACCTACTGTGAGATAAATCTGCAAATATGATATCCAGCAGTTTTCAGGCAACAAATATTTTCCTAAAATTCATTTTCTTTTCTAAAATTCAGAATTTCCTCCCACTTTACAAGCAAACCGCCATATGCTATGAAATATCAATTTAGTTAGAAAAATAATTACCCCTGATGGAGAAGAGTGGGTCTACTCTATATTAATTCTGACATGGTAGAAAAAGACAATCTGAATGATCAACGTGACAAACTAGGTGAATGAGCATAAACCCTTCATTTTTTGATTGGATTGGACTTTTATTGCCAATGTTTCTAACATGCTGGCAATCTCTGGCTTCAGGGCAAGCCAAGGGTTAATAACCATCCTATAGAGAGAGCTGTTTGTTTGACTTGACACCTTTCTATATCAGGTTTCATTTCAGTCCTAAATTTGTTAATGTATCTGAGTGCTACAGAAGACTGTCTGTCCTCTTTATTTAACATTCTTCAGGTGACAATTATTCTAAAATGTTTTATACAACAATGATGCATCACTTCAATTGCAATTTGTCTTTGAATTGTAAAGGCTTCTCCGCTTGAGGGTCTCTTTATAGATTGTCCTCATAACACTTTTACTTTATTTATTAGAGCAGAGTGGTGATTGACAGGAAGCTGGGAGACATATGGCAAGGTGAGCTGCACTTAACATTCTGAATAATATGCTTCTGATGTCGCTGAGCCATTCAGTGCCTTTATTTTGATGCATTTTGTATTTTTAGAGAGAAAGACAGGCAGCAGCAATTAAGATTCATCTCTCGCCTCATCATTGACCCGGTTGTCCACAAATTACACAACTGTGTCCCTGTGGTCACTGGATTTATTATCCGTTTACTATCACACCAAGGTCACATTCTCAGCAGCACCTGGGTCAGCTATACAGGCTTCTTGGGAAGCATCATGAAAGGTTTTCACTAATGAGGTCTCTCAATACACACTGTCTTTATTAACCTTCCTGCACCATCTGGGTTTTCACTCCTTGTCAGCATGATGGTCTTTGCAGAATCTCATTTGAGAATTTTTTTTATTAAAAGATACGTGATTGTGATCCATTGACGGTCTAGGTAAAGAATACTTTGTTTGTACAGAATTAGTGAAATGTAGTTCTCATCGATTAACATTTCAAATGCATATGTATATTCATAGGATATCTCCTGAAGACTGAATGACCTTCAGGTCTCTACCTGTTAAGAGCACTGTCAGAACTCAATCCCTGAGGAGTTACGTTTTGTCATTTAATTATCAATTGTACTAAATCCCATGAGTGAACTGACAAAAAATGATTTCCTCTTTCAATTCATTTCACCCTGTTCCATATTCTTTGCCAACAATCTCACCAAATTGCTTTCAAGAGCATTATCGAGCAAGTATTGAACTGAGTTTTATCATTATATTATGATTATGTCTTTGAGGACATGTGTTCTATGAATGAAAATACATTCAGGTGTTTGTGTGCAGTCCAAGGTTCATTCACAGAAGTATGCACGTATGAATTGTATGTCCCCCATTAGCAGCAACTCGACTTTATTCAGGTTGGCTAGTGATTAAATGTTTGCATGGCAGGAACTTTCACACCAATCTGAACTTTGTGAGGTGATTAAAGATGCCTCAATTTGTCGTCCTGTCCCGCGGCTACTTTTCCTCATTGATCAGGCATTGAAGAGAGAGCTGCGTTCAGCAAGTTACTCTCTTTGAAACACCCCGGATCTTCCTCTCCTCTCTCATGTGAGGGACTGTTTCACTGACATGTATGAAATGTAATCATTGCTAAAATTAGCTGTAATGTATAAACTTCATCCATAAGCATAATCGTCTGCTTGAGGAAGGACATGCAATTCAAAGAGCTCACACCAGGATTCATGTAACATTCCAAGGTGAAGTTGGCTTTCAAGTTCAAGTGCTCAAACCTGAATGGCAGGAAAACAAAGACGGAAATTAAAAGAGGTATTGGAACAGACAAGATGGTAGATAGAGTTTCAAAAATCTTTCAAGAGTTTCAGTTTTACCACAAATAAATCTGTCATTTCAATTAATTCTGGTAAAACTCACACCTTTACCCACACAGTAATTTGGTCTTGTAGCTAACAAATGTTTTCTGCGTGCGTGCGTGCATGTGTTCGTGCGTGCATGTGTGTCTGTGTGTGTGTGTGTGTGTGTGTGTGTGTGTGTGTGTGTGTGTGTGTGTGTGTGTGTGTGTGTGTGTGTGTGTGTGTGTGTGTGTGTGTGTGTGTGTGTGTGGTGGCAAGTCATCTTTGAGAACTAGATTTACAAGATGTTTCTGGATGTAATCCCTATCTGTCCTCAAAAAGGTTTAGGGTGTATGTGTTCTGAGTTGTCAAAAGACACAATGACGTTAAAACAGATGTAATCACACCGGATGTGATTCAATAGAGTGTATACACACCCAACCAGTGACGACACCAATGAGTCATAAGAACTGGACAAAGTGTCACTCTGCAGATCAGTGATAGGGGCTACACACACACACACACACACACACACACACACACACACACACACACACACACACACACACGCACACACACACGCACACAAACAACACAAACACACACATTCTCGAACGGACGGTCAGACGAACGAACCGAGGAACACAAGAATTACATCCCGCTTCAAAGTGGTCTTCTTCTTTTCCTTTCAGCTTTTCCCTTCAGGGGTTGCCTCCATCTAACCCTGTCTTCTGCATCCTCTTCTCTCACACCAACTACCTTCATGTCCTCTTTCACTACATCCATAAACCTCCTCTTTGGTCTTCCTCTAGGCCTCCTGCCTGGCAGTTCAAAACTCAGCATCCTTCTACCAATATATTCACTATCTCTCCTCTGGACATGTCCAAACCATCTCAGTCTGGCCTCTCTGACTTTATCTCCAAAACCTCTAACATGTGCTGTCCCTCTGATGTACTCATTCCTGATTCTATCCATTCTGGTCACTCCCAAAGAGAACCTCAGCATCTTCATCTCTGCTACCTCCAGCTCTGCCTCCTGTCTTTTCCTCAGTGACACTGTCTCTAGGCCAAACAACATCGCTGGTCTCACCACAGTTTGTACACCTTTCCTTTCATCTGAAACTCTTCTATCACACATCACACCTGACACTTTTCTCCACCCGTTCCATCCTGCCTGTACACGCTTCTTCACCTCTTTTCCACACTCTCCTTTGCTCTGGACTGTTGACCCTAAGTACTTAAAATCCTCCACCTTCTTGATCTTTTCTCCCTGTAACCTCACTCTTCCACTTGGGTCCCTCTCATTGACACACATGTCTTTGATTGTAATTGTCAGTGTTGGTTTGTCCATCCATTATTTAGTCCACCAAATATCTTCGCAACCGTTGCAGATAGACAGATGAAACAAAAAGCACATTACTTGGGTGGCAAAAAGGGAACGAAGATGAAATGATTACCTTGACCTTGACAAAACTAGGTCAAGGTCAAATTTCAACTTTTGTACACTCAGGACTCGGATAAGATAGAAAGACCAGGGAGAAGGCCAGTGTGAGTAAGACCATAGATCAAAGCACAAAGTAGGTCAGAGCACCAGCTTTGATCTTTGACCCATTCCCCTAGGTCAGGGTAAAATTTTGAATTCAGGGGTGTTGCGGGATGTTACAGTCTGTGACTGCACTGGTTCTATTAACACTCTTGGTGTGCAATACACACATGACAGTATCCTGGAAAATGGAGGTCTGTATAATACATGATAAGCAACTAAACAAAGCAGTGGTACATTAAATCGTGGAACCCTGATCTATTTAGAGAATTGAATCACTCCACATTTACAGAATGTATTTCCACATTTTAATACCTAAACTTGATTTTTATGAGAATATGTTAAACTCAGTTCTCACTCGGAAACAACACATTGATAACAGACAAGCTGACAAAAAGAGTCTCAAAACATCTTTCAGGAGTTTCAGTTTTACCCCAAATGGAAACTAACATTTCGATAAATTCTATTAGAATTTACATCTTCACACATAATTTGGTTTTATAGCTGATAAATGTTTTCTATCCGTGTGTGTGTTTGTGTGAGTGTACGTGAGTGTGTGTGTGCGTGCATGTGTGTATGTGTGTGTGAGTGTGTGTGTGCGTAGGGTGGCAATACCAGTCTTCTTTGAGAACTAGATTAACAAGATATTTTTGCACTTAATCCCTATCTGTCCATAAAGAGGTTTAGGGTGTGTGTGATCCACATTGTCAAAAGACACAATGAAAAATAAAAACATGTGATCATACTGGATGTCACTCATTGGAGCGTATACACACCCAACCAGTCACAACACCCAAGAGTCATGAGAACTGGAAAGAGAAGGCTGGCTCAACAAGTGCAAACGGAATCAATCAACACTGAAGATCAGCTCCTGGTAGACCGTGGTGTGCTGGGCCAGGATCATGCAATCCCATCAGTGCCCAGGGTCCCTCAGAGGCCAACAGGAGCCAAATATCCAACAATCCGGACTGCAGATCCACAGCAACAGAGTGACCCAGGCTCACAAACAGGCCCGAAGCCCTGGAAGTATCGAGATCAACACAGCCGAAGCACACAGGCCGACCACCATGGGCACAGGACAGGAAGGGTCCCGACATTGCCCTCGTTCCCCGCAACTCCCCACGTGCACGCAAGCACACAACCACGCATGCAGACACACACACACACACACACACACACACACACACACACACACACACACACACACTCTAACCCAGGAACACAAGGCCGGAGACAAGACAATAAGTAAATCAATGATACCTCCAGAAACTGACTAATGCTCCTGTCCTGCCACAGCGAGTCAACCCTCCAATGGACACACCAGACGGGGTAACTTGGTAATATTCCTCTATTTAATAATGATATCTGCAGAAGCTTCCTATCAGAGTTTGGAGATGAATAAGAAAAAGAATGATGAGAACCGTATCTACACCAAAAAACTTTCACAAATTGAAAAATATTGTCCCTTTGATTGAATTCCTTTCATCAAAATAAGATCCATTTGATCATATGACAATAATAATATTCATAATGCAGTAATTAATCAAAAAACTAAACAAATGTCATACAAATTGAATTACAGTGTGCCCTTGTGCATTTGCGCATCAACACTCGCCACTTAACCTCATCATGGATTTTTGGTGGTACCGTATGCGATACCGTATGCGAATTCTACTCGCTAAGTGCTTTAAACAGTTTATAAGAGTGGGAAAAGGTAATACAGATAGAAGGTGGTTTAATATCAGTATAGGGAGGGTTCATAAATGTTTAAATTACCGTAAATAATAAGATAAATAGTTTGTTGCTACATCGCGGAATTTGTTGTTCGCGTGTAGTTCCTGGAACGCATTAACCGCGAGGAACAAGGGCGCACATGTATATTCTTGGTGAGCAATATGCACATAACATATTGCATATGTTATGTGCATATGTTACAAATAACATATGGAGGAAACAGCATGTGCTTTAAAGTGTTGTCTCTATAATGCGTGACACACAACTAAACAAAGCAATGGTATGTAAATTGTGAACCCTGATCGATTTAAAGAATTGAATCACTCTATGTTTTCAAACTGTATTTTGACAAGGGAAGTATTTCACCTTTTTTCCACATTTTAACACCTAAATGTGATTTTTGTCATCCATCCATCCATCCATCCATCCATCCATCCATCCATCCATCCATTTTTTCGTAGACTAGATTACTGTAACTGTCTACATCCGCTTTCCTGCTTTGTGGGTCACGGGTGCTGCTGTATCCTACCACAGCTGACTATTCAACAAGAGGCAAGGTACGCTATGGATGTTTTGCCAGCACATTGCAGAGCAAGATTTTTATCAGTGTAAATTAAACCAAATTTTAACTGCAACACAATGCAGAGAGAAAGGAAGGGACCGGCCAGGAGAGGATTTATGACCACTATGACCACTGGAAGTCACAACACTTCCCAGAATGATTTTCAAGGCTAATAAATTTGGTTTAAGGGCAAAAAGCAAAATGCTATCATAGTAATGTTGTAATATCAAATTTGATCAAGTAGCAGGTGTTACTTTCATTGCAAGTCATTACTACCGCCATAGTTATTCATTCATTCATTCATTTTCTCAACCCGCTTAATCCGCTTACGCAGGTCGCGGGGCCTATCCCCGCAGTCTCAGGGCGTGAGGCGGGGGACACTCAGGGCACAACGCCAGTGTACCGCAGTGCCCCGCCATAGTTAATAGAATAGAAATAGTTTCTATGGAGACCTAAAAGTTATTGCATGTGCAATTGAACCTGATGTCTGCTCTGTGATTGAAATGGTCTGACATACATGCTGTCATGCTGTTAAGATTACTCAAATTGGTGAACAAATAGACCCACCATGCAAACAGACTCCAGAGTGAAGAACAAAAATCAGGGCTTTACTCTTTTTTTACACAATTCCAAATAATGACAGCTAGACAGGAAGATTAAAAGATTCACACAAAACTTATAGACAGTCTTCTGTATGGGAAAGGACATGGAATTCAAACAGCTCACATCAAGATTCACACAACATTCCAAGGTGGAGTTGGATTTCAAGTTCAATGGCTGAACCCTATCTGTGTGTGTGGACTTAACCAACCCTCTTCGAGAACTAGATTAACAAGATATTTTTGCAGGTATTTTCCTATCTTTTCTCAAAGACCTTTAAGGTGTGTATATCCGCATTGTCAGAAGACACAATGACAAAAAAAACAGATGTAATCACACTGGATATGTCACTCATTAGAATGGGTAGTTTTTTTAGTGGGTAGCCACATGATACCATACATGCATGCTATTGACTGACAGCATCCATGTGTGCACTGCGTTCCGAGACTCACTCCTGCAACTTTTCTTCAATACAAAAAGTATTTTCTTTAATAAAAATGTGTGCAGGAAAAGGTAATACAGATATAAGGTGTTTTAATTTCATTATGGGGAAGGTTCATAAATGTTTAAATTAATATAAATGATAAAATAAATATGTGGTCGCTATATCACAGAATTTTGTTTTTCACGGGTGGTCCTGGAACGTATTAACTACAAGTACCAAAGGATTACCGGTACTATATTTAAGTAAGTAAGTAAAGTAAGTAAGTAAATAAATGTCATACATACTGAATTACATTCTTGGTGAGCAATATGCACATGACAGTTTCCTGGAAAATGGAGAAAAACGCATGTGCTGTAAAGTATAGGTCTGAATAATACATGATAAACAACTAAACAAAGCAATGGTGAACCCTGATTTATTTATAGAATTGAATAACTCCAACCATCAATCCATCCATCTTCTCCCACTTAATAAAGTTCTGCTTCTTCTACTTATCCAGAGTTGGGTCGCAGGGGCAGCAGCTTTAACAGGGAACCCCAAACTTCCCTTTCCCTGGCCACATCCACCAGCTCTGACTGGGGGATCCCAAGGCGTTCACAGGCCAGTATTGATATATAATCCCTCCACCTGGTCCTGGGTGTTTCCTGAGGTCTCCTCCCAGCTGGATGTGCCAGGAACACCTCCCTAGGGAGGCGCCCTGGAGACATCTGTACCAGATGCTCAAACCACTTCAGCTGACTCTCTTCCACGCAAAGGAGCAGCAGCTCTATTCCAAACCCCTTGCGAATAGCAGTGTTTCTCACCCTATCTCTAGGGAAGACACCAGCTACCTGCCTGAGAAAACCCATTACGGCCGCTTGTATCCACAATCTCGTTCTTTCGGTCATGACCCATCGCTCATGACCATAGGTGAGGGTAGGAACGATGATTGAACAGTAGATGGAGAGCTTTGCCTCTTGGCTTAGCTCTCTATTTATTGCAACAGTGCAGTAAAGCAACTGCAATACAACTCCTGCTGCCCCAAATCTCTGTCCAATCTCACATTCCATTGTTCCCCTTCTGGTGAACAAGACCCCAAGATACTTAAACTCCTTCACTTGGGGAAGGACCTCATTCCCCACTCAAAGAAGGCAATTCGCCGGCTTCCTGCCAAGGTGCTAATCCTCATCCCTGCCGCGTCGCACTCGGCTGCAAACTGGACCAGTGAGTGCTCAAGGTCACAGGCCAATGACGCAAACAGGACCACATCATCTGCAAGAAGCAGCGATGCAATCCTCAGCCCACCAAAATGTAAACCTTTACCACAACTACATGTTGACATCCTGTCCATGAAAATCACAAACAGAATTGATGACAAAGTGCATCCCTGGCAAAAGCCAACAGCCACTCTGAACAAGTCCGACTTACTACCGAGAACTCGAACACAGGTTTCACTATGGGCATACAGGGATTGGATGGCCCTGAGGAGAGGCCCCCCACCCCATACTCCCGCAGTACCTCCCACAGTAGGTCCCTGGGGACCCGATCGTAAGCATTCTCTAAGTCCGCAAAACACATGTAGACTGGATGGGCATACTCCCAAGGCCCCTCCAGGATCCCTGCAAGAGTAAAGAGCTGGTCCGTTGTTCCACGACCAGGACGGAACCCACATTGTTCCTCCTCAATCTGAGGTTCGTTATTCAGACGCAGCCTCCTTTCCAGCATCTTGCAGGATGGCTGAGGCTGAGGAGTGTGATGCCCCTGTGGCTACGCACACCCTCTGGTCCCCCTTTTTAAAAGGAGGAACCACCACCCCAGTCTGCCACTCTTTCGGTACTGTCAAAGACTTCCAAGCTATGTTAAAGAGGCATGTCATCCATGACAGCCACTCAACACCCAGGGCCTCCATCCATCCATCCGTCCATCCATCCATCCATCCATCCATCCATCCATCCATCCATCCATCCATCCATCCATCCATCCATCCATCCATCCATCCATCCATCCATCCATCCATCCATTTTTTTGTAGACTAGATGACTGTAATTGTCTTTTCTACATCTGCTTTTCAGCTTTGTGGGTCACCGGTGCTGCTGTATCCTACCCCAGCTGACTATGGACAAGAAGTAGGGTATGCTTGCTAGCACATTGCAGAGCAAGATTTTTATCAGTATAAATTAAACTCAATTTTCACTGCAAAACAATGCAGAGAGAAAGAAAAGGACCGGCCAGTAGAGGGTTTATTACACTATGACCACTGGAAGTTACAACACTTCCCAGAATGAAGGCTAATAAATTTGGTTTAAGGGAATAAAGCTAAATGTCATCATAGTAATGTTGTAATATCACATTTGATCAAGCCACAGATATTACCTTCATTGCAAGTCATTACTACCTCCATAGTAGCACAAAAATGGTTTCGATGGATGAATGGATGGATGTATGTATGTATGGATAGATGGATGGATGGATGGATGGATGGATGGATGGATGGATGGATGGATGGATTGATGGATGGATGATAAAAATCATATTTAGGTGTAAAAATGTGGAAAAAAGGTGAAATATTTGATTGAACCTGATCTCTGTTCTGTGAAATGCTCCAACATACATGCTGTCATGCTGTTAAGATTACTCAAATCATTTAACAAATAGACCCACCATGCAAACACAGACTCCAGAGTGAAGACCAAAAATCGGGGCTTTACTCTTTTTTTACACAATTCCAAATAATGACAGCTAGACAGGAAGATTAAAATAGTCGCACAAAACTTATAGACAGTCTTCTGCTTGAAGCAGGACATGGAATTCAAACAGCTCACAGCAAGATTCACAAAACATTCCAAGGATTTTAATTTCAAGGGCTCAAACATGAATGGCAATAAAAGATAGATGGGAAGAGGTAGAGGAACAGACAAGCTGGCAAAAAGAGTCAAAAAATCTTCAGGAGTTTCAGGTTTACCACAAATAGAAACTCACATTTCAGCGAATTCAGGTGGAATTCACGCCTTCACACACAATTTGCATTTGGCGGCTGATAAATATTATTTGTCCTTGTGAGCAACTTTGTGTGTGTGTGTGTGTGTGTGTGTGTGTGTGTGTGTGTGTGTGTGTGTGTGTGTGTATGTGTGTGTGTGTGTGTGTGTGTGTGTGTGTGTGTGTGTGTGTGTATGTGTGTGTGTGTGTGGGGGGGGGGGTGGTGGGATTACCTGTCCACTTTCTTTGAGAACTAGATTAACAAGATGTTTTTGCACTTAATCCCTATCTGTCCTCAAAGAGGTTTAGAGTGTGTGTGATCCACATTGTCAAGAGACACAATGACAAAAAAAAAAAAAAATGTATTCACACTGGACGTGATTCATTTGAGAGTATACACACCCAACCAGTGACGAATTTAAAGAGAACTGGACAGAGAAGGCTGGCTCAACAACCACCAATGGAACCAATCAACACTGAAGATCAACTTCTAGTGGACCCTGGTGTGCTGGGCCAGGATCATGCAATCACATCAGCGCCCAGGGCCCATCAGAGTCCAGTAGCAGCCAGAAAGTCTGGCTCACCAAACAATCCAGACTGCAGATCCACGGCAACAGAGTGACCCAGGCTCAACAAACCGGCCCAGAGCCCTGGATGTACCGTGACCAACGCAGCCGGATGAAATAATCAGAACTGTATCCACACCAGGAAAAAAACCGAAAACCTTTCAGTCCTTCATTGAAAAATATTGTCCATTTGTTTGAAATCTTTACATCTGACTGATCGTGTGATAATACTGTAATCATAATTATATCATAGTGCAGTAATTAATCGAGGAAGTAACTAAATATCCTGTATCGCTTTCCTTATGATGATTAATCTGAGTTCTTACGGGGCAATATAATTCATTCTGAATAGAACAGGGTCACAGGAGACTTTCCATACCTTCATTCAGATTCATGACCTTATTACTTTCGCAGTTGGCAGAAAATAGAGGGCAGAACAAGGGAAGTCTTTCCAAATCCAGTCAACCTTTTACTATGGCCTCCTGTTGCAGAAATGCTTTAATGACATTGAGAGTCATGCAATGAAATCCTCAGACAATGATCAAGATGTGTTCTCTGGGGTATGGAAATGTTATTCTGTCTGTTGTTCATTTCACTAGTCTGGTATCATTACTGCTTTGAAATGGAAGTCTACAGCATGTGTTTAGACATTTGAGGTTATGCACACAGTCTGCTTGCTGTTCAAGCGGTTAAGTTGTGAGAACACCGCTGCAGGGCACCAGCTTCTAGAAGCAACTGACGCTATCGGTTTGGCAAAGTCAACGGTATAACAAAAGATGAGGCCGTGGGAAGCATCCTCTTTCCTCAAACATCTTGTAAAAATTTGAAGAGAAACTCTATATGACTAAGATTGCAAAGTATTAACTTACCGTCTTCTGAAAAATGAACTTTAATGACCCCCATTATTTCTGAAAATGTTAGCTAACACATCAGTGCTTTCAGAAAACTTCTCCTGTGGTATTTAAGGTCACGGATTTCACAAGAGAGTTTTTTTTCCTTGAGAATGCTGATAGCATATGTTCTGGTTCTTGTCTAAAGAGTATTTGGCCAGTAAAAGGAAGGTCCAGCCATCCTGAGTTTCCGCATCAACACAGATGGATGAGGCTGCTCACCAAAACTATCAGTACAAGTCAGGAGGAGCATTAAATTATCTCATCCTAATACTCGGCAGGAATGCGGCAGACATATGTATCATAAGTATTACACACCCACATATCAGTTTGTACATATCTGTGGTCATACACAGATGTGAATAAGATTTTGTGACTTAAGATTTTAATAAAAAAATCTGTGTTGCTTTACAGCTATTGGTGAAAAACAACCTGATGACCTCAAAATGTACTCAGAGAGAAATAATGAAAGTCCATTTGGCTGTTTAGCTGCTTGGATGGCAGACTTGACGGCTGGCTGGGAAACTATGCTGACCTGGGTGCATCCAAATTAGATATTGGCATGGTTGCATGTATTACACAGTGGGGGTTCTGCTCTTGCTCAGTCACCCTGCTGCTCTAAATCTGATTGGTGCTCAGCTCAACAAACACAATGCAACAGCAGGAGGACAGTATCTCCATATTGTCATTAAATTGCAGATAATAGCTAGACTAAAACCAAATGCAACAGATACTTTTTTAATGTTTATTTTTTATCTTTCCTAGAATCCAGTTGCATATTTTTTTGTTCATTTGTCTTTTCCCTGTCACCAAGTGTACTGGAAGTATTATTACACATGTTATAGCACAAAGTGAAAGCATGTCACAGTTCCACATGGATAGATGACATTAAAGAACCTGAATCAAAACTAGTGACATATGAACAATGCACATCTGATCACTGTAACGGCAGGGGTGCAAAAACATCCATCCATTCACATCAGACACTGGCAGCGTGCCACTCATAAATTGGCTATAGGAATGAAAGAAAGAGTAGATGGAAAGAACGCTAGTGACCGGCAGAAGGTGTGAGAGTGTGGGAAAGGCATTCAGGATGAGACAAGAAGAGGAGAACAGGAGAATAGGATGAGGTGGCCATCATATGCTTCCCTATCTTTGATCAGTGGCCCATGGGAAATCAAGGCAAAGTAGAGAGCTGGACCAGAGCTCCTGAGGAGCTTCTCATTCTTCCAAGCTTTTTACCCATTTGTGCAAAACACATAGATCTCACAGAAATGTACATCTTGCAGCAGATTTTACTGGAGCTGTCCCATTATATGCAGAATTTTAAAAATATGATATCTACATTTTCCATTATCACAGAGCAAACACCTTTTAGTGAGGAAAGATTCAGAATGTCACGCAATAATTATTATTCTTCATCATGAACACAGTAAAAGGCGACATATTATTGGGGTGGGTGACAGCCTTTCTGTCCATCTTACTTCATTTATGGAAACAATTCAAAGATTTCAATATTTATTCACAAAATGTGGTAAGCAGGAGGCCTAGAGGAAGACCAAAGAGGAGATTTATGGATGCAGTGAAAGAGGACGTGAAGGTAGTTGGTGTGAGGGAAGAGGATGCAGAAGACAGGGTTAGATGGAGGCAACTGATTCGCTGTGGTGACCCCCGAAGTGAAGAGTCCATCCATCCGTCCGTCCGTCCGTCCATCCATCCATCCGCTTTGCTGTTCACCGGTGTGTTAGAGCCGATCCCGACGGACTAAGGGACGCGGGTGAACGGCGGCGCACCCCGGACCCACATTAGTGACAGAAAACATCTAATACACACACTCGCACCTCGGGGCAATTTAGCACTGATCAATTCGCCTAAGTTAAATGCTCTTAGACATAGAAGGAAATCGAAGAACCCGGAGAGAACACCTGCCGAGAACGGGGAGAACATACAAACACTAGCACAGAAAGGACTCGAAGCCAGAATCTTCGAGCTGTGAGGTGACTCCAACTGCGCCATCGAGCCACCCTGAGGTTATTTCTAACAACTAATAAATCTTTAATCAGCGGTGGGATCATTGAAAGTCTAACTGTACACACTAATGATGCCTGTGGTGAATAAAATAAACAGAAAGTAAAGGTACATGAAGTCAATTATAGAGTGCAAAGTAAAGTAAAGAAACTTCTATTTAATTTCCCTTTTCGATTCACTTCTCTCGGTTAGTTAGTGGGTACAATACTTTTTTTATTGTTTGCTCTGCTGATGTCTCATTTGGCCGGTTGTGTAATTAATGTTAATAATCAATAAATTTGTTTTTCTAAAAGTGTAAAGTTTGGTAACACCGTCGACGTTACAGATACAATATTTGTATCTCACCAGCGCATGTTTTCATTCCTCTCTACTGTGTAACGAGCTCTCCCGTGAATGCCTGCGCCACAAGCCACGCTCCTCTAGGGCGTGACGCCGACCAATGGCAACGCACACGAGCCATGGAAGGACGTCATATCAACATCATCAGTAGCAGTCCTGACTGCCGTGATGCTCCACTTGCCTCGCAGTCTCCTGTACGTCGCATTCCTGCGTATGAGAGACCACTTGAATGATGCGACTAGATCAGTTTGACTGTTGAAGGAGTGAAGGACAATTTGCTTGAATGATAATACACGTTTTTCAGCGGTAGGAGAAAAACTAACTGGCTGTCTTTTACTCTCAACTGGATTTTAAAGCTACTTTGATGCGACTACTTAGCTAGCAAGCTAACTAGGGATGTTTACAGAAACTAACAACCACTTTGTTTGTATTCTAGCAAGCTAAATCAGAGAAACCGAAATGTAGACGTAGCAGTTACACACCTGTATGTATCGATACGTTCAGTGAAATAATTGTTATATTGTCTCAAACTGGACATTTCTCATGTTCAGGGCTCCGTTGCCCGCTACTTGCTAATTTCCAGTGGTGACAATAGTAAACTGTTGAAGGAGTCAGGAGCAGACGGCTTTTTCAGGTGGAACTGAGTCAAGCTCCACTGTTTCACTGTTTGTTCGATTTAGCAGGAGTTAAACATTATATGCTAAAAAACTAGTTATTTGAGATGAGATAACTGTTGTACAAAGGCGTAATTGCACCCCAGTTTTAAAGCGGATCGGGTCGAGAAACGCATGTCATTTAGCCGATACCACTGTTTACGTGAGGACGGGGTGTATGAACGCTACAAATCGCCCACATGCTTTGGACTTTTGAAAGCCATCTGAAGAGTAAGGTGGGAAACGTGAGCGCACAGCCTTTGCAGCCCGGGGGAAGATGGCGGAGCGTTCCAGCTGGAGGTGGTGAAATTAAAACTTGGGGACGTCTTGGATTTACCGTCAGTCATCTTATCCCAGATCATAGGACACATGCAGGCCAAAAAACGCTACTTAGTCCTTGTCTCCGCCAGTGTGTGTTTTGTTCTGTTCTATTGTTTTGGAGGAATACAAAACCTACTATCTGGCCGGGACTCCGGGACGCGCTGGCGTCCCGAAGCCGTGTACGTTGAGCCTTACGTCTTCTGGGAGGAAGGCAGGAGCGATGATGACAAAAGACAAATAACTCTTAGCTTGAAGAGTGATGCTGACTCTGGCGTTTTTTCCACAAAACACTGTAGGATGGACTCCTGCTTTGATTTCTCCCTGTGTGAGAAGAGCAGTTTCAAAGTTTACGTCTACCCCCGACACAGAGGGGAGAAGATCTCAGACACTTATCAGAATATCTTGTCAACTATTGAAGAATCCAGGTTCTATACACCAGATCCAGGACAAGCATGTTTATTTGTCTTAAGTTTGGACACTCTGGACCAGGACCATCTTTCACCTCACTTTGTAAATAACATGAAAACAAAAGTTCAGAATCTTCCTTTGTGGAATGGGGGCAAAAACCACATAATCTTTAATTTATACTCTGGTTCTTGGCCAGATTACAAAGAAGATCTTGACTTTGACATTGGCTTCGCCATGTTGGCCAAAGCTAGCATCAGCACTGATAACTTTAGACCTAACTTTGATGTTTCCCTCCCTCTTTTCTCTAAAGACCATCCTAAGACAGGAGGAGAAAGTGGTCACTTGAAATATAACAGCCTTCCGCCTCAAAGAAAGTATATGCTTGTTTTTAAGGGGAAAAGGTACCTAACTGGAATAGGGTCAGAAACGAGAAACGCTTTATACCATATTCATAATACAGAGGACGTGATCCTCCTGACCACCTGTAAGCATGGGAAAGACTGGCAGAAGCACAAGGATGCACGCTGTGACAAAGACAACGCCGAGTATGACAAGTAAGTGACATTTGTTTACAGTAGAACCATGACTGGTTCCTTTTCATTTCACACCAAAATGATGTATATTCTTGTCTCGCCTTCTGTCAAACCCTTGTCTATTTTGTCAGTGTAATGGTTTATGTGTTCCTGGTTCAATTCTTATTATTTGATACTGCCTGTCTTTACCGTAAGTGTTATGTCTAATATGAAAATTTTGATACAATACCTGTTTCCTCACTGGAGTGAAGCCTGACTTTTCAAAATGGGCTCTGTAACCATGGTACACTGTCTTAACCTTATAGAATTGTTTTAAAAACTGGCAGGCTTCTGATTATGTGTATTTATTACAACATTTTATAGTCTTATAGTCATTTCTTTTAGTGCTAATGTTTGCTTATATGCTTCCTTGTTTTTGGTTGAGTGCCAGATGACTAGTCAGATGACTACTCTAAGTCTGTCATGTATATAAGTAATCCATCCTTATATTCCCTATAAATTAAGCGTAGTATGTGATGATAGCACAGTGCGCCCTCGTTCGTTGCTGTTAATGTGTTCCAGGAACCACACGCCATTAAGGAATTCCGCGATAGAGCGACAAACTATTTATATTATTATTTACGGTAATAGAAACGTTTATGACCCTCCACATACTGATATTAAACCACCTTATATCTGCATTACCTTTTCTACATTCTTGTCAACTGTTCAAAGCACTTTTGTGTCTCACGGAAGTCCGACGCTCAAGGAACCGAGCGCACTTCCAGAATCAATCAGCCAATAGAATGCACGTAGGGTATCACATGACTGGCTACCAAAAATCTGCGATGAGGTGAAGTCGCAAGCTTTGATTCGCGAGGGTGCACTGTATTTCAGAATGCCACATGGCCTAAGAGCTGTCAAGACCCCATGTTTTTGTGGCAGAAATAGTTTTTATCTTTAAATTCTGAATATTACTCTATAATAAAAGAAACACTGAAGTAGAGAACCCTTAATGCTTTTTAATGGTTCTCATATGAAATGTCTTTATTTACAAAGTTACATATCATGAGGCACAGATAAGTAGATCAGCTCTAATGTCAGCCACAAAAGCTGTTTTATTAATTTACTTTGTTTGATATCCCCATCTGTCCACATAGCCTTGTATTCAGCTAGAGATGAATGTGCCTTTCTTGCTCTTAACGGGTCTATCCTTCTGCCTGTTATTGTATTATAATTCCTAATCCTCTCTGACAAATTGTCAATACAGTGCCACAAAGCACAAATTCACCAACCAGCTGTCACTTACACTTAGAAAACAGTTTTGTGAACAAATGTATGTGGACAGTTTTAGCTTCTCTAACTCACTGAAAACAAATATAACGCTGAGTAATACTGTCTTTAGCCTCAAACTCATAAATCTTTTTGAGAAGTGAGCTAACCATCAGTAATCAAAGGTACTGTATGACGTTTAATGCAGCATCAGGTGTTCCACTAGTGTGATATCTCAAGTATGCATCACACACGTCAGTGTAAAAGTTGAATTAACATGACCGTGAAAAAATTTGCATGATATTATATCTTGTCCTAAAATTGGAAGATAACTTCCGTCAGATAATTGAAATCCTACACAGGGATGTGCGGTGAGGTTCATGGCTGGTGAGGCACTGACTTCATCATAACCAAATTTACAAACATGAACCTACAGTGTAGCTTATTCATCATTTAATTAGCAACAGTGAGTGGATTATGTTTAAAGTCTCATAGCAGAATTATTTACACATACAAACTGCAACACAAAAATATGCATATTTGATTAAAAAAATGTTGTTACCTACATGTTTGTTTATATGTCATGTTTACTTAAAAATGAAGTCCACGCGCATCTCCTTCTGAACAAAAGCATCAAAAAAAATTTGAGTTGAGATATGTAAATCCTCCATTTTTATAGGAAGGCAAATCCAGTGGAAAAAAAAATGAATGGCTGCACTTGACTTGCTGACTATAGATTGGAGCTTGCTGTCACTTACTCTGTGGCCGAGGAGTCCCAAGAAGAATCCCTGGCATCACCAGCCCCCCCTACCGTGAGGCAGGAGAACTGCGTGCCTCACTTAGTGTCTCTTTCTAGTCGTTTTAGGAACGCTCAACTCAAGAAAGACGTTACACACATACAGTTGTTGAAAAAAACACTGTACGTTATATACATTAGCTAACTATGGAAATGTAGTTCATATAGCAAACATGTGTGATTTTTTTAATAGCGACACATAGAGAGATAGTATTACGATCTCACTGTTTAGTTACCAGTACATCTAGCCGAGTCATTGTGCAATCCATGTTGAGGCTTGGGTGGCTTCTGCCTCACCACATGTCTTTTCTCAGTATTTCAGCGGTAAATGTGAAAATTCAGCAATTTTGATCAAAAATAATCTAAATTTAATGACGTCAAACGGAAAATAACTTTATAATACACATCACTGGATAAATATAACCATTTATTTTATTTCTTCCATTTTCCACGCCTCACCTGTCTCCCCTGACCTCACGTCACTGTATCTACACCATTTTAAGATGTTTTTTTTTTTTTTTCCTCTCTAGCAGCTTTCTACTTTTTCTTTCTGTCCAAGGTGTGCTTTTATTTAGCACTTAAGCCCTGTGGTGAAAAAATCCTACCAGGCCTGCACTGAAAATGCTGCACCAGCCGAGGCTTTTAGAAGACATCCTTACGCGTTTTGAAGGCAATGTTGCTCCTCTGAAAGTTTCTTTGTGGTCTTCACTTAATTCTACACTTAAGTTTCATTGCTTTTTGCCCAAATCGGATGGGCAAGCTGGTGTACATCCCCCATCTGTAAATTTGGACCGTTGAATACTTTTTGTGCCCCCCTTCAGACTGTGCTGTGTTGTTTCTGACTATGTGGTGGATGTTTGACTGAGGCTTTCTGGAGTGGATTAATGTGGACAAAGTGCTGGTGCCAGTGAGGGGAAGCCACTCTGGTCCTTGTTTGCTCAATTATTTCCCAGAAAAACCCAACTGCATCAATCATGAATGCCCTGGCCCCAACACTTGTCCTTGGTGACCCCTGCTGTGACAGATCCCCATGTCAACTCGTTATTTTTTGTTGTCATTTGCTCAGTTTAGATTTTGTGAGATAACATAAATTCAGGGGGTCTGAAAAATATGAAATCTGGCTGTAACATAGATTACAGTCAGAATGAGTGACAGCAAAGGACAGTAAACTGGTCCTAAAGCACTTTCTTGACATCTAAGCATTGATCACAAGAGGACTGTCATGTGTGTCTCTGCCTCAGTAGGAAGGTAAATCAGCTTCATGACATTCATAGTTAGTTCAGCAAAGTTACATTTTCATTTGCATTGCACAAAAATGTGGTGTGTGTATAGGATTTCAGGGTGCTCTCCTACTGACTTCAGGGTGCTCTCCTAAATAAGAGGTAATATGCTTTGTGGGCCATCTTGTATGCTAGAAGATTAGAAATTTAGGAATGAGAAATTAAAAACGATGTCTAAAGAGTCAAATAGTTAATAGCTGTTGTTTGTGGTCATTACTGGAGTATAGTACATAAAAACCCCTGATTCACACATTCAAGAAAATTCAAATGTAGCCAAGCTTTCTAACACTTTCACCATTAAAGTTCTTCTGTAAATTTTCTATTGATATTATATTCTGTTGTTTATTATCCAAATTCTATTCTATTCTATTCTATTCTATTCTATTCTATTCTATTTTACTAGCAGGAACCCGTGGAAATTCCACAATAAAACAATAATGTCAGACGTCATAACAAACATATGAAAACAAATGTATTGGTATTATAAACCAAGCGTGCCTAACGCAGTTAAAAATCAACGTAGTGACATAACGACTTTGTGTTGGCAAATCATGGATTGCGCCAGGCGGACATTGCGAAGCCGTAGATGAATGTTAGCAGGCTAACTGGAGAAAGAAAGCTAACTAATCGTGAGATTGGGAAAGGAGCTAACGTCATAGGAAAAGGCACCTGTCAAAAGAGCAAGTGGAAAAGAAAGTTTAGAGAAGTGTTAGTTCTGTTAGCTGACTACATGAACATGAATAGTTACTTAAAGAGCGTTTTTGTCAGATGCCCGAGGAGCATTTTGGATACTACATTGATTGTCCCATTCCAAACGGAAACCATAGCTGGACAGACTGTTCGTCCTAGCCTGCTAGTTTCACTCAGAATTCGTTGCCGTTTTCTGTGTCGTTCCTACTGTTTGGACTCCCTGCTCAAAATCATGAAAACATCATGTTGGAACAGTTATGACACTCTAAAATGATGTTAACTGGGAAGTCCATGTATAGTTATTTCTTCTCCTAACGTAGCAGATGCCTTACGCCATATTGTTCACGTGATTCCTTCTGGCAGATGCGCTGTGATTGGTTTGGCGCCGTGGTTGGTTGGGCGCTTGATTGACAGGTAATGGGTGGAGTTAGTGACAGCTTGAGACTTTCAAGTGAGCTAATTCAAATATATAGGTGGGGATTCTATTCTGTCTAGTCTAGTCTATTCTAGTATACCCTCAGTAACAGTGGTAGTATCACTGTCAATCAACAGATTATGGATTGATGGTGGGCTTAGTCTATTCAAGAATCGTATTCCTTGTTCTGGGTTCTTTGAGTGTCTTTGGGCTTTCCATTATTTATTCATAAGGCTGATGTATCAGATAGAAAACTGTGATTCTTTGGTTACAGCAAAGCCTGAAACTGGATTCAAAATTTTCATTACTAACAAATTTTCTGTGTTCTATGTACAAAAAAGAAGATAAGTGAAAAGTGCATTTCTTAGTCAGTTATACATTTTTAAAGAGAAGTTTGTTTGTGCCAGAGCTGGGAGAAGTATTTTGCACTGTGCAGTGATTTTTCTCAATTGAAAACAGCTTTAGGCTATTTAGACTCACTTGTTTCCCATTACTGTCTTTTATGTGTGTACCCTAGATTTGTTGTATCATATGTGTTGTGTGAGGCTAAAATTAATGCTTCTTATTAAACAATAGCTTATGCAGTGAATTCCTTATTTTTCTTGGATAGCTTGATGTGACTGACAATATTTAGTGATGATGGGAACAACACATGAATTTTTAATAAATTTTTATCCCTTTGGATTGTTTCTTTCTCTGTTGAGGATGAGCTGGAGATGCTCCAGATGTGGTAGGTTATATAATCCTCTAGAAAATGAGGTATGGGTGCATATAACTTTTATATATGGAGGTTTATTATTATTATTATGCTTTTTTATTATTATTATTATTATTATTATTATTATTATTATTATTATTATTATTATCCTTTCAGCTTTTCCCTTCAGGGGTCGCCACAGCGAATCAGTTGCCTCCATCTAAACCTGTCTTCTGAATCCTCTTCTCTCACACCAACTACTATTATTAATACTATTATTGTTGTTGTTGTTGATCTTCTTCTTCTTCTTTTCCTTTTGCTTTTCCCTTCAAGGGTCGCCACAGCGAATCAGTTGCCTCCATCTAACCCTGTCTTCTGCATCCTCTTCTCTCACACCAACTACTATTATTAATACTATTATTGTTGTTGTTGTTGATCTTCTTCTTCTTCTTTTCCTTTTGCTTTTCCCTTCAAGGGTCGCCACAGCGAATCAGTTGCCTCCATCTAACCCTGTCTTCTGCATCCTCTTCTCTCACACCAACTACCTTCATGTCCTCTTTCACTACATCCATAAACCTCCTCTTTGGTCTTCCTTTAGGCCTCCTGCCTGGCAGTTCAAAAGTCAGCATCCTTCTACCAATATATTCACTATCTCTCCTCTGGACATGTCCAAACCATCTCAGTCTGGCCTCTCTGACTTTATCTCCAAAACCTCTAACATATGCTGTCCCTCTGATGTACTCATTCCTGATCCTATCCTTCCTGGTCATTCCCAAAGAGAACCTCAGCATCTTCATCTCTGCTACCTCCAGCTCTGTCTCCTGTCTTTTCCTCAGTGACACTGTCTCTAGGTGAAACAACATTGCTGGCCTCACCACAGTTTTGTACAACTTTCCTTTCATTTTAGCTGAAACTCTTCTATCACACATCACACCTGACACTTTTCTCCACCCGTTCCATCCTGCCTGTACCCGCTTCTTCACCTCTTTTCCACAATCTCCATTGCTCTGGACTGTTGACCCTAAGTACTTAAAATCCTCCACCTTCTTGATCTTGGGTCCCTCTCATTCACACACATGTTGTTGATGTTGTTATTTTTATATTTTTTTATGAATGACATGTTTGCTGGTTCTCTTTGGGTATGGGGTAAACTATGGTTCTATGTTTTTTTTTTGTTTGGAGTTCAGTTTAGTTGGGACTTTCCCTCTTTTGCAGGGAATTCAGATAGTTACAATTGTATTTGACAAGACCATTTCCCCAAAAGCTGAGTTATTATTCATTCATTCATTTTCTAAACCGCGTCTTCCGTTTTCGTGGGTCACGGGGGTGGCTGGAGCCTACCCCAGGGGATTTACGGGCATTAGACAGGATGCGCTCATTAATTAAAAGTACAGTAATCCCTTGTTAATGCATTCCAGGACCACCCGTGAAAAACAAAATTCCACAATTTAGCGACAAACTATTTATTTTATTATTTACAGTAATTTAAACGTTGATGAATCTTCCCCATACTGATATTAAACCACTTTTTATCTGTATTACCTTTACCCACACTCTTATAAACTGTTTAAAACACTTTTGTATTAAAGAAAAGTGTTCTTTTAATACACGGAAGTGTGCTGCATTCCATGAGTCTCAGACAGCAACACACACACTGATGCTGTCTACCAATAGCATGCGCGTAGCCAAGAATTCAGCAAAATTCTTAGCTACTTCTTATTCTGAATGGGCAGGATTTTCTGAAGAATTGAGAATGCAAGCAATATTCCATATGTTAATTTCACAAGTTAGTTAAAGTATGTCTCCATAAGGATAAATGAAATGCAGTTAAATTTCTTCTGCTCTCTTCTACTACTCTATCCTGTCTATCTTATTCTTCCATCCTCTCTGGATACTGCTGCTGCAATGATAAAAATTTCCCCACTGTGGGACGAATAAAGTATTATCTTATCTTAATGTATCTTATCTTATCTTGAGCACTGCTGTTTTGACCCAGTATGTGTAGTCAACTTTTTGCTCCCTACTTCTTAAACTCTGTCCTTCAGATATCTGTGCGTGGTCACAGCATACAAGTCTGTAATACAGCCAAAGGAGAGAAGAAAAGATACAGCAGGAGGCAGGTCAGATGCAGTTTTAACCTCAAACTGAAATCCCCCTCACAGCTTGTTTCCAATTAAGAGGTCCTGCCAAGTGAGAGAGTGTGAGAGGGAAATGATGGGAGATACACAGAGGAGTGGGAGACAAACTGAGAAAGTGAATTGATGGAACACAAAGAGAGAGCAGTGGGAGTCTGAGAAAGTGAAGGAGAAAGTGAGAGCGAGAGAAACTTTGAAAAAAAGAAAAAATGCATTCCAGCCAACCAGTAGCAAGAAGTGAGTGCAATGACTGGCTGGATGCTGGCATTTGTCTACTAAGTGTATTTATAGACTAGCAGGGTTTTAATCCTCAATATTGGCCAAAGCCCCTGGCAGAGGGCTGTTAGCCAAGTTGATGTAGGCTTTATAGAGCTTGGGGAAAACGATAATCATTCAGGGAGGATGGTTGATCTTTGAGTTCCTGTACATTACTTCACATGGTTTTTTCACAATTTTATCTGCTATATTTAGAACATTGGATCAGCATTTCCTTTCCTTTGGTCATAGTGGTTTTGTTCCTTTTACTCTTGATTTTCCTTTCTTTCTTCTATATAAAAAGATATTCATTTCATTTTCATATTACCACCGCTCTATCCGCCACAGCGGGTCACGGGGAGCCGGAGCCTATCCCAGTGGCATAGGGTGTGGGACGGGGGACACTCCGGGCACGACGCCAGTGCACCGCAGAGCCACACACAAAGACATACAACCACGCACACACACACTCACTCCTACGGGCAATGTGGAACGGCCAATCAACCTGAAGCGCATGCTTTTGGAGGTGGGAGGAAGCCAGGGAACCCGGAGAGAACCCACGCAGACACGGGGAGAGCATGCCAACTCCGCATAGAGCGGGACTCGAACCCGGGTCCGCCGTGTTGTGAGGCGACAGCGCCACCCACTGCGCCACCGTGCCGCCCTAAAAAGATATTAAATACTAAATACAGTAAATATTAAATACAGTGTTTACTAAATATTTAAAGACCAGTAAAAATACAAATTATAAGCATTACTCAAAGAACAGATCAGCAAAAACGTTTTAGTGCTACTGCCATTTCTTAGATCACTTTTTTCTCAGATTTGTCTCTCAAAAATGTACAAAGGTAAAGTTCTGTGTCACATTTGAGTATCTCACGCATTATTCTTTGCTTTATAAGGATGACAGAAAGTAGAACGGAGAGCATAAAATATAATACTTTGTCCGATTTAGTGGAACTTAAAAAGCTAATCACAACACATTTTGAAAATCCAATTAATTTGTGTGCACTGTAGTACACATTTAATTGTTGTTTATGTTGTTAATGCTATATATGCAACTTGGCTATTTCATAATATTTGTTACTAAGAACAACTGTAGCTTTAAAATGACCCTGCATGTGGGGGGGTGGGGTCTTTAGCTGTTTTTTCCTGTCTTTTCGAAATGACTTGCATCCTAACTGGCACATTCTATAGAAGACAAAAAGGTAAGATTGATATACGGGTAAGATTATATTTAAATGTTTTTTTTATCCATCCATCCATCCATCCATCCATCCATCCATCCATCCATCCATCCATCCGCCCATGCATCCATAAGCGGTTGAGGTTTTTTTATTGTTTGGATTAATTTTCCAAAATGAATATGTAAGAGGTAATTTGAGTATGTTTTCAGCACTAAGCTTATTTAGGTCTACAGGAGACAATAACTAATACATTAACATACATTGTAGTACACTTCACGACTTTTTCCTTATTTTCATGTAACTTTTTTCTAGTCAGCAGCTCTATGATAGAGGTAGAGATACCGTAATTCTTCACACAATCCTCAAGGGAGATTCAGACGGAACAGATAATTGTGACCAAGATGCTGGGCCAGAGGTAGTAGGCAAAGATGCAAGGACAGCTGAAGTGTGAAGTGTGCTGTTGTAGTATTTTGGCCAAGACCAACATGTAGAGATCTGAAACTGATCCATCGTGATTGAGGTTGCCTCAACCTATCCAGGCCAATCATGGCCTGCGTTGATGAATAGATTGTGCCATTTTCCGACCATTATTCAATTCATCAGTTTGTGCCTGGGAAACCAAATCCAGCAGGATTAAAAGTGTTTGTTCTTGCAAGTCCAAGTGCCATATTGTTGAGTCTTGTAGTCTTTGTAAAATATAAGACCCAGTAAAATCAGTTATTCCTGGCCAGTGGTCAATACATAATAAAATGATAAGGAGTTCTAAGTTGACCAATGACCTTCTTTTCTGTAATGTATTTATTTAGATATGTTTAATAAGTTCATATCCAGATTATAGACATTTCAGTGAAACTTCTGATTTTAATCATAAGCTCTAGAATATTATTAATGTTTCACACTCGTATTCAATGAAGTCCCCTTGTGCACCTGAGTGGACATGTGAAATGGTTTTTCTAACACCCCAACCCTTGAGTTATACAAAAAAAAAAATCAAAACAGCTTTTTTCCACAGGGACTCAGGTGACTACTGCTAGTTCGTTTTGCATACTATCACAATGACTGCAGGCCATATGGTAAAGGCTCAGTTTTGCCTGGTTAGTGTATCAGGCTCTGTGGTGATTAGCCTGTATTGGAAATAACCATCTGGTAGGAGACCTTTTTAATTTGGTCTAATCTACAATAACACATAGGTTTGTATTTGGAATATTTTTTCATTTCATCCAGTTATTATCAAAATAGTGTCTGAGGTGATACAGTCATTGTGGTTTCTGTGTAACCGGAGCTTTCCTTATCAGCATGATCGCATTGCTGACACTTCAGCTGACACAGCCTGTAGTCTGTGTTCTGTCAGGCATGGTTTCATTTCATTCCATTTCATTGCAACAATGTGACTCTGCAGTAACATCACTGTACTATTGGAAGGTTCTTCCAGTTCCAAATCCTTATAACACAGCCCTGGCAACACACTATTGAAGACTGGCCATATTGGAAAGAGTGGAGTGATATAGCAAGCAGGAAAGGAGGCTGGTATACCACAAAACCACTCTACAGAGATTTTGTGTTTACTTTTCATTGACACAGGCCTAGAAATGACACATAGATGACCACAAAATATTGTTGGAAAGTTTAGGGCTGTTTCAGATGTTTTGCTGAGTTTGTGCTTAAAATTATTTGTTAGGCTGATTCAAGTCAGAATTTGATTGGATTGCTTGCTTTTCTTAGTACAATTTATGAAACAAGCCCTTTTTTTTTAGATTTTGTTTATATTGTTTATATCTGTCAGGGGTAAAATATTCCATTTCAAAACTGTCTTCTGGCCCATTCTGAGACAATTCCCATACCATTATAAATATCAGTGATTGATCCACCACCATCATATTCTTGGTCTTTTTATTGATTTCCTCAATTGCAAACCTTTCAGGCCAGAAGATGCAATGGATTACCTCAAGGTGTAGACAGTATAGCTTTTATTATAGTTTGCATCTTCACCATAATTTTTTCCACTTTCTTTTTATGTCTCCACATCTCATCATAAAGGTGGGGAGCTGATATGATCACCTCTTAATGTTATCTATGTCTGCAGACATTCATATTTCCCAACAATGACAGTCAGTTCAACGGGAAAATTATATCGCAATGACTCACTGAGCTTTATTTACTTTTGTCTGTATATTTTCATATTTTATGACATAAGGATTTGAATGTTTTGCGAAAATCAAAGCTAAAGTAATTTTTCAGGTTCAGAGCTTATTTTTCAAGACTTTTAAGTACCTCAGTATACTCAGGAAGTAAAGGCAGTTTTGACTCTTTTTGTAGACTGCCTCAGTGTTCCTGATGAGGTCCAGTTTATTGATAAAGTACAATCCCAGACACATGTACTCATTCACAGTGTCCACAGGCATCAGTGCTTTTGCCCCCCTCAAGTCCATCATGGGTTCCTTTGACTTTAAACACCATGTGACAAAGTTGGCCACTGTAAGTTGGCCACTGTAACCCACCCACCACCACCAACATTTGTGAACCCTCCCATACTGATATTAAACCACCTTATATCTGTATTACCTTTTCCCACTTTCTTATAGATTGTTTAAAGCGCTTTTAAGTGTTTCTTTAATACACGGAAGTGCACCATGTTCCGTGAGTCTCCCATTGCAGCGCAGTTCCGGATGTTGTGAGCCAAAAGAATGCACGTACGGTATCACATATCAGGTACCTACTAAAAATCCACAATGAGGTGAAGCCGGGCATCTTGAAGCGCAAATGTGCAAGGGATTACTGTACAACAAAGTACAAAGATTTACGAAGGTTCAGATGAAGACTTGACCAGGCAGATACTCTCTTGGAGAGCCACAACAGCCAAAGTTTGCGTGAAAGAGTTTATATCCCCAGTGTAGGAACACAACAGGAAATATTTCATCGAACCAAAAAGATTTTATTTATTCAATAAATGTAGACGTCACCCTCACAATGTTGCTTCTGCTTCCTTCCTACCATGTTTTTGAGTTATTAATATTTATAAGGACATTTTTATTGCCTTCTGCAATTCTTTTTGTTGTTTATGTCCAACTGGAAAATTCGTCTTGACTTGACTTACAGATGTCCTCTGGAGAGTACACGGCTATGTTGGTTATTCTTTTAAAAATCTGGTTCCTTGACCACATGACATTAATACGAGCACTTTGTCACACCCCATTACTATTGTAACAGTATGTTTTGTTCTGCCATTCTCCCTCTCCTTCCCTTATATTTTTCTTGGTGGCCATGTTCCAGTTGATCTGTACTAGTAGAAATGTCAATGGAGGTGAAGAAGGAAAGGAATGCCTACTTGCGAGACACACTATGTGTCATGTGCACTGCACATCACATCACATCGAGACATTGTTTCCTTGATCTTTGATGGATGTGATTAGTTGTACTGGATGAAACTATAAGGAAAAAGTTGGGGGTTGCCACCAAACAAACTACTAACCAAAAATGTTAAGGTGTGGACAAAATCAAACATTTAGGTATTTTAATGAAGTATCCCTGAGATACAACTTAATGCAAGTGACACCTCATTCAACAAAACAGTGTGTGTGTGACTCTTGGCAAATTTATCTCAGAACAGTTTATTGCTCTGTTTTCTCAATTATCCCCCATATTCAGTGGAATATGTTGTGAGAGCTGAACGTAGAAATTAGCTATATTTTAAAATTAAGATCAGCCAAGGTCCTACAGGCTTTAATACCTCAGTCTGTGGAGGACAGACCTGATAAATATGCATAGACATTCATAGTCTCTAAATCTCTGTGACTCTTGACACACAATATGTTGTAATACGTCAATGAATATTGTTTAAGTATAGGAGAGGGTTGATTGTACAGTGATGAAGAAGCTTAATATTACTGTTTTTGTACGTAATTACAAAGAAACCAGCTGACTTATCCTGACACCAGATGAGTGTGATTGACCGTGGGTCATTTCAAAAGTATATTGGCAGTGTTTATACTCACTATTTGATGACTTATTTTGTGTTTCTTCAACTACATTTGGCAGCATTGAAAAATTAGTATCCACCATGTTACAGGGCTGAGCCGCGCAGTGATTGGATCATCATATAAAACCCCCATACTTACATTAACACAGAAACACGGATGTGGTTGTGCTTTTCTTACTGTTTCTGATAAGGGCTTCTGCTGGTACTGTGAGAGGAGGTTAATTCAAGCACAGAGCATGATAACCCTGTATATGTGATCATTTTAATTCTTTGATGAAATTGTATCCGCAATTCAACCTATTCTCTTTTATGGTTCTTCACACATTAAGTGAACACTTGGATCTACATTGATGTTAAACTCAGTAAATTTCAAGAAGAAATGCAACAAATTAGTTGAATAAAAAAGGTTTGTGATCACCTAGTTGTTGCTGAAATAAGTAAGGATTTATTTGTGGTCAGTGAGAACCAATGTTTTTGCAGATGCATGTGGTATATTTATCATGGTATTGGTATAGGATTAGGTGGACTTCCCCTGCAGTCATCAGGAAGATGTAGTGGAGTTTCACAAAGCTGGCCTTTTATGAGGCTAGCTATGGTGCAAGGATATTTCAGAACAAGTCGTAAATATTGTGTCATATATGTCAAAATGTTTTAGTTAAAACAGTTTTGTATAAATAATTTCTCAGGCACAGTATTATTTGAAAAAAGTGACACATAATATTGAAATTAAACTGTTCTTTATTGAAACAAAAATCTGTTGAATTTCCTTTGGATGCTGATGTTTCCCTGCGAAAGGAAAAGAAAAGCTTGTTTAACTCATTGGTAGATATTTAAGGATTTTCATTTCCTCTTCAACTTTTTGAAGACCACTACCATTGTGTTTAACTAGTGACACAAATTTCTGGTAGTTGCTGCAATTTTGTGTATCCACTGGGAGAAACGGCAGTACAGTATTTTCTTCTTTTCCCATCATCATTAGTACTGCCACTACTCTGTCATCTTGCTTTCTGTCACAGAGGCAGTGGAGCTTCTCTGTGGTGTTGTAATTGTGAGGCAATAATCTTTTCCCTCTTGAGAGATAAAGACTGTGTTTACACTTCTCTTTTGGCGGTTAGACTTGGCGAGGCACTAATTTGCTCTAAGTCAGCAGCAAAATGAAGCAGCCTTGTGCCTTCTGTCTAAAACAATGAAGCCAAGTGAAATTTAATTTGTGAAATAAACGCCAGGGTGTTTTACAGTTTTCTTCGGAACTGCTTTTACTTTCTGTGGAACGCTTTTCAGAGGTGAAATCTGTTGAAAGTATACTTGGTAATGTGTAATCACCTCAGATTCTCTCAGGATTCTCCAGCTTCCTCCCACCTCCAAATCATGTGCTTCAGGTTGACTGGCCTGTCCCAAATTGACCGTAGGAGCGAGTGTGTGTGTGCATGGTTGGCTGTGTCTCTGTGGCGCACTGGTGTCGCGCCCGGAGTTTCCCCTGCCTCACACCCTAAGCCAGCTGGGATAGGCGCCAGCTTCCCTTGACCCGCGACAGTAGATAAAGCGGTGAAATGAAAATGGATGGATGGATGGATGGACATTTTCAGTGAAAAAACCCCCACATAATTTGATTAATCAAGTTACTCAAGCTGACTGGGCAGGGCTATTTGATTTTTCCCACTTGACACATATTCATAGTCTTGTTCTTTGTTTAAAATGTATAAATAACCAATGAGATGTCAATAATATAAATATTATTTTACTTTCCTTGCACATCTTATTTTCAATGCCCCTCTCTCCTATGAAGCACTTGGATATAACCATCACTTTGTATGTCCTAAAAAAGTGATGCTACATACTTTCACTCATACACACTTCAATGGTTCTGCATTTTGGCTGACACTTTGTTGACACACTGACCATGTTTTTCCCAAATCATACCCACACACGAGCAAACCTGAAACACCTCAAAACAGACTTCAGACTTCAATCCAGGCGTCAGATCTTAGCATCTGCCTTGTTGGATTCAATTAATTCAGACACAGCACACAAGTCTGTTGAAAGGTGCATTGGTAGACAACCCTTTTTCATTTTCCTATATTGCCACCTGAGGAAGACACTATAAAGGGCCTCCTCATTGTCATTGCTTTTGTCATGGTTGCTGTGGAAGGAGGATGGCTTGGTCCGATGCATTTTTCACTCTGATAATGTTTGGAAAATCTGACTGCATGCTGATACATAAAGCTGCACTTAAACTTCCATTTTTATTTCATTTGTCTTCATGTTCTTCCTTTTTTCATAATTATATTTCTGTTTGCTTTTTCCTGTGCTTCCATCTGCTGTCCACTTTGTTCACCTCCAGTGTTTTAGACACTGCGCTCCCTTCACCATTCTCAGTTCTGATCCAATCATCTTGCTTCTCACGTCCCTCTATCTCTTCTTTCATCCATCCTTGCTTGGTTCAGGAACAAAGACATGTCTGGCCTATACTTATCTCTCTTTCACAACAAGCACTGAAAAAGAATTATCATCAAGGCTTGATCTCCAGCAAGCATCATATAGTGGCTGAGTAACTTTATCCCTTCAAGCTCAGTGATCACTTCGATAAATTCAACTTTCATCTTTGTTCAAAATGTGATGCACTCACCATGTAAATAATTAATTCACTCATTCAGCACGAGTGAATTAATTAAACCACTGGTTATTGTTCTTGGGATTTAAATGAGAATATGTGTTGGATCAATTTTTAGGGAATGCCTTTAACTAGAAAATACAATTTTTCTTTTCTTTTTCAGGGCTGCAGCTAATTATCATTAATCAAGGATACAAGAATAATAAATAATCCATTGTTATTTTGTGCAGCTTTGTACTCTTCCATTCTACTTCATTTTTGAGGAATTTTTTTAGTAGTTTTGACACTACTACATTGTCTTTAAACCTGCATCCATTGGTTACAATTCAGATTCTGATTATTCAAATTTGATTGGCTATTATTCATGTAACTGATAAAATAGTACCATGTGCAGGATTTCGACTGAAACCAGAGCAAAAGAATACCAAAGAACAAAAGTCAAACATTTTTCGGTTTATTTATGTTCATAAAAAACTGTTTATAGAGCCCAATGATATGCCAGACTGATATTGGGTCTATCACTAACCTTACAACTTAGCCCTGCCACTCACATTGTCGTAGCTGTTCCGTTAACAACAAATGTTTCATCATACAGGACTTTCCTGTTCTGGTTTTCATTGTACACAGAGTATTTCAAATCATCATTCTCATTGTCATTACTGAGCTAATGGGGAATTAGATGTACTGCAAAGCTTCTTCCAAACCGTGAAAGGATTTATATTTAGAAGTTAATTTGTGCTAGTATTTTTTGTTACGTTAGGTGCTTGTCCATGTTAATTACAAGAACTGTTTTAAATTTTTGGTGAACTATTTGTGAATTTGTTCTTTCAAGTATGTAACTTTCTTTTTGAGACATACTTGTAGAGATGATCAGAGATAAGCATTTGCCTTTTGAATCTGCAGGTGAAAGAGATCTTTGAGATGGATGGAGATGGTGGGGAAGCAGGAAAAAAGAGTGATCAAAAATTTGAAGCGTAACCATTAGGTGAATGAACCTGGGGTCATAGAAAAGGGTGGTAGAGTTTGAGACCCATTTATATGAACCTTCAAATTCTTTATAAATCTGTCATTTAGTACATTTCCATTATTAACCAGAAGACAATGAATGAGCCCAAAGTACCTCTAGGAAATAACAAAAGGTTTTTGTTATCTGGTGTAACAACTTTAAAAACTCCCTCAGTTCAGATTGTGTCCTGAAAACAAATACAGTCAACACTCGGGTTTTGAATATAATCCGTTACAGAAGGCTGTTCGAAAAGCGAGTTGTTCGAAATCCGAAACTATTTTTCCCATTATAATTAATGTAAATAATTTTATCCGTTCCAAGTCTAAAAAACAACTTTTTCTAATTTTTTTTTACTATTTTACACTGTAAACTGCACTGTATAATGTTTACCATAAATAAAAAGGGGTAGAAATAGACACTGTGTTTTATTTTAATAAAAGATATCCTATCGAACTTTGAACACAAATGCTTTATGCTTTATGCTTTATTTCGAACGTTTGTGTGCAGAATGAAAACAAAAATGAAGACAACAATAATACTAATAACACACAAAACATGCTCGAAAAGGAGTAGGAAGACGCGTAAGCTTACTGAATCCTACCCCTACGGAGGAAGCATCCTGGGCAGTCCGCTCCGCTCCCAAGTGAGTTGCGTTCAGGTACGCTCAGCCTCTTTCCATTTACACCATAAACTGCACTGTATACTGTTTACCATAAATAAAAAAGGGTAGAAATAGACACTTGTTTTATTTTAATAAAAGATATCCTATCGAACTTTGAACACGAATGTGCTACGGAGGAAGCATCCTGGGCATTTGAGTTCGCTCGGCTCCCGAGTGAGTCGCGTTTAGGTACGCTCGGCTTCTTTCGGTTTGGTCGAATGCCGAATTTTGGTCGAAGTCAGAGACGTAAAATTCTTGAATTTTCTGGTCGCAAACCGATTTGGTCGAGAACAGAAGCGTTTGAAAACCGAGGGATTGATTTTAGTCCACATAGTCGACTTTATGCCACTCATTCTCAGAAATCATTACGCTGCTTCTGATTACTTTTTGGTGTTAATTCAATCACTCAATTTTTCAAAAGTAGACAAATTACAAGTAACTACCCTTTCATTAACTGAAGTTATGGCATGTGAAGAATTCATATGACCTTTAATAATTATGATAACCTCACAAATAAAGACTAGTGAGACAGTAAAAGAAGATAATTTCATCATTGAACAACTAGCTGTGACAATGTTAGTTTGCATTTAGAAAAATAAATTTATGTAAAACAAGTCTGTATAAAGCCAAAGTTGATAACATGTATTTTTCTTCTTATTTTGCCTAAAGCTCTTCTGTCCATTTTCTTTCTTTTTAAGGCAACCTGAACCAGTTCTATTGTTTGAAAATGTTACTCATCTTTTATGGCTGCAGGTAAAAACAGTCAAGATCAACTATGCTGATAATAATGCAAGTTAGATGACTGAATGTCCTTCCTGATACTGTTGGCCAACAATCTGTAACACACCTATCCTTAAGCCTCTGGTGTATTTCCAGCCTATCTTGATCCAAGTTAGTGTCAGTCTTCACACAGTTATCCTCCACACTAAATTCAGTGTCAGTCTCTCTGTTTCTCTCTCTCTCTCTCACACACACACACACACACACACATACACACGTGCACATCCATCATTTTATGAGGGTGATCTTGAGTTTATTTCTTTCGTGTAATAATTCCATGTTTAAGGATCAACTGAAGTCTTATACAAACTCTGTCCCTATACAAAGGGATCTGCTAATGTCATATTTACATCTTGTGTTGTTCAAAATAAGACTTTATGTGGGTATTTGATCTGAGTGACATTCCTACAAAGGGCGGCTCTGGTCGTGCAGGTACCAGAAACAGCACACTGTATGTTGGTCAACTGGTTCTTTTTTCTTCTGCTGTTTCCTTTTTCATCCAATGACTCAGTTTCAATTATTCTTTTCAGGCTGACATTCCTTTAGCTTGGCAACAGTGTTGGTAACTGCTAGCTGCCTATCAACTGGGCTCAAAGACAGAACAGAGGAAGTATAAGATGAGATAAGATGTCAGTATATGATGGGAGTGGGATGAGAAAGCATGGTAGTACTTGAACTGTTTCCTCAAGTTTGTCTTAGGGAATTCTCTGTTTTCAGGAAGTCTTCCCGTAATCAAGATGAGTGATGACTCTACAGTCGACTGGGGACTACACAGATTCTCTTAGGAAGCTTTGTGTTCACCTCAGCTAAATTACCTACTCTATTTGTTGACCTTGTGGTACAGATGAAAGCACATGCGGTAAAGTGGGCCACAGCTGTGCTGGCTTATTTTTGATGATGACGAAGTGCATGGGGTAAAAAAAAAATTAATTTAAATTTTATTTTATTTAAATTAAACTAAATTATATTAACTATCAAGATTATGGAGTAAAATTCAGTTGTGAATGTGGGTGGTCTCCTGTACAGATTTTAGGGGGAAAAGTGGCTGTTTTTCTCAGTCAGACAGTCAGCCATGCATTTCTTATTCACACCATCCATTCTTGTTGCTAGGAGACTTGTTGATTTTTTTTTTACCCAACTCACTTCCTGTTATTCTTTTCTCTTTCTCTGAATTGCACTGCCCTACTTTCCTACAGTATTAATAAATGCCATTTACAGTATTAAATGCCCTAACCCTAACCCTTACGGTCATATTATTCTGTGATGAGTGATACACTACTGTGAGACAGCTTTGCTTGCCAGCAGCCATCTGCATATCACATCAATGAAAGTATCATTGATAGATGTGGTCAAATATTACAGAAAGTTCATCAGACATCAATCACATCATATCTGTCTTGACTGATTTCATTGAATTAATGACACACCACCTTAAAACATTTATTAGTGACATCCATGATCCAAAGCAAAAGATTTCATACTGTGGGAGTTTTCAGTACATTTATTGCCTCATCTAATGAAGGGAAACCAGGTAAATACTACCAGTTCCTGAGATAGGAACAAAAAATATCTCAGGATAGAAAATATCTCAGACCGTTGATCAAAGCTAGTGTTCTGATCTATGGTCTTACTCACACTGGCCTTTTCCCATGTCTTTCCATCTTATCCGGTTCCTGAGTGTACAAAAGTTGAAATTTGACCTTGCGCTAGTTTTCTCAAGGTCAAGGTCATCATCTCATTTTCATCCCCTTTGCGCCGCCCGAGTAATGTGTTTTTTGTGTCATCTTTCTATCAGCAACAGTTTTGAAAATATTTGGTGGACGGACGGACACACAAACACTGACAATTACAATACATCACTGCTTCGCAGAATGTAAAAACATAATAGATTCTGTTTTCCATTGCAACAGGGATTTTAAGATTGAAGATGAATAGGCGGGACAAAGGAAGTGCTGAAGAGTAAACATACCAGCTGTCATACAAGAGTCAGATTGACGTAGAATCATTCAAATCAATAAGCCGATTAGACACGATCAGTGGATTCCTTGGAAGAACTGCATTCCTGCTACATCTAAAATATTTGATGTCACAGACTACAAATGTAACACACAAAGGGCAAAACAAAACACAATTACGTAATTACAAGTATGTAATGAATGCGTGTTCAGAATAACTCACCATGAAAAAAAATGCATTATTAAGCCCAAGGAACACTATGGAGTGTGACAAGAGGCATAAAATAAACACTCTTTTGTGCATTCTCACAGGCACACCTACAATAATGACACTGAAGGAATTCCAAGCAGCTTGTAATCAAAGCAAGTGCTGACTGAGGCTTAGATTGGGAGGAGGTAGTGAAAAAGAAAGAGAAGATGATGAGTTGTGCGAGTGAGAGGCCTAAGGTTTTACAGATGTGAGGGGAGACAGGAAAAGTGGAGTCGAGATCAAAGAATGGGATTTTCCCTGAAACCACCTGTGCTTTTCAGGTATTTCCTTGTGGAAAGGAGCTGATTTTTCTGCTCTGCTCTCAGACTGTGTGGGGAGACCTTGGCCTGATATCAAGTAATTGTAGCTCTGCGCTTTGAAAGATAAAACCACGTGCAGTATACTGATGCTTCTGAACATCACTTTCCTGGTGTGATGGCTCATGTTCGATTCCTGTGTTTAAGTCCACATTATGTTATTTATGCGTTAAATTGATAAATACCTGGTGGATTCTTTCTTTCCTATCGTTCTACAGATATGACTACAAAGAGCTGCTATTCAACTCCACATTCTGTTTGGTGCCACGAGGGCGACGGCTGGGTTCCTTTCGCTTCTTGGAGGCTTTACAGGTCAGTGATACACATACAGTACATATTTTCTCCCTCATAGCTAGATATTGTAACCAGTAAATTGGAATCAGTTGGGTCATTATAATGTATCCAAAAAGCCAATGTAGGTGAATGATCCATGGGATGATAAAGGCCATGTCAGTGTTGTCACACATGCTTGATATAACTATAATATGTGTGCTTGTACTGTATTCCTTCATTTGAATGGATATACGGTGTATGATAAAATAATTATGAGTTGCCTCTACACAATTAGTTCTTTCTTATTTATTGACTTCACTCCAAAGCAGATGTTTGGAAAACAACCAGAGTGAAGTTGTTAGTTTACTCTGGGGTTGTGCATGGAGATATTAGTAAATTTTTCACACTAACTAGAACATCAGACCTGGAAAGGTGAAGGCAAGACAGCGATCAAAAGTGCAGCAATCAAAAGTGGTGGTGGTGGTGTGTGTGTGTGTGCGCGTGCGTGCGTGCGTGCGTGCGTGCGTGCGTGCGTGCGTGCGTGCGTGCATGCGTGCGCACACTTCTGGGTTTGTGCGTGCATTATAAAGTCACTTCAGATTAGGAAATTGACGGGCAAATTTGTTAATGACATGAACACGCATGGGTGTGCTCATCAAAGCGACCTCAGTCTGCTGCACACAGTTAATGTTCATGTTTTTTTCAAATGTGTCTTCCTTTCCTGTGAATATTGTTTTTTTTTTTTTAATGAAGCACATATCCACTTTGATAATTAGTTATCAAGGCTGTGCATTCACTTTATAGCTAATGGAAATGTTCTTGAAGATGAGTAAACCCATCTGCTTAAATTGTTTGATTCAATTGCCTGGAAAACTCCTTATGCAGTGATGACAAAATATTGCAGGCCAGAAGCCATTCAGTTTTATTTTTTTCTCTTTTATTTCCAGTCTGTCTTCATTTTATTGCCTGTAGATTTACAGACATAACACACAAATCTCATTATCCAACAGTGCGTTCAGTTTGCGTGAATGTGTTTCATCCATCACTCTTTCAGGCAGCTTGTGTGCCCGTGATGCTGAGCAACGGATGGGAGCTTCCGTTTTCAGAGATCATTGACTGGAATACGGCATCTGTGATTGGGGACGAAAGGCTTCTATTACAGGTTGAAATTTAACACCAATCTAATGTCACTGACTGATGGATCATTAATGTGTTTGCCTTTTGGATTTTTTTTTACACTGTATTATATTTAAAGACGTGTTTCATTCAGATGTCTTACCTAGGTCAATGCTGATGTGTGAATTGAGACTAGTGTCTTCTGAAGCTTATACACTAAAATATAACTGAGACTCTGTTACTTTATTATGACAAATCCTTTGCAGGCAATGTCTTTTGGCACTTAAATAAAAGCAGTCATTGCAGACTGTATGGTGGCGTTAGTGTGCTTACATATCATTATTTATATCTCAGATCCCCTCTATTGTGCGCTCCATCAGCCAGGAGCAGATCCTGTCTCTGAGACAGCAGACCCAGTTCCTATGGGAAGCATACTTCAACTCAGTGGAGAAGATTGTACTAACCACGTTGGAGGTATGCACTCACTTCTCTTTATGCATTAGATTCAGTTGAACAGTCCATACTTATATCTATGTAGTATTTGTTTGCATGTAAAAAATGTCATTGCAGTTTTTGGTATAAATGTTTTTCTTTTAAAACCCAAAGTTGCAGATCTACTTATATTTGTGTAAAATGGCACATTCTATTTTTCATTATTTTTATACTTTTTAAAGGTCTTACCCGATATTTTCATTAGACGGCATTTACTATATGCTCTTAGATAAATTTGATATGTCTGCAGAATTTAACTTGCCTGAAAACAATACACTCAAATACACAAGTGTAAAATTACTTATACGAAGAAGTTATCCTCTGTTAATATTAACAATTTTGAATTTTTCATCCAATTATTACATTTACACTTAAATCAGTTAAATGTAAACATACAGGTTATGTAACTGTAACCATAAAAAGCAGCAGAACTGCATGAGTCCAGCATCAAAACCAAGATGGTATTTATACTGTATACAGTAATCCCTTGCTTAATCACGCTTCAAGTCACTACATCACGGATTTTTAGTAGGTATTCAAGCGATATCGTACTCGCATGCTATTGGCTGACAGCATCTGGAAGTGCGCTGCCTTCCGAGACTCACGGTTCCTCCTGCAACTTTTCTTTAATACAAAAGTATTTTAAACAGTCTATAAGATTGTGGGAAAAGGTAATACAGATATAAGGTGAGGAGGGTATGGGAAGGGTTCATAAACATTTAGATCACTGTAAATAATATAAAAAATATTTGATTGCTATATCGCAGAATTTCATTTCTCACAGGTGGTCCTGGAACACATTAACCGCGAGTAACAAGGGATTTCTGTGTATATATAAATACACGCACACACACATACACACATATATTTGTATAGATGTCATTATGGATTATGTCATAATTTTCTTGCTGTGCAGCAGACTATCGTTCTGCTCTTGGGATTACATCAAATGAGGAATAAAAATGGATTAGAGAGGAAGACAACAGACAGGAAGCATGAAGCTGGATTTTTGTGCACAACAAATTCCCTGTCCATTAGCAGTGGCCCCCAATTGACCTCTCAATTCTGTATGATCATTACCAGAGTTTTAGGTAGACTGCAACAGCAGCATTAAGTTACGACCCCAACAAGCTGATCTCTGATCTATTTATGTACACTCTTGGCATCTTATCCAGCCAAGCACAGATCATAGTTCAAGATTTGTAAGCGGTCAAGGGCAAGAGGCAAACAATTAATATCTTAACCTCAAGAATCTGTTAGGGTTAGGGTGTTGCCAGATTATTCCAGACAAAGTAAACAGGCTTTAATTGCTCTGCGACTGCAACACAACTCCAGCGAATACTTAATGTTTTATGAAGGTCTTCTCTCACTGTGTAAGAATTCTTAGGACTTTAAGCAACTGGCATTACCTAAAAAATACACATCTTCATAAATCTTCAATGTAAATGCTAATGAGTGTTATGCTTGTAAATTTCTCACAAATTAAAGAAATCTTTGACTGAAAACTACAAACTAGATTAAACTAACTTCATTGTTTCTTTGGTTTGTCCAAATTCCCATGGAGCAGATGGAAGGGTATTTGAATTGAATTTATAAATGCGAATTTGCAAAAAATCATTATTTTTCCTTTGCAGAATGTATTAGATGTATTTTGAATCAAGTTAAAGCTGATTTTTTGTGTATCTGCATAACAGCTTAAAATGTCTTGTTTTCAGCTCACAGCTGGATGCAGCTCAGGTGTTGTTTTTCTTTAGTTAGTATGCATTCTTGATTTACACAGCAAGAATGAAGGTGTAGAAGAAAACAGATGTTACAGCTGCTAGGAAATCATTTTTATTTTATGTCACTTCAGAATGAAAAGTTTTCCTTAAGTTTGTTGGTACTTTTTAAAATTTGCTGCTCATCATTCTATATATTAGATAAATATGGTCACAATGTGTGTCATGATATAAATGAGTTGCAAATAAGAAGATAACCATGAAGATAACCATGTTGTATGAGATGAGTTTTTTGTTTTACGAAGATATATCAGCAGAGCAAAAACCTTTGTTGTCTGCAGGTTTTCATTTATTTTACATGATTCATTGTTTGAGTTGTTAATTTGAAAAGTGCCAGAAATTTGGTGTCGGCACTCAGTTTGCAAGCAGAATGTAAGACTGGCATAATAATTGCTTGATTTGAGGTGAGACGAAAACAATTGTTGTATTTTGAGTTTGATATACTTTTCTCTGAATCACACTTGTACAAAGAATATCGTGGACCTTTGATTGATATTTATCAACTGCAACAGACAATTTTTCAGAAAACAAAAAAGACAATTCATTTTTATTTTTTTCTGCCCTCTTGTTTTCACAGATCATCCAGGACCGGGTGCAGCGTCACATCTCAAGGAGTTACTACATGTGGAACAGTCTGCCAGGAGGGCTTTTCACTTTACCTCAGTATTCCACATCCCTGGCAGAATTTCCCTTCTACTATGCTAAACTGGGTCAGTAAACCATCCATGTACATGCTGCTATATGCTAAGGACCTTGATGATGATTCAGATGTCTGTTGTAATTTTTCAGAAGATATTTGACAGACTTATATTACCTTTTTCTGACTTTTGTAATGTTATAAATGTTTTCAGGTATTAAGCCCTCCTCTAAGTTTACAGCAGTCATCCTTGTGGTGTCCCCACTTCTCTCCCAATCCCAGCCAGTCATGAAGCTGCTTGTGGCTGTAGCCAAATCTCAGTACTGTGCTCAGGTAATGGAAACCCCAACACATAACGCTGTCATCTCAGACTAGACTGATCATAGCTGCAATGTTTACTACATTGACAAATTCTCCAGTAACAAATGTGTTAAATATATTAAAGCAGAGAGTGTTTCACATACAGTATTTTATGACAAAATTTTTTTGACATGTTTGTTTCTGTGTCACTATTAATTTATTTACGTTATATTTATATTACCATTTTAATTTTATTACATTCCAGCCCTTCATTCCACAATGGATTCATATTGACACTTCTTTTTGTTACACATGCATTCATGTACACTGAAGGAAATCCAGGAAGCCCTCGATTTATGTTCTTTAATTTGATATCACCTTACAATGCCTGCTTGCAGTGTGCAGCCTGGACAAATATAGTAAGTCTTCCTATATTTGAAATTGTATGGCTCTGCAATTACAGGAGGAGGCTGTTGGATTTCCTTTCACATATTTATGATATAAGCACAAAAGCAGGCACTGTTGGCATTCGAGCTACACACACTGCCAATTCCGAAGAGTGTTTGTCAAACATCAGTAGCTTTCTATTTTAGCATCATTATGTGCATTTAAGTAGCTTTGCAAATTAATATGAACATGTTTTCAGACTGATGCCCACGCTTCACTTATTTTCTGTACAGGTGATCATTCTGTGGAACTGTGACAAGCCTGTACCTCCCAACCACTACTGGCCTGCCACTTCTGTCCCTGTCATTGTTATAGAAGATGAAAGGAAGGTAAAAAGAAATACCAACAACAACAGAGACTGCAACATCCCACAACTTACCCTGACCTACTTCCAGGGTTGGTCAGGGTACCCTGAAAGTAGTACCTGACAAGTACTACTTAGCTACTACATAGCTTTGACCTTTCAGGGCAGGTCAAAGCTATGCACTAACTTTGACCATAGATCAAATCTAGTGCAAAATATTTGCCTATATTAATTCAAGATGCACAGGATGCAGATCTTACCAGGGATGGAAATAAATTCCACCACTTATAGATTTCTGTCTCTGATTTTTTATTTCATCAGTGGAAAGAATCTAGCATCTAATCATACGTGTTTGTGTGTTTTGCAATGTATACCAGGTGATAAGCAGTCGCTTTCTGCCTTATAATGCCATAACCACCGATGCTATACTCAGCCTGGATGAGGACACAGTGCTCACCACAGCAGAGGTCAGACTACAAGAAAACATGTTAAGTCTTTTTCTCCAAGAGCATACAGTATAGTGATAACAGTCCCTCTTTTACATTTATGTACCTTTATAGTCCATCGGCATTGAACTATGTGCTACGTATTTATTGGCCTCATGTGTTGCCTCATTTCTCCGATCTTGTTCCAGGTGGACTTTGCTTTCTCAGTGTGGCAGTTTTTCCCAGACCGTATTGTTGGTTACCCAGCCCGAAGCCACTTCTGGGACAACAACAAGGGGCAGTGGGGCTACACTTCCAAATGGACCAACGACTACTCCATGGTGTTGACTGGGGCTGCCATGTATCATAAGTACTGAATTTTCATTCTGTCTACTTTCCTGTTTTATTTAACTTGTCTCCATTAAAATCCTTTGGCATTAACACAGTTTTTTCTCCCTTAGATACTACAACTACTTGTACACCACCTACCTTCCAGCCAGTCTCAAGGCCATAGTTGATCAGATGTCAAACTGTGAGGACATTCTGATGAATTTCCTGGTGTCTTCAGTCTCCAAGTTACCACCCATCAAAGTCACTCAGAAGAAACAATACAAAGAGACTATGATGGGACAGGTGAGGTAGAACATTTGGATATTTTTTAGTTATAATTGAAGCCTGACCTAATAGCACATAATCCCTGAGCAACCACAGATGGCCTTATTGCAGAAAGGCAATATACTGAATGACAGTATAACCAGGAAGTAGGTATTGATTATTAATAATCACTTAGGTCCTATGCACAATAAAAATCAAAGCAGTAGGAAGAAGGCAAATTGTAAATTGTTAGAAGTAAGTAAATCACATGAAGGATGCATAAAATCAGCGGCACATTAACATCGCAGCTCACGCTGGTGAGTGTAAAAACATGATGGAATTTGCAAATCAAAGATTATCACTAGAAATATCCAGGATCTTGTTTTATCCCATCTCACAAATTCTAGAATACACATACATAGTTAGGTTTGAACCATGAAAGCCTATATAATCACTTAGGTTAAACATGGCTGGTGGCCTTTACATACATTGTGCCAACTTAATAGTTTTAGCTGCTTATAATCAACATCAGTCTTTTGTAAATTGGAATTTGAGTTTGTTTTCTTGCGATATGACCTTCAATAAAAACCTTCATGAATAATTACAACAGACTCTTAAAGGTTAGGGTAATTTATAATGCATTATTCGTTCCATCAGTTTCTCCCTGGCTTAATGCCTGTATTGTTCTGTCTCCTTTTCTTCACCACCTCCCTCCTCTCAGGCCTCCCGGACATCTCGTTGGGCTTACCCGGACCATTTTGCCCAGCGTCAGATCTGCATGAATACGTTTGTCAACTGGTTTGCTACCATGCCCCTTATGCATTCTCAGGTGAGACTAGATCCAGTTCTGTTCAAAGACCAGGTTTCCATACTACGGAAGAAGTACAGGGACATTGAGAGGCGATAACCCTCCAGAGCCCCCTGCTCTGTGGACACAAAGACAGAGCGAGGGGGTGGAAGCACAAAGAAACTCCGAGCCTTTCTGTGAGTGCATTTTTGGATCTGTTAAGGAGCAAGCAGGACTGTGTTCCACAGAAGAAGAATAAATAAAACAATTAAAGCAGATGTCAAGGGCACCACATTCATTGGTTTCTCTTGATTGTATTCTCCACAATTTATCATTGTCACCTTTCATCTTATTGCATTTGAAGATATGTGAGCACACAGGTCCTGCTATATGCACTGACGACCACCATTTGAAGGATGCCTGAGGACTACATGATTTTGAACTGAAGTGGTTAAAGTCACAGAGTTGGGAATCATACCTCGCTGCTTTAGTGTCCCAACAGTGGCAAACCACTTATGTTTAAATCTGCTGTCCTGTTTGTATACTTGTCACATGTTCCTGGAAGTTTCTGCTGACAAAAATATTATTGATCATCATGATTATGAAGAGAATGACACTATTTGGGGTTTTGGTGTTAGCATTTTTTTATATGGTGAATGAATGACCATCTCTTTCTGTATTGTCTTAATTAAAACCAATTATAAGGTTGTGGAAGATGGGAATGAAAACTATTCAACGCCAGATGAGTTATAGTCGCTAAAATCTACAGTGCCTCACGTTTACAAAATGGTGTAGGAATCTAGGCATCATAAAAAATTTAATATGATTTGATATGGGATGAGCGCCTTGACCTTGCTGCTTTCAGTTTTGATTTGTAAGTTATATTTGATTAAATAGTGTGTCGGTATATATTCTTCAGGTCATCATTCACTGTTGTTGTTTTTTTGACGGTGTATAATGAAAATGTGTTGTTTTGTGCCATTCTGAACATTGCTTTCTGAATAGACACAGAACTTTAATTTTTTTTTAAGTTGTTTTGGGCAATGAATGTATGGAAATAATGATTGAAAGGAATAAGAGAAGATATATGTTGAATAGGAAAATACTCCCTTTTTAATTTGTAAAGGCTTATCTGACAAGCTGTGGTACTTGAATGTGCGCTTGCCTGAAGAACACTCAATCTTAAGAGTTGCCTTGGTTTACGGGAGTCTGTGTTCACCTGTGGATGCCAACCAATGGTCTGTTTTAAACAAACACACTGTGAAAACTTGAGAAGGGATCGTTTTGTGCTTTATTTGCACAGATCTTTTTTATGGTCATTATTTTTACACCATAGATACAATTCTTTTTGTGAAAGTGACAGGTTTGCCAGTAACCAAGGCTGACAAATACATAACATAGCTGACGCTGCTTTCTTCCAGGGCCATCAAACATCAGACAGTGTAAGATGCTGTCAGAGATGATGTCACATTATACTCATATATTTTTCTCTCTGACCAGGTAGATAAGAATCCTTGCATTTGTCAAGCTGGCATAAGGCAGAAATTTGCACCTTTGGGAATATATGCTCAGTTAATTTATTTATTCTTATTCCCTGTATTTGTTTAAAGTAGAATACATTAAATTAGAAGCTCATCAAGTTCTAACATACCTGTCAAAGGCCTATTTCACTTGAGAGACAAAATGCACAACCCTTATGTTCGAAGTCTTTTTTTGGTCTTCTCAAGACACATATCTTATGTGCGATGATTTTTTTGTGGGCGGATCAGTGGGAAAATTAAACAATTTTATATTTGGTTCCGCTAACAGCCATACATCATTTTAGTTCTGTCTTGGTATGTCATATCAAGTCACAACATAATTTGATAACGAACTAGAATTTATTATTTGTTTTTAAGTGACTGTCCATCATCAATGCATATTTTCTTTGTAAACGAGGTCTCCCTGTGGAGCCAGCAGCATTTGTTTTCAAATCTGGCCTCATCAGTAGTTTTTGCAAAGCTTGACCATTCTGTAATTCACTCAAATATGTGCCAATAGAGCATGCATGAATTTGTCTTTGGATTTTTTTTTTAATCTTACAGGAGGAATGCAGTGCATTCTCATTTATTCAGTTCATAAAAAGTATGTCCTGTCTGCAATAGAAAGAAACTATTTTAAGGGAGGAGTGTATGTATGACTTGTGCAGAGTCATTTTACACTCCTGAAAATATGCTATCAGTCTGACAGCAAATAAACAATCCTAGTGTTTTTAACACAGCACCAGAGTTGATTATGGTTATAAACAGAATCAAATTTTAAAAATGTACTTGTGCAATATTTAAATGACACTTTTAAGAAATGATTTATTATTTTGTCTTTCAGGGTACAGGGGGTTATATTGTATATTGGTGTGCCTTCAGAAGAAATTACCTATCTTTGTTTTCCACGTCTGCACACAGATACAATCTCTGGTTTATTTTTTATAGGTGGTAATTGATTTCTTTATCACTAACACACTAGCTGTAATTCAAGTTATAGCCTCACATTTTATCGTGACATCCTACAGCCTTTTTGACTGTAGGAACTTTCCAAAACTCTACATATTTTACTGTATTTGCCACAAGTATGTGCAGTACAGTACAATATGTAGAACACATACAATAATTCTCCCAGTATTTATCTGATAGCCTCCCCAAAACTTGATCAACCTCTTTCATTCTCTTTTGTAATTTCAGACCTAATTTTGTAGTGATCAAAGTGAAAAGATCACAATTTTGTAAAATAACTTTATATTAAAAAAGTGGAGAAATAAAAGGTTTGGTAAAAGTGACTGTTGTCTTCATCTGATCATTTACACGTATTCTGTCACCCTTATAAACTCTCTTGATTTGTCTGTCTTCTTGTCATCAAACTTCAGACTTTTATTCTTACACTCATCAGTATCATTCACAGTACCTTTCAGATTTACAGATGAATGACAAAATAGTTTAAGCTCAGACCTCTGTCTGTTACACTGCCACATTTCACAAATCCTCTCCCACCCTTGATTACAGATGAAGCAATTGGTCAGTGGAGAGAATCTGGGATACATAACGCTCATCCAATGGGCATTTGCATAATTTCAGCAGCTTCAAGTGAAATATGGACTGGCCATGATAGATTTCTTTAGGTACCTCTAAATTGGGTGTTTTATAAAAGCTCATCTGGAAAGTTTTGAAACTGCAGCATCAGATTAAATGCATATCTGGAGACATGCTCTGTTTTTTACATATGAAGCACTATAGTAATTTGGATAACCTGATGCTACTTTTATAAGACGACTGGAAAAAGTACAATTGGAAATGGAAATACCAGAAGATATCTGGAAGAAATTACTGAATTGTGTTAATTTGTGCTCCATTAACTTTAGGCACTCCTTGATTTAGTTTATAATTTTACACCAACTACGGGGTTGAACGGCAAAATTTCACAAAACTTTCCCAGAAATGTCTCCAATCTGTGTTCAATGTAAACAGTCCAATGCAGATTTACTTCAAAGTTGTGTCATGTGCCCCACACACAATATTACTGAGATTAATGCTTTTCAAAATAAACATATTAACATATAGACAAAGTGAGATCCTCGTGTCTCCATAAGGACAGCCTTAAATTTGAATGGTCTCGGAGACTAATCACTTGGAAGAGATTGAAAGCAACGATGTACGGTAGAAACAGTGAGCTGCAACATTATGTTTAGATAGCACACCAGGGGTGAGAGAGCAGCTCCTGTTTCACCTGCTCATCGCCCCCCCTGTCCAACCTGCTGGCAACACATTTTCTGGCTTCCAAACACATTTAATGTATTAGTTATATACGCTGCACCCCATGACTGAGACTTAAACTAAATTACATCCTTTCACTATGTGTGTGTGTGTGTGTGTGTGTGTGTGTGTGTGTGTGTGTGTGTGTGTGTGTGTGTGTGTGTGTGCGTGTGCGTGTGTGTGTCAACATCATCCCTTGCCAAGAACCTGCTGTGGTTACATAAATCTGTGTCTGGATGATTGGTTTCGACATGCTGCATAAATAATAGCATCTATCCAGGATGATCTCGTGGTGCATGAAAGCTGCCAGTTCAGAGCAACAGCTACAGGAGAGATGTCTGCACCCAAACACTCTCAAACTGGGTTAAAGTCTAAATCCAAAAGCGTGTAAAAGCTGGATTGGTGCCTGAATTATCTTGTGTCATCCCAAAAACAAAACCATTTGAACAGTTAGGTCAACGGCACATCCTCTCTGAAAGGTCAGTGGACTATAGCTGGAAAAAATGAACACTGTGGATGAGCTAATGCAGTTAAATGAATGGCTGGGTGGGGGGGAGTGATTTTCAACTAACTAAGGGGTGAAACTACACCACACTGGAGGTGCTATCAAGCACGCCAAGTCAGTTTGTATGATTTAATGATATGCTAATCAGCTCAATACCTCCTAATCCTTCTGATGAGATATGTATCTGCAGTGGATATAGAGCTCAGTGGCTTGCATTCAGATGTCTTCCAAGTTGTTGAGCTAGTCGCAAGAAGTCTAGGCCAAATTTTACAAATGTCCTTCCTTTGCATTTTTTTTACAAACTATTATTCCTTCTACCTTTTTATTTCTGGCAAAGGATAGGATGTCATTGACATCTGTGTGACATCTGGCTGTTTGCTTTTGGAACATTTTTCTGTAACTACATTATCATCCTCTGAAACAAATGTTAGCAATCAAGCAGAGAGCAAATCTGATGAAGCTGCATGCAAAACACGTAGTTCGCTCCCTGTGCCTGAATACTGATGTTTATGTACTATTTGCTGCCAGCGTTTATTCATCCTTGGGTTTATGGGGCTAAGATCATGATGATGGATAAAAAGAAACCAACCATCAACACCAGCAATCACATTTGATAACATATAAATTAGATTTTTAATGGCAGTTACTTAGAAATGTAAACATAACTGCATTTCAATTTAAAGAGATTAGCTGTAATGTTACGACTGAATGTCATACAATACTGCAAAACAGTTTCATTAGAGGAGAGTGGATCGTGCTGCCAGTGGGGACATAATTGAATACATTAAGATCATGCACACTGTGAAACTATTAGCCTGAAACAATTCATTTTACAGGATTTAAGAAATCTAATTTTCCAATCAGCATTTGTTTGGATTAAAAAAAAACATGTTTCTGCTGTTAGTCCACAGCTCCTATTTTAGTATGTGTGATAATATTTCAAGAAAAGATGTTTCGTTTGATGATGTAGATAATAATAACTTCCATTATGGTATGTAGAGATAAACAGATGTTTGGGTTTTGTGACTCACACCATGAACATCAACAGAGCAGCTCATCCAAAGCTGGAACTATCCGCATGGAAGTGGTTCATTCCCTTGAAGATGTTAAGATTTATCTGTTACAGCATAGTGAAAGAGAGAAACACACTATCTGGATGGAATTATCAGATGGAACAGATGGTGGGACAAAAAAGTGTCACCATCAAGGCAGAGCTATGCAGCACAGTGTTAAAATGAGTCATTTGCACATTTCTGTTCTGCTGTACAAGGTTCAACTTATCTATATGAAATGAAACTGATATAATACGCTCATCATTTTAAAATTCATTATTGTCTCAGTTACATGTACCTGAATTAGTTTTCAATTAAGGAATAATGCTTGGCAACTTTGCTTCCATCAATAATTATTATGAAGTGACTTAGACAATGAGAATGATGTCTTATTGATTTTAGAATATAATGAAATTTATAAACCCTTTGTACCAGCATTTTTATTCATTGTATTTTAACTGCGTTGTCACATAGCTGTGATTTTTGTTTTTCATCTCTACTGTCACCTCCAATATCCAGGTATGTGTGGAAATCTATTGAACACGACTGAAAAGAATTTGCTATAATAATTTTCAAATCATGCAGATCATAAGAACTAAATTTGAGATTACACTGGTTATGTAATACCCATCCCTATAAAGTAACATGGAGCCCTGCTGCTTGCAAATCCGAAATATTCTCAAATGGCAGCAGCTTGTCTGCAACAGATGCTGTGGCCTTAGGGATAGATCTGATTTACTATACCAGCTTTGCAATTTGATTAGAGATGAATGATTCCCGGCATCGGGTGTTTTTCCTCTGAATAATAAAGTGTAAATTAATTTTTATTGTCTTTTCATCTATACAGTATATTAAATCCTTTATTCAACATTGAGTCTCATTATGATGTGGGTATCCTTTTTAAGAGACACCTACATATACAAAACAGTTTAAACATGAATAAACACATTTCAAAAACATCATGTTATCACAAATGAAAAACATGAAATTTTAATATGTTGAGCTGCAATAATGTGATGTCATAAACGGATAAATATCTTAAATGAGTTGTTTTGCTTTAATTATTTCAGAGTTTCCTCTACATTTAAATATTGTGAAAACTCAGCTAAGTCAAATTTTTTCGCTGATATTTGTCATCAAAATTTTCTGAAATTGACATTTTATCCATTTATCGCATGTAAACACATACTAATTTGTAATTATAGGTGTTAATCTCCGCAGGCATTACTTGGAGTGGGAAAGCACACTTGTTCCAAACAATTTCCCAGTGCAGTAGGTCATTCTGGTAGAAACATGCATGACAGCAGAGTGCTGCAATGTAAGCCCTTGATAGTAACACAACAAACATTAGTTTTTTAAGAAAATCTCATTCGAGATGCCAAAATGTAAAAGTTTATAGTTTGTTTGAGGTAACTCTGTTGGGATGTAGCTTGTCAATGAATCAAGTTGGATGTGAATCTAAATGTGTTACGACCTGGAATATGACTGACAAACAGTGGAAGCAGTCATTCACATCCACAAATGATAAAACAATAAGTGAACACAGAAACTTCTGCTGGATTATCAAATAAAACAAACATTATACCACCAGCATTCATCACTTCTCATCAATGCAGATGAAGCCATCAACCCTAACCCATTAGCCAGCAGGGAGCCTCCATGTGTCTGCCGGTCGCTGCACCACAGCGCTCCCTATCTGCGGTGGGGCTCACGGCGGCCTGTCCGCGCCGGGCTCAGCAGACTCCTCCTCCGCCATTTTTGACTGTAAACATCCTGCCGATTTTAAAAGGACAGCGGTGAGCGGGAGGAAGGCGACTGGCGCCATCTTGGCTGTTTTAATGAGTACAACAGGGGGGGATTCGCTGGGAGAAATAACTTGAATTTTGGGATTTCACTCAAAACGGGCTACTGTCGGTAAGTGAGTCTGCAGTGGGAATGTCTGCGTGTGGTTTTAAGCTGTGTAGAAGTCAAAATAATCATGCATACTTATATGAATTTGATGCGGCCTCGATAGTACAAGGAGCACTTAGCCACCAGCTAACGAAACAGTGGAGCTCGTAGAGGGAAAAAGTATGAGCGGATTTTAATGGGCGCTCCTTCCACTCGTCCTCTGCTTTCATTTCAGAGGTAAAGCGTGTGTGTGTGCAGATGTGCTGTTTTTGCGAAGATATACTTCCACCTAGAATAAGTTTGAATGGCATAAATATGTCTGCCAGTCTCAGATTACATTGCCCTTATTGTAAATGTTAGCTTGCGGCTAATTTGATGGCGCCGACTATTTACTGGCGTCGACAGTCGTTTTGGCGCTTGAACGAAATTTTGGTTCAGTTTTTGAAAACACGCGTTACTGCTTCCACATGATGGTAAGATGTTTATATGGTCAGTTCAATAATGCGTGTTTCATGGAGGCTAAACGTTAAGGTAACGTAACGGGAATTGGCAGGCGTGGATCTCCAGTGTTTGCTTCTTTGCCCAGGAAGTAGGTGGAACTCCATTAGAAACCGCGGTTCATTTAAATACTCAAGTCACATTTTTGGGAAAATCAGCGCTAAACAATGAAAAATTATGCAAACAAATGAGGCGAAGAAATTGTTCTTTTACGTGGATTTTGGTCGACCTTACGTGACAGTCAGTAGTAACCCACACACAAAAGACAAAGTTGGCGAAGGATTAAAGTCCGCGTTACTTTAAAACTTTATTTTTCCACACAAAGGATCCTCGTTCTGGCTTGAGCAGTTTAGACCTGCTTCAGACAAAACTATCGAACTGTAAATAGATCCACATGCAAGGGAAAAGTTATCGCCCCATGTACCATCTTGAATGTCTTATCGCAAAGGAAAGGAAATGTTTCTACCTTCAGCCTTGGGCCTTTCAGTAGTACTGTATTTGCAGTGCCTGAGAATTTATCCATTTTATCATTTTGATTAACAGGATTGAGAAGTGATTGTTTAGAACTGACCCCTGGCTTTTTACGACATGATATTGGTTTATGCTTTTCCAGAACTGGAGCCAGAAGGTCCAAATTTAATTATATCTATAAGTCATGCACTTTTACTTGTTAATAATTTTACACTATAATATTGTAAGAATAGAAAGACTTGGAATATAAAGTCCTGTTTCACTTTGTTTTTGGTAAAATTTTCTAATTTCCTGACCATTTTAACATACATACTAAAAAAAACAAACTATTGTGTTCTCCAGGTAAACCATACCACAGTGTGAGTGCGTGAACCAAGTGAACCAGGGCAATGTTCTACGCCCACTTTGTCCTCAGCAAACGTGGGCCGCTGGCCAAGATCTGGCTAGCGGCCCATTGGGACAAGAAGCTGACCAAGGCTCATGTGTTTGAATGCAACTTGGAGAGCAGTGTAGAGAGCATCATCTCGCCTAAGGTACTGACGAGAACTGTGATCACTTCATTCTGTTGCACATGTTATTAGTTACATTCTTAATGGCCTTTTTTCTCACAGGTGAAGATGGCATTGCGTACATCAGGTCACTTGCTTCTTGGAGTGGTGAGAATCTACCACAGGAAGGCCAAATACCTTCTTGCTGACTGTAATGAAGCTTTCATCAAGATCAAAATGGCTTTTAGACCAGGTAAGGAGTAATAACAATGAGACACATCAGCACTGGAGCAGGTTTATCTGCTGGTTTTTACCTCTCAGAAAAGGCATTTGAGCATATCTGAGTAGAAATCAAGAGTAGTGGCAGGAGTGATGGTTCCAGTGGGGGCTCCACCAGCAGGGTTACAGGAAATGGTCTTGAAATTAAGATGGAAAAAAAACAACAACCAAAGAAACAGACCCACTATTTTTGTTTAGAGTAATCCCTCCTTACTCGCGATTAATGCGTTCCAGGACCACCCGCAAAAATACCCCGAAATTCCGCGATATAGTGGTGACCTATTTATTTAATTATTTACAGTAATTTAACCATTTCCCATGCTGATATTAAACATCCTTAATCTGTATTACCTTTTCCTGCACTCTATAGAGTGTTTAAAACACTTATGTAGTCAAGAAAAGCGTTTCTTTAATACACGGAAGTACGCTGCGTTCCATGAGTCTTGAAACTCGGCGCACACAAGGATGCTGTCAGCCAATAGAATGCGCGTACGGTATCACATGACTACCTACTAAAAATCCACAATGTCATGAAGCCTTGCTTCTGGAAGCGTGAATAAGCGAGGGATTACTGTTGTTTTTTTTGTGAGGCTTGTGATCATTGGTTATTGTAAGTTATGACAAGTTTACTATTTGAATTTGTGTACAGGTGTGGTGGATCTCCCAGAAGAGAACAGAGAAGCAGCCTACAATGCCATCACCTTACCTGAGGAATTTCATGACTTTGATCAACCACTTCCAGACCTGGAGTAAGTTAATTACATTTGTTTATATCATATCATCCTGTGGGGTGGCGCGGCGGTGCAGTGTGTAGCACTGTTGCCTCATCGTAAGAAGGAGTTTGTGTGTTCTCCCTGCATCTGTGTGGATTCTCTCCCTCCCCGTTGTTCTTCCCACCTCCAGAAGGTGAATTGGTCCATCAGTTGTCCGTAGGTGTGAGTGTGCCTTGTTTGTCTTTCTTGTGGCCCCGCGATGAGCTAGCATCTCATCTGAGGTGTACCCTGCCTTTCCCCCGTAGCCAGCTGGAATAGGCTCCAGAATGCCCCTGTCCCACAAGGCAGACAAGCTGCTGCATGGATGAATGGATGCCATCCCTCTATGTTTGGATTATAGATGGCGAGGCTTGTTACTGCCATTATTGTAGATTGCGTTAACTGATGTTGTGCTGTTCTCGCAGTGACATCGATGTGGCCCAACAGTTCACTTTGAACCAGAGCAGAGTAGAAGAGATCACCATGAGGGAGGATGTTGGCAATCTCAGCCTCCTGCAGGACAATGATTTCGGTAAGACGTAACTCACAGTCAAGTGAACTTGTACCACACAATCCAAATATACTGAAAATGGCTTTAATGGTTTATTTACCTCAGTATAGTAAAATGTAAGGGTGGCGCAGTGGATAGTGCTGTCGCTGCACAACAAAGCGTTTCCGAGTTTGAGTCCTGCTCTGTGTGGAGTTTGCATGTTCTCCCCGTGTCTGTGTGGGTTCTCTCCGGGTTCTCCGGCTTCCTCCCACCTCCAAAAAACATGCGCTTCAGGTTAATTGGCCGTTCCAAATTGACTGTAGTGAGTGAGTGTGAGCGTGTATTATTGTTGGTCTTTGTGTGGCTCCGCGGCACACTGGCGTCGCCCCCGGAGTTTGCCCCACCTCATCCCCTAAAACAGCTGGGATAGGCTCCGCTACGGTGGATAAAGCGATTCGGAAGATGAATGAATGAATGGTTCTTTTGCCCTGTTAAAGTATTTAAAAAAACAAACAAACATACTTTTCAGCTGACTTTGGGATGGATGAGCGAGAGATGATGCGTGATGCCAGCACATTTGAAGAAGACATCATGCACGGTGCCACAGCCTCTAACCTTTTATTGGAGGCTGAGCCTGGTCCAGCTAATCTGCCTGACAAATCCAACCACATGGAGTACGATGACTTTGGGGATGGCTCTATGGGCAACAGTGATGGGGGAATGCTTGGTAAGTGGAAATTTTTTTGTTTCAGCATAGGCTGATGTTGACAATAGTTAAAGTGATCTGAGATTTTTTTGATCTTTTATGGATTATTTGTAGTGGACAAGCTACTGAGCTCTGAAGACGGAGGTGGTATTTTTGATGACCCTCCAGCCATCACAGAAAGTGTCATGATGCCTCCAGATCATGGGGATGATGAGGATGACTTTGATAATCTGCAGTCACGTAAGTATCCAAAAGATTTTGTTTGATATGAAACAGGAAATTCAGATTTTTGGCACTAAACTAAAACCTAATATTCATTATTTCTCTATTAAATACAATTATATGTAACAAACTTACCACTTTGCAAAGAACGATTTGAATACCTGCCTGGTTACATGTCACACTCCAACTCAAGTGCTCTTTTTGTCGCTGTTTACCTCTTATGGGATTCACTTTGTGTTTGTAGCGGGTCCAGACAGTCCTGACTCAGGCCCAGCAGAGCCACTACCAGCAATGGCTGACCAGACAGAACAGACCACTCTCGTTCACAATGAAGAGGAGGCTTTTGCTTTGGAGCCCATTGACATCACTGGTAAGGCCCTCATTTATCTGTTGGACTAAACTAAAGTTATTGATACGTCTGCTCTCTAAATAAATAACCATAAAATGTATTCAAGAGAACAAAGACAGTATCTCAGGGGAGAAGTGCCTATCAACGCTGCACGGCTCAATCCATAACATGCAGTCCCAGAGGTTAATCTGAAAACCAGACAGGTTGGATCAACTTCCATGAAAATGAAATGTTTTGGGAGTGCGGATCAATACCAGACAAAGCAGTGGCTTGAGCAGGTTATTAGGAACTTTCAGAGTGACTCCAGAAAAACCCCATGCAATCGATAATCATCAATCCTCTGTTCTCCACTGTGGGTCTCAGACATGGCCATTGATTTTTATTTTGGGAAAGGCAGTGAGAGAGAGACAGTTTGTCTCTTAGATACAGAACGGTTACTCAGTTTTTATTGTTCCACAGCAAAGACATTATTTATTTAGCCTGGATATTCCCACTTCTGCGGATTGAGTAACAAGTTTTTTATTTAATTTTTTTTTTTAAGGTTACCATACTTGTCAGTCTTGACAGTTGCATGGATAAAAAAACTGTCTAGTGGGGTGGAAGGGTGGTACACATTGACACTTACGGTGCTTCAAGTGGGTGGCCAGATATTACTAGTGCCTACATGTCAATGTGTAAACTGAGACAATAGGTTTGGCCTTTTATCCAGGTTACTAGGATCGGAAACATCACCTGGTTTTATTGAAGGCAGTGGTTGAAATGTAAGAATTTTAAATTATTTTATTAAAGTTGACCTACTTGTGGCCTAATGTTGACATTTTGAGCTAAAATTGTCTGCAGGCAGAACATTCTGCTCCTTATTGATAAATAAATAAAACATAATAGCAGCGTCCATCTTCTTTTACACCTCCAGTGAAAGAGACCAAGGCCAAGCGTAAGAGGAAGCTGATTGTGGACAGCGTGAAGGAGCTGGACAGTAAGACCATCAGGGCCCAACTTTCCGATTACTCTGACATTGTCACCACCCTTGACCTCGCTCCTCCAACCAAGAAGCTTATGATGTGGAAGGAGACCGGAGGTGTTGAGAAGCTTTTCTCTCTGCCTGCTCAGCCCCTCTGGAATGCCAGGCTGCTCAAGGTAACAAATTATTGTCACTAAGAACCATGTGGTTTCGATGAACATGTACACATGTCTACTTGTAGCTATTTAAGTTAACATGAAAATTGTCAGCTGTCTGTTAAAAATGGCCTCCAAACAATGGAACCACTTGGGGAATGTGTAAACCACACTAGAAAACTAGTTCTCGAAGTAGGTCAGACACAGACTGACTTTAATGGAAGAAGAGCGAGGAGATTTATCTCCATTGTATCTTTCACTGACATTTTGTTCAGCTTTGGGTATATGTGAACATGAAGGAACAGGAGGTGCAGGAAGTGATTGGTTTTATGTCTCCTTCCCCTATTCTTTCACACTCTTACGGTACTGCTCATGAATACCGAATGGAAATGTGCTGATGCATATTTTGGCAAACTTTATTTCGTCTTGTCTGGGGTCAGTCCTCCAAAATGTTGCCTGGATTTTTTTTATTGCACAACTGATTTAGTTAAAAGTTCAGTTAAAAAAAACTCTTCAAGCTCAAGTTCAACTACTAATCTTTGATGTCAGATGTTCACCCGCTGTCTGACGCCTCTGGTGCCGGATGAGTTGAGGAAGAGAAGAAAGGGCGGCGAAGCAGACAGTCTGGATGAGTTCCTCAAAGAGTTGGAGAACCCAGAGGTGCCCAGAGAGGAAGTTTTGGGTCAGCACAGAGATGTTATTGGTAAGTCCTCTGAGAAGGAGAGTTTATCCCAACGCACACATGTGTTGGGTTTTGTGAGAGGCATATTATGAGACATCACCAGCTTCTATAAAAGGTAGTGTTCACTATCCCATGTTTTTAATTCATTCTGTTAACAATGTCCTTTATCTGCTAATTAGACCAGACCATCATGGAGGAGCCCAGTATGCTGGCAGCCTCTGCAATGGAAGGCAGTAGGACAACCCTGGATGAGACAGTCATGCCCCCTCCATCCACCCCACGCGGTGTTAAGCGGAAGACCCACGACAAAGAGGCTCCTCTTCCTGTGAGTACATTGTGCCTAGTCATAGTTTTCTTTCAGAAGGCCAAAATTCTCCCATGTGTGGTGGTGGCAAAGCACAGAAAATTGAAATGAGAGTACTGAGGTCAACTTTTCATGACAAATGAATGTGATTTTTACTTTATTTTTAAAACCTTCTATTGCTTGCCTGTCTCAAGTCAATTCGGTTTTCTCAGTTTCATCTGAATATTTTGGTCTATTTAATTTGAGGAATGTGAGGAAGAAATAATCAAATAGGAAAAATAAAACAATTGATATTGATGAGTGCTTTTTGTCCTGACTTGTGTGTCTTTTGTCTTTCCCTATCTCAGATGGCTCCTTTGGAGCAGCAACAGGTGGCTGACCACTCAGTCTTATCTCAGAGGTTAGACATGCCTCAGGTGGCTCTACCTCCAGAGGAAGCCAGCATCAACCTCACCCAGCTTGTCCCAGAGCTTGACCTACTCGGTGACAAGGGCAAAGAAAAGAAAGATGAAAGTGATGAGGAGGTAAGTGGTAATAGAGTATTTGTAGTTGGTAGTACTCTTGATTGTGACTCATTTACTGGTAGTTTAAAGTAAGTGCAAAATAAAACGAGGTACGATTTAAAAGAATATCTACTGATATGTCAACGTTGTTACAGGCTAGTATGAAAGGCTTTTGTAGAGTCAGGCTTGTATTTGATTTTTACATGTTTTTTCCCATTTGATACTGATGGTCTTGCTCCATATGATCCCCAGGAAGAGGAAGGACAGGCCGGAGACCAGGATCAAGAGGAGAAGAGATGGAACAAGAGAACCCAGCAGATGCTCCATGGTCTCCAGGTACAAATAAAGTTGTGAAAAGCAGCATCTTTTGAAGATCAAAGTTCTTCCTTCCACCCTGACTGTTTCTGTTTTTTCAATCTTTTGAGAAGAGTGGAAAGATGAAATATAATTTTGGTGTTGTATTTAATTGATCGTCCCAGATTGACTGAGAATACAATGCATCACCCTGTGCTTCTGTTCCTGCAGCGCGTCATGGCTAAGACTGGTGCAGACTCGATCAGCCTTCTTGAATTGTGCCGGAACAACAACAAGAAGCAGGCGGCTGCCAAGTTTTACAGTTTCCTGGTCCTAAAGAAGCAGCAAGCCATTGATGTCACCCAGACTGATCCTTACAACGACATCGTCGCCACAGCAGGACCAAGATTTCACCTTATTTAGACATTGGAAAAACAAACACTCTGCTCGCAACAAACATACTTTTTTAATTACTCAACTTTTTCCCTTTTTATTTTGTTTCCCTGTCAGCCTTTTGTCTGGGGAATGGGAGGTAATAGTAGGGACTGGGTTGAAGACTTTTAATAACAGGATTTTACTACAGATAGAAACATGCAGTATTCATTTGGTTCAGATGGAGTGAGGAATGTTTTAACAATTATATTTATAAAACAACCTTTTTCAGTCACCAATTTGTAAACTTTGCTTCAGTTTGATTTGTAAGTGAAATTTCCATTGTCTGCTCAATCCATGTGTTTTGGACCATTGCCCTTCTCACACCAGAAATCAGACACATTTTAGGTGAAGAGCCCTGTATTTTTCACATCGAGTCCTATATTTGGCTACATGTTCTAGAAAGGTACTGTTTCATTGGTCAGCAGTGTAACCTCTCACATCTTGTTGCACTTGTTCTTTCAAACATCTTTAATCTGTCAAAAAAGTTAAATCATACCTGGCATTAAATATGTCCCAGATGTATAATTCAGGCAAGTTTTTGGTTTTATGTAATATTTTTGTACCTTTTATGTTTGCTTATTTACCTTTTTGCATCATGTAACTAGGAAATTTTACTTGTTACAGTTAAGCTCAGTATCCACCTTTTTAGTCTTTGGGTAACTTCTAGTTGTGATACATCTGTAAAGATTTGAAATAAAGTGTTTTAAGTACTTGGTCACTGGATTTTATGCTTTGTAGTTAACTTATTTTTTCTTTATTTAGAATACCAAAAAATATGCAATGAAAATGAGATAGGAAGTAAGAAGTTATAACTTGCATGTCATGATGCAACTGATGAGCTCTGAATTGGTCAACATCAATTCTTTGCAGATTGACTAAATGAGCTAGACATGAGCCAATGGTAAATATGTACTATGGGGAAGGAATGGCAGTAATATTACAAAAAAGAGACTGGAAATCTGGACGAGAATGGAACCGCTCAATGTTTACCTGCAATTCCAGTTGATTTCAATCACAAAGACCTCCGATAATCTGGATGACTGAGAATCTCCGCAGTTAGAAAGTTGGATGGTTATTGTCAAAGTTCAGTTGCAGTGAATCAATTATACGATGAATGATCTGATCGCAGATAGAGTAACGTTTAAGTGAGTAACTAAGTCAAGCGGAAGTTCATTCATTCAAAACGGAACCCTTCGTGGCCTCAAGTGTTTGCGCTAACCCTTCCGTCCTGTTGTGTGTACAGTACAGTACTAGTCAACAGAGTTTAGTCTGTTTGGATGGTATTGGTAATAGCATGACATTATATATACATATATATACGTATATATATATATATATATATATATATATATATATATATATATATATATACTTTTTATTTTCTCTCTCTCTCTCTCTTTCTCACAGAGAGGATTCTTCATAACGGTTAAACTTCCTGTGATCGTGATCACTCAAATGTCGTCACTTCTTTGTATTGTAATGAGTCCGGGGCGGAAATAGAACTTGGTTTAGCGGAAGCTGCCGTCCCTGAAAACCTTCCTTCCCTTTTTTCCGCGTGTCAGTTGTAGATGGCTTCACGTAAAGAATCGGGTTCAGTTTCCAGCACTGCAATGGCTTCTACTGGCGGTACTTTGGATTCTCCAGTTAAACAGATCCAGATTGAGGGGCTGGTAAGTGTCACTGCGGTTCTGTTTCGCTGCGTATTGGATTTTAGTGGGGGACGTATGAGAAAGTTACATTTTTGCCGGCGTGGAAGCTAGCTCACGTTTGAGTATTGTCATGGCGGACAGAAAATGTTAGGCTGTTTATTCTAACGTTCCTTGCTTTCTTTTAAATTGTTTGTATTGCCAGCTGTATCATTTAATTAAAAACAACAATAACATAGAAAACACGTCATGTTTTCAGCCCCCAAAGGGCTAAAATACTAACAACAATAACCGGCTAACAGTGGCTAGCCGGTTTGTAGCTCTCATGGGGCTACAGAGATGTTTAATGTTCAGACCACAACCTCCCTGCTTGTCTTTGTTGAGGTAGACAAAGATTACTGTCTGCAGACGCTCTGTTTTTCATAAGTCTTCGAAAAATTTTATTTATTACAGTATAAAGTTTTAACACCAGGAACTAAACTTGGAGGTCCAACTCAACCATGTCCACATGTAAAATACCCAGAGGTGAGGCCTCGGGCTTGTTTGATTGACTGAAAACAGTTTACTTCACATTTTAGTTGAAGTAAAAAGGTCCATAGTGAGACAATCTAAAACAATATGCGTTGGTTTTTGAACACTTCTTTCTTCCAGATTACCGTACAAAACTATCGATAAATTCAAACAGGATTTTCTCGAGGGCCGCTAAACCCAGATTTAGACTGTAGGCTCCATCCACTTCACTTTTCTTTCTAAATCGTATGTTGAGCAGCTTGTGGGGTTCGGTGCCTCCATATGTCTGGTCCACACTGCTCTTGAGCCGGCCACCCCCTGGTCCCCACGCTAAGGCCTTGTAGATCAGCTACTGCCATCCCTGCAGTATTCTGTGTTATTAGGAAACCGAAAAGTCATCGGTGGACTTTTGGTGGTTGTACATATACAGTATTTGTTTTTGGTGGTTGTCCATATATTTGCTTTGGAACACATGCACCTATATTAGATTTTTCACATTGAAAGACAGTTGCTTCTCAGTTTTTCTCAGCTGCATTTTATTCCCACTAGAAATTAGATATCGTCAATAAAACAAGCAGGTTTTGATGAATATTTCCCATTTAGATTATTGTTAAAACAGTTGCCAATAACAGGAGAAAGGTACTCAAAAAATGAGAAGCGGAATTGAGATTTGGAGACTGTCACTACTAGAGGCTGTATCATGAAGCCCTTTTGGCTAGTTGTCAACAAACAAATGGGTGAAGAGTTTGTGGTGTCGTGGTCAATGGATATGGTTATCATAATATTGTTATTCGTTGGCTACTAATCTTCATCTACACATTCGTGACAAGTTCTGATTTTCTTGGTCACACAACCTAGCTGCTTCTGTAGTTCCTGTGAATGAGCAGCAGAGGACAAACTTGCTTCACTACTATTCACGGCATTCTGCCACCTCCTGCCCCAAGCTACACTGGACGGAAGCATCTCCTGCGCCAGAGTGCCTGAATGCAGTAACTGCTTACATTTGCCAGCTGTTGCCTTTCTTTTGTCTTGCTCATTAAATTTGCCCTAAAGTCACGAGCCACATTTTTGCATCTGAATATATCACGTTGCTGTTTGTTTTCTTAACTTTTAATGAAACATTGTAATTGATTTATTAATTTTATCATTGCAACATTGCAATACCAGTGCTTGAATCAAAAACAAGGCACGTTTGGCATATTTTGGATTCAGACTGAGAGTTGTCTGTTTCAGATAGTTATGAACAAAGTTTCTCCTGAGCTAATTGGTATGCACTCCTTGTTGGTGCGCTGCGTCATCACCCGTTTGTCTGACGATTAGCTAGAGGCTTTCCCGTGGATGGCATCACCACTGGGTCATACTGCAATTGGATTGTTTCTTTATTTTTGAAAAGTGTTCAGTGGCTGATGTTTCCATGGGTATATTTCCATGGGTATGGGGTGCTGCAAAGCAGTGGGCTCCATTAAACACCTACAGAGATCACACAGCGGACTGCATGTTTGAAAGACTTTATTCATTTAGACTGACACAGTGCAAAAGGACTTGGTTTCATTCACGTACCATGAATTAACTAACAGTCAGAGCACATTCGGCAGGACACAACATCACGATTTTAGAGCTCAATGGGATGGAAATCGCATGAAATGTAAGCCTTTGTTTGAAGTTTCTTTTTGCCACAGCAGATGTGTTTTCAGTGAATCTTTTCCACTTGTTTTTGGTCCTGAAACCTCATCCTGACAGGTTTCACACTTTTTATTTGACAGGTCTGCCAACAAACAAAGGCACAAAATAAAACTTTCTAACCGGTTTTAAGGCACATCTTGGCATTTGTTCAGTATGGCTGCGGAGGGCTTGCTTGTTGCTGAGTGCATCACTTCAGAATCTGCACTTTATCTTTGTAACTTGTAATATATTTTTTGGTTATGTTAGTCTTGTTTGATTTTGTGGCAACCAGTTTTACTTGACATATTGGCAAATATGCTGTTTCACAGACCTTGATCAAGAAGAATACTTTAGAAGAACAGCTGAAAATCTGGTTGAATGGCTTACTGGGCAGTACCAGGAATCAAAAAAATAAACCTATCGACATTATCCTGGGTGTACACTCACATGTTTTAGTAATTGTGTGTTTGGGACTCCTTTATTCATACTTTTGTTTTCTAAATTCAATAATTATTGTCAGTCAGCAGATGAAGGTGAGAAACTCCTGGGGTCTTCGTCTTTTGGTTAACGTAACAGATGACACATCACATCCACATTTTTTCTCCGTCAAACGTAATAAAGCCAGTATTGGGTGTAGAATTTAATTTTGCATCAGTTGCAGTAAAAAGGAAAAGCCATTACCAGATCATTTCCCTGACTGTACTTTCTCATAACTTGAGACCCAATTGTGGTGGAAATATGAGGCCTTTTTTGTGAGCGAGAGAGATTTATGATAAGAATTAACGGCAGCCAACAAGGGATTTGGGCTGCAATTGATTTTGCACAATTCAATTTTAAGCTTGTTGATTTATAATATGTTGGCCACATATCAATCTTGGGCTTCTCCACATGAGGTAAGCTCACTGAGCTAGCTGCTGGTGAGCTAGATCAATGAAACTGGAAGAACAATACTGGAAAGCTTTCGCCTATGTTCTTGTGTGTGTGTGTGTGTTTGCTTTAAAGACCTGATGGCATTTGCTCAGCACCAGAATGCCCATTCAGCAAATCCAGGGAAATATCTTTGTCTTTTATTACCAGCGGCTTTTCGTTCTCTTCAAAGTGTTTCTGAACATTCGTACATTTCCTGCAAGAATTTGGCATTGTTTGACCTTTTTATGTCCACCTTTTCTTGAGTGATGCACAGGACTTAGATGGCTGGAAGCATTGTGTACCTGCTATCTGCTCACTGATGCAGGGAGACCAGAAAGCTATTTACTGGCAGAAAGAGGAGTCAAAGCTCAAAGGGGCCTAGAGCTGTTGTAAAGCAGCCGGCAACACCACGAGGACTTCCTCTGTAGCCCCCTGTTCTAGCCCGCTCTTCATCCTGTCTTTTCTTGATCCACATAGTCTCCTTCTGCTTGTTTTACCACAATTTTCTTCTACAATCTGACTTCTTTCGCTTGTATTTCCTCGCATGTCCTCATTTCCCCTCTGGTCTTGCTCTGCTGTCTTTCCCCCCATCACTCCCACACCACTCCTCTGACCTCTGCTAAGACCGTCTTCCCCTTACAGTCAGAAAAGCCAAGGGATGCAGGCTCAGAACGAGATTAGTTTTTGTTTGACCCCCCCGTATTGCCTCTCTTCTCCCACCCAGAGCTCCTTTACTTGTTGCCTGACGGGTCTAGTGCTTTATTAAAATAAATCATCTCCCAATACACTTGTACGCATGTGAGTGCATGTACCAGTGGGAGGAACAAGGGCTTCCACATGGTATGGATGGGGCTTTGTGTTGAGCATGGCCCCAGGACGATCACCCATGTGTGTGTGAGTATTATGAATGTGTGAGAGTGTGACCTGCATGCTGTGTCCAGTGTGATTTATGCTCTCCCCCTCCATGCTGTTTTCAGCTTCTTGTTGACTCCCTGTTTATTTAGATGTTTGGCCTTATGCTATATACTTTGCAACAGCCAGTTTCTATCTTTGCTGTTTAGTATGTCTTGTGATTGGTAGGAGTGTGTGCATGGTTTGTGTGCGTGTCTGTGAGTAAAGGCATGGACCTTCCCTGCTGTCCTTTGTGTGGGTGAAGCAGCATTAGAGTTTAAACCAGCTCCTCAATCATGTGGAAGCTTGTCCTATTGCCCCATTTTATCTGGCATTAAAAATTCAATGCATATGATGATGCATGGATGATGTGTCCAAATGAGGCATGACGGTGTGGGATATCAGACTACGAGTCCAAATATACCCTCCCACTGTACAAGGGTAGCATTTATCTTAAAATTTCTACCGATTCAGGATTTATTCTTTATGCGAGCTGCCTCTCCTCTCGCCAGTGTAAAATGCCAACCTGTGCAGAATACTAACTGGCCTTTTTGTACACATTCTAGATCAGTGATGCACCAGTACGGAATCCTGCAGGTGCTGCTTACAACTCCACTTGCCACTCAACCGCAACCTATGATTGCCTGAGTAAATGTTCAGAGAATTTTCTCTTGCCACAGGGTTTTGACAGTTCTGTGGGTTTTTTTCTTCTTCTTTTTTTTTTATGTTATAAAAGTGCCTACAGGCCCTGAATGCAGAATCATGTCTGACAAATTGTCATGCAATGTAGTGTTCATGTACAGAGTGTTTCAGTAAGGTAACAACAAAAAAGTATGTCTATAGTGACACTATATGCTGGTATTGTCTGTCAAATAGCATCAAATAAGGGTGCCCTGCTTCGGCAGCTTCTTTTACCAACCAGAGGAAACGGGCCTCTTCCAAAACAGCCCTTAAGTTGGATGCATCTTTAGTTGTGAAGATAGCTGTGTGTGAGCAACAATAAATATAAATTCATCAGTTTATCTTTATTATGGCTCTTTCAAATGAGCTATTTGTAAAAGTAGCGCCTAGTCTCACAAAAAGATCTGTTAAGAAATGAAAGTGTTAGATATATCAAGATAACGTTTTCAGCGTTGTATTAATGAGCATCAAATTCTGACGGGTGCCAGGGTTTCCACTTCGAAAATTCAGAATGAAAATGATAACTAGTCACTTAAAATTCTATTGAATTATGCACACTTCCATGATTTGATTTTCTTATATTTGACAAGGCCTTACAGTTAAGCTGTGAAATGTAATAAATGATAAAATAATCCTTTGTTAGTAGAGAAAGGATAAAGCAGGTCTCCTTATATTGAGCCTCCATTCTGCTGCAGGGCTGTGATGCTTCAATGATATTGTTCTGTCTGTTCACAGGTGGTGCTGAAGATTATCAAGCATTATCAGGAAGAGGGCCAGGGCAGCGAGGTGGTTCAGGGCGTCCTGCTGGGGCTGGTAGTTGATGATCGGCTGGAGATCACCAACTGTTTCCCCTTCCCCCAGCACACAGAGGATGACGCAGACTTTGACGAAGGTAATTGATGGTGATGTTTTTATCATTGGTCATGTTTCAGCATCCGGAGCCTGACTCGAAAGCTCATAAGTGTTTTTGATGAAATGCTCTTCTCACAGCGACCAAGTACTGGCATTTTCCTATTTAGAGACTGTTTTTTTTTTTTTTTTTTTTTTTGCATTTTTTAACATTTCTGTATTTACCTGTTGAACTCATTCAGTTAGGCTATCTGACTTATGACAGATGAGGGTTCCCATAACATCACTCAAAAAATGCTCAATGTAGTTGCACAAATCTTTCTGCATTTATCTCCCATGTGCAGAAGAGGTGCTGTCATGCTCTGCTGCAGCTTTACCCCCCCTTCCCCCCCAACACACACACACACACACACACACACATACACACACACACACACACACACACACACACACACACACACACACACACACACACACACACACACACAGTAATATGAACACAGTCTGAAATTTAAACAAGAACAGAATGGATGCTTTGGTCTCTGTGTGTTCTCAAATATTGCAAATTTTACTAAAGAGGCCTTTAAAAAATTAAATTCTACCAAATGCTGTGAAGTATATGAAGTTTGGATGAAAATTAAAAAGTTTTTAACCTGGCATTCAAACAGGCACTGATTTGTAATTATTCTGAGAAAACAGCACATTGTGTTGTTGCGAAATGTTTTGCCAGTTGTTTTTGCACTTGATTTTTTCGATGTTGAAAAATCTTTTTCTGACATATTTTGTTTCGATATATTTAGGAAAAGCTATAAGAATGCCATTGGACACAACCATGACCTTCTTGAAATAAAGCAGAACTTTGGCTCTAAACAAAAAAAAGCCTCCAGTTTAAAGGTTTGATAGGATGCACTCTAGTACTAAGTTTTGTGTGACTTTACACTGTGTTTGAGAGTGAGGCTGTGGAACACCATACTTAGGACACCGTTATGCTAGATTGAGTGGACATATAACCAGCTGTTGAGGCTTGAAGCCTGGACAATCATACCAACAGCTCATCAAGTGTCGGTGCTCCTTTCCTCGGAGGTGTGTGCATAAGATGTTCTCAGGCACACTGTTCAGGGCAATGCTGACTTTAAACTAAGCTAACTAGGCACTGGGTGTCCTCTGCCGTCAGCGTTAGGGTTGATGCATGAGGGCAGTGGTGCAGGATGCGGCAGCTCCATTGCTGGGCTTACAGGTGTGTGGGGCACAGGATTTAGTTTAGTCTTTATTTGCACACATTTGTGTTTTTCTTGCCTCCGCCTTCTCCGTCACCTTTCATAGCCGAGGATGCCATGTTCTCTGACCTCAGCCCTTACCCCATCAAGCTGTGCTGTTTCCAGCTCCTTGTTAGCACACAAAAAAAATTGCTACAATCCAGACTGGAGGATGGGAAGGTGAGCAGATGTGGGAAATGGAGAAAAGGGAGAAAATCCTGTTCTAACAGCCCCCTGCTGCTAACAAGCAGCTGTCAAATTCTGCCGAGATTCACGGGCGTCAGTGATGGCTAAAGGTCGTTAGTGGCAGGAACAGCACACGCTTCGGATGTCGTGGCATGTTTTGTTGTTGACTTTTGATGTGTTGGATTTTTGACCTGTCAGTCTCTGAAAGCTAACAAGGTATTCAGTGAGAAGCTCCATGTTGGGAAAATTTACAAAGACAGCAGAATTCTTAAGGGGTTTTTTGATCCAGCACCAAAACGTGACTAGCTTTTCGGTTATCTTTCTCAGCAGCACCAAATTCAGAATGCAACTGTATTGGAATTCATCCATGTTGTGTTAATGTGCCTTTTTTTTTTTTTTTAAATGATTTCAAATGGAGAATGGATTCCTGTGAACTCAGCGCTTCAGTGTCTACTCATGTTTGAATTGGGAGTTTATGCGACACTCAAAATGTTCGAGCAACAGAAAGGGAATTACTCAGAGATGTAAAATTATCACACAGAAACATGTAAAATGGATTTCATGTCTGTGCATTTGTTCATTTTGTTCCCTTACATTCTACACTAATTGCCCGCCCACGCTCACAGCTGACCAGCCAGACCATTTTCTCCATCCTCGTGCTGCCTTTCCAATTTTGTTCCAACTAGTTGTAGCTTTTAGTGTTTCAGCAGCCGTAATTTCAGGACAAAAACGACAACAATCGTGTTTTGTATAGTGTAAATTTGACATGCATGAAAACTCGATTCAAGATGGGATGCATATCTAGTTAAATTGGTCAATCAACTCAAAACTTGAGCTAAAAAAATCACATCATGCCAGTTGTGAATTTTACTCAAGATGATGTTTTTAGTCTCTGAGGACGATGCAGTTTTCAGTCGAGCTGGCAAAGTTGGTAATTTTTAGAATACTACCAGCTAGAGGGATGAAGGCTGCTTTTAACAGTTGACATTAACCAGGACGATTTTTACTTCATGTTGTTCTGGAGGTAATGTTTGAACCTGCAGTTTGTCACTTTTCCTTCATTCAAGTGTGAAACTGAAACAGCCTGAAGCAGGCACAGTGCTGGGAACCCATCTCCAACCTTGAGCTCAATTTCTTGATTATTGATATTTTGTTTACTTATTTAAACCCTTCAAATGTGCCTAGATGATTGACATGCATTATTTAGGAATAATTTTCTCTGTCTCCTCTTCGGTTTTTCCTTATATCTTTATTAAGATTTTAATCAAGAATTGATGAAACACATTTTCATAAAAAAAAAAATCACTGTGTTTATAAAATTCACATATTGAACTAGCCCAGTCATGTGAAATGGGTTTTTGTAGTAATCAAGATCAGTAGAAGCATAATTTTTGATATTATTTACTTGAATTGAAAGAATTCAGGTCTGGACCATGTCATTTATGATGTTGCTGGGGCAGCCTTTTTATGACCTGACATTTTAAATTTTTTTTTTTTTTTTTGCTGAATCATGTTTGCTTGCCCAGCGTTTTCTTTCATGTAACTTGGCTGGTTTGGGCCTATGGGGAAACTTATGGGAAAAGGTTATAATAGTTTTAGTATTCTGAGTGGTGGATCTTTCGGAGACAGTTTAAAGAATTGTTCATTGATGTTCGATGGCAACCCATGTTTTGTGCAACATCCCCTCTTTGAATTCAAATAGAGTGTGTGGGCTCACTGTGTTTTAGATTGACTTGCAATGTGAGCAACACTCTTAAGCAAAGATGTCACTGTAGACGACACATTCTGTATACCCCACTAGTTACACCTGGTGATAAACCCTGAGATTTAGGTGGAGAATGACTCAGCAGTGCAGCTGATGCTCTCTTCGTCTCCAATTAGTCATTCTGGACATGTTTAGTCTTCAATGTCTCCATGTGTGAATGTATCTTTTCTCTGCCGTGCTCTTTTACTTGCCGGAACGTGTTCTTGATAATAACACACACATGCAAGAGTGCATGTGTGTGTTATATCATTTTGCAATGATTTTCTTCCCCTCAGATGGATAGAAAATTACTCCGTTCTGTCTCTAAATGAAAGATGGACAGCTACATAGAAAGCATATATGCATGTGGCTGCTATGCTGCGTTTTCATCAACAGATGCCAGTGTGGAACTGGATTTTGCAGGACCGCCACTGGTAGCAAATGCCACTAATGTGAGTGAGAAAGGGAGTAATTGAGCACAGAGCAGAGGCGACCTCAGATAAAACCTTGGCTGAACCCCAACCCCTCTATTTCTCTTGTCCTTGCTCGCTGTGTCCTTGTAACATTGACAAAATGTATGGTGAGAGATGTGGCAGCTCTTGCTCCAGGTATGATGTTCACCCAAGTAGAATGTTGATAACAGTGACGATGCAAAAACATACAAATTCCCAATGATCTCAGCTGTAACGTCATAATGTTAAACAAATCCAGTGTGCTCGTCCGTAAGGTTGTCTCCTGTTGGCTCGTTCCAAATCTGCACCCTGTTGACACACAGAATGTTGATAGAAGATGTCACTGCACTTCCAAGTTTTGACAGTGTGTGGGTGTTTTATCTTTCACCTGTCTGTTCTTGTACTAGTTTGCATAGATTTGTTATAAATTTTTTATACTGTAACCCACGATCATAAAAACAAAACTGCGGGCAGCCATTTCTGTCTTGCAGTCTCATGCAAATGGGTTGCAGACTTTCTGAGTCAACATACTTGGAAATTACAGTGAAAAAAGTTGCAAGAGTAAAGCCCAGCACGTAGGTAGACACAGTCGCATAAAAGTTTTGAAAATGTAGGACCAAATTATGGTATGAACAAGAATGGGTCAAAAGGTGAATTTTGACAGCTAGACTATAGCTCATGATGGAGAAAACAGTTTAAGATGCTTTTAACTTGAAGGTATGATGAATGTTCCATTTATTTATGAGTTGTTTTGGTTAGATCTCACCTTAAAGTTGTCAAACACTAAATAAAACACCTGTTGTGAAAATCAGCTGGTTAAACAGCCAATGAAGAGTGACTCATTGCAATTCACTGGCTCATAAATCATGATTGAGTTTCAGTTCGACTTTAAGGAGGGGTTACTTCAAACTCATTATTGTTTATTATCCTCACGCTTTTAATGTGGTTTTGATATTCAACCCATGTTACCAGTAACCAGCCACAGGGAAAGATATAGTCAAGATTCGTCAAAACAATCTCGCTGCTCTCCACGCCTCAACCCCCCTAACTCATATTCCCCTTTTCCTCTCAGTATGAATACCCCCTCCAAAAAAAACAAACAAAAAAAAAACTATTGAAATCAAAACAGTGTTATGTCTTACTGGAATTAACTATACGCAACTGCTTTATCACCAAAAATAATCACTTTTCCTGTTTTATGCTTCTGCCGAAGAGGTCATGTAGCGCTACTCGTGTTCACCAGTTAGTATGTAAGTAAGTAAATAGGAGCCGAAAAATCAAACTACTCTGTATGAATTTTACAGATGCCAAAGAAGCTTACATGCCAATATTTATCACACTTGTTTGTACCACTCCCCATGATTAAATTCAATAAATATATTTGTGACCTTGAAAGATGTGAGTACATTCAATAGTTATTTTATTACAAATGTTTTAAAAATAGGTAATGGGTATTTCAGCGGTCCATAGCTACACAAAAAGGACTGAAGCAGATTAAACTAGAACCAAGGCAATCAGGGACTGCTAATCAAAGTACTAGCTTGATCTGTGGTCTTAGACTAGCCTTCTCCCCCGTCTTTCTATCTTATCCGATTCCTGAGTGTACAAAAGTTGAAATTTGACCTTTCCCAAGGTCAAGGTCATCATCTCACTTTGCCGCCCAAGTACTGTGCTTTTTGTTTCATCTTTCTATCTGCAACGGTTGAAGATTTTTGGTGTACATACAACGGACGGTCACTTTGAAGCGGGATGTAAAAAACTAACAAAAGCTGTAAATCCGTGTCAACATAATGATAGGTTGTTGTGGCTGCTGACCACTCTTAATAAAATGACTTAAAATGTTTAAAACTTGGGTCCTAAATAAATACTTCTTTTAATGACCTTAGGCATGGTCCATTCAATGCCATTAAGACCTTAATTCACATTTTTAATTAACAAAACCCATCGTCGTCAAAGCTGGGAGGCTGCACTGAGGATGTAAAATTGCAGCAGCAGTTTGCTTTACTAAAACCGTCAAACATGCTGCACTGTTTGGATTTATGGAGCAGAGCACATGGTAAACTCATTTGCTTGACATTGACAGGTTTCTCATCATCTTTATGCATTAGAAATATCTACCAGAGCAGCACTATTTGTTCATGAGCTCAGTATTTCAACCATGAAGTCAGGAACCACAATTTTTTACCGGTCTCAAAATCTGTCACCTTCTCACACACTCAGTAATAAGTTCAAAAAGTGTATTTGTCAATAAGTCTATGTGATGTTTGAGTTTACGGTATTTATGATAAAAAAAATTTCAATTAAAAATGTCTAGCATGCATTCATAGAAATCCAGATGTCATTATTATTATTATTGCATTATTATCTGCATTATTATCTGGATTGCATTATTTTCTGGTCTGCATTATTATCATCATGATTATTATCGTTGTTACAGAAAACACATGATATATGTGTGCTAATGAATCAAGTCGTCTTTGCTGATGTTAACGTTTACAGCTGTATGAGTCAGTACTAAGTAAGCTCTCTGTTTATACTAATATTAGCAGCTAACTATACAGTTAGCTTACCGAGATGATGGTGTGTCTTCATTGTTGTCACAAGCCACAACGCACTTCCTTTGCAGGTGCTCGTGCATCACAGTTGTGCTTTTGTGGAAAGCAAGTTCTGTCTTGCAGATATTGCTTTTTCTATTTTCTTAAAATGCGTCCACACGTTTGAGCTCTACCAGTGCTGCACATGTGCATCAAGGACAGAAAGACAGAAGCAGCAGTGGAGGGTGCAGCAGCACTTTCAAGATAAAAACAAAGATGAAAAAAAGAACCTGACACGTTGATTATTAAAAACCGCTGCCGATTTTAATAGTCGACAGAATCGTGAGTAGTCAACTAATTGTGGCAGCCCTAGGGAGTATAGCCAGAGACTAAAAAATGTGTTGGCAGGTTCACATCAGATCATGGTGTTTTTCATTGTTTTGAGTGGGTGACCACCAGTTTACCAGTATTAAATGTTCTCCTTTCATGGTGTACAAGACTGAAAGCCAACCAGTTATATTTTTTCTGTTCTCTATATGTCAAAATTGCAGTAAATATGTCATTATTGATTGTTAATAATCTATCTGGTTGTTTCCATCACAGTATTTGTAAATGCAGGGGGTTGTTGCGGACGCTTCAGTCTAAGACTCTTCCATCACTCGGGAAAGAAAACATGACTCTTCCTCATCTTGAGAGACTGCAGCAGTTATTAACTGGTACACTCAGACTTAATCTATTTGTTTTTTGTTAGTTTTGAAACTTACTCTAACCTTTCTCTCTGCCTTGATTTAACAATTCATGGTGACTTTTCTGCTGCTCGCTCTTTCTCACCGACTCAACTAAAAGATGATATTTTTTTGTTTTTTCTTGTTATTTAGTTGTTTATATAATTACAAGTAGGTGAAGTTGATGGCTTGGGAAAAGACTTGAAATTCATCTGGAGGCAATGAGATGAATCTGGCTGCTTCACTTCTCTGACCAATCAGTGGTCTGCTGTGTTGTAGGTCCATCTTTTAGCATCAGCTTCGCTCTTTTTCAGCAACAGGCGTCGATGTGACAAAGGTAGCAGTGAGATCTTTAGGACTTAGATCAAACATAAGGGAATCTCTGCCGGTGGGATTAAAAAAAATCAGGATACTGTGTATTAATGAAGAGAATGTTATCATTTACACATTGTATACAATAAATAATAAAATTGTTCGTTGTTCTATCGGGGAAATCTCGTGTGGTTCTTGGAACATATTAACCGCGAGGAACTAGGGCAGACTGTATTGCATAGTTTTACATAAATGAGTGAAAGGGATGAGCATAACATAATTTTCTGATTTATTTATGCCCCTACTAACCGTCTCCACCTTTTGTGTATTTCTTTTGGTTACCCAAATGGTTTCAAGAAAACAAGTTTGACAGTAATCATGAATGACTGGCCAGGAGGAGGGAGTGTTTGTCAGTGAGAAGTCTTGAACAACAACAAAATAAAGAATTTTTAAACACGAACACAGATGATCAAGACCAATTAAGTTAGCTTTTACCTCCAGTAGGGTCAACAGGGGTGGTCCTTGTTTTTTGAAACTTTAATTGTTAACTGTGGTAGACACTGTCACTGTGGGTTAATTGAAGTCAGGGCGATTAAAACTGCCTCTGCCATGATTTTTGTGCTGCTCGCTGTAAATACACAGGTATGTGTCTGTGCATGTCTGTGTGTGTGTTTGTAAAGTGTTATCCCTCTCTTGTTCTGATAGTGTCGTCGAGGGGTTAGCCATTCAATAGATCGCTTTACCTTCCCTAAATGGGAAATTGATTTACTCCATTTTTTTCTGTTCTTCCACACTGAGGTGAACGAGAACTCACTTGGCAGCCCACATTTAGCAGGAACATACAAGCATTTAAGATATCATGTACACTTATGTAATAGATTTTTCATTGTGTTCTTTGTCTTTTCTGAAGTGCTAACAGTCCTCGGTGATCATCTTTGGCTCTTTGTCGGCTCTCTGTATCTTTATCTGATCTCGCCGTCTCCTACAGTGGCGTGTAGATCGGAGACTGGCTGTTAGGGTGTTAAGGCTATATCTGCTTTTGAATACTCCCCCAGCATTATAAATCAAGAGTGTGGGTCCCCCGGGTGCAGTCACCACTGCCATCAGTTCCACTGTTTTATTCATCTGCACCTTTGTCTCATCACAATTCTACCCCACATTAAATTTAGTGTGTGTATGTGTGTGTGGTGAGTGAGTGGTCAGAATGCATTACCACAGGCTTGTGCTAATCCAGGTGGGCTGCAGGGAGTCGGAGATGGGTGGAAGGTGAGAAAGGGGGAGGAGAATGTGACAAGGATAAGAGAATTAAGGAAAGGTCTGTGGGTCACAAGTATGGGAAAGGAAGATTGAAATGCAAGGATAGGTAGATGGAAAGTATAAGTGAAATGAGAACAACCAAGAAAAAGACCAGTTTGGGCAGGAAAAAGAGAAACACATGGACAGCAAGAGAAATTATAGGGAAAAATTAGAGAAATTGATATTGAGCCTCTCACTGACTCATTGTTGCTCCTTTTGGTCGAATCAATACAGTCTTTCCCTTTCTGTGTGCACCTGAACTGTCGTTAAAACTACTTCATGTTCAGTAACATTCCTACAAACAACAGTCGCTGGTGCTCATTCAGTACAAATGAAGGTGCATGTGAATCGGTGTGGATGATAGGAACACAAACGCTGAGCCAACAACCAGAGGCAGTGCATTTAATTAAGTGCTATTAAGTGGAGACACCTGATATCCCACCTGGAATTTTCTTTTTTGCGAGGTGGCGGAATGATGCTCATCAATAATCATGAGAAAAGCACTAAAGCAACGGCGGCGAATGTTTCACAAGCAACGCTTGACATTTTGTCACATTCAGGATGAGATCACTTTTATGCTCTGTTTGTGCTGGAGACAGAAAAAAAATATCTCAAGAAGGTAAATTAGTAGATTATCTAGTTTTATGTTGCTTGAATTTGTATGCTGAAAATGTGTTGCGTCGAAAGAGACTGTTATTTGTGAGAGGAGGGAATGGCTGCCGTGTCACTTGATGTCCCTCTTGAGAGCAACAATTTTTTATTTATTTTTTTTTACCTTGCACTTCCCTGAGTGACTGAGATAAACGTACAGCCCCACCACCATGACCGCCACCGCCATGACCACCACCGCAAGACCCCACGTGTTATCTTTAGGCAAAAAGCTACAGCCATGCAACAAGCACACAACATAGGAGTGAGTGCCACTAAACCAAACTGGTGTTTATTAAATAAAATCCCTATCGTAAATTCAAGCTGTGTTTGCACTTGAGCAGATTATGGGCACTGTATATTCCCATATGTGCTGCTTTATTACTATGAATTCCACTGTATAAACCTGAAATTACTAACAGCTGACCCATGTAGCAGAACCCACAAGAACAATTATCATCAGATCCCAAAATAAAAGCTCAATTGAACTGTATTTTGACAGATTTATGCCAGTTCTTTTCTTTGAAGTGCTCCTGACAGTCTCAAACACAATGCAGAAGTATTACTTCTGGAAGCCTGAATGCCTGAAACATCTCTTTCTGTAACTGTAATGGGCTGTGTTAATCACCGCTGGTCCTCCTTTTACTCATGCTAGGCTGTTAGTTGTACAGTTTATTACACAGATGTGGCCCCATGGATAAAACAAATGATGTGGGTGGTGCTGATTCATTGCACTGGAAAAAAAAAAAGTCTGACATGAATGATCAAAACAAGCAGATTCTTCATGTTCTCAAAAATGTGTTATTTTTTATTTTTTAATGCATCCATTTAAATGGGAACCACCTCCCAAGCTTTTGACTGGTGCTGTAGATTATAATCGACAAGCAGCCTCTCTTACCTTATGAAGAGGCTGCTGAAGTATGGCACCCTCTCAGCCATACATGCACCTTCTGCCTCTTACAGCCTTTTTTTTTTACGAGCTGTGAATTGAACATTGACGAGTAGATCAAATGGAACACTGTTCTTTATTTAGTATGCTGGTTTGTATTTTTTAAATAGGAAAGTCACCATTTCACCTTCTACGTCATCTCATGCCCTCCATCATAACAAAGTCCTGTGACAAGCAGTACTGTCAGACTTGCATATGTTTAACTCGTCAGTGTTTTATGCAAACAAAGTAGCTGTTTCATTTTCCTCTCACTCTCCTGCTGCCCCCGTCCATCACTGAGTCTGTTGGTACACTGGCCACATACAGGCATACGTGTTTATATGTGCATGTAAGACAGGCGTACTCTCTGCAGGGCTTGCTTAACTAAGATTAATTGCACCTAATCCACTGTGCCAGGTGGAACATGGACCACGGTGGGTGTGCTCAGTCAAACACACAAACACACTCACAAATAGGCAGACACATCCCATTATAGCCGCACTGCTGAAAATTAGCCTCTTACCTCTCCTGACACCTTGTGCCAGACCACAATTCGATACCACCATTTACTTCCCAGCAACTGGCACATTAATCACCGTTCCCTCCCTCTGACAGATGAACACGTGGATGGACGAAGTGCCACGACACAGGGACAAGCTATCTGCTCCCTCTCATCAGCCCCTCGCTGACCTTGACAATGTTAAGAAAGGAAATGGCCCCTTTCCTTTAAGATGAGGAGGAGGAAACGATGTGCTTGAACCTAATGCCTCCGATGGACGTATCTAACATGCGGCTGGGTCTGCAAGAATGGTCACTGTGACAAACGGTTGAGTTTTACAAAATTAGGAGAAACAAGAGGGTCAGTAGCAGGCTTAGTAAGGGTGTGTGTGGGGGGTGTTTAGGCGATTCTATCTCCTATCTTAATTTGCAGTTTCTTCACATCACAGTCCGTCATGGTTGTAATGATGTTGAGAAGAAGTCTTAAATCATCTGTGTTGTAGTTCCTGTAAATAAATATGGCAGACTGTTTTTCTGATGTACTTTTAATTGAAAAAAATCTGTTTAACCTTTACTCTTCACTCTTTAAGTTTTTTATCCATTACTTTTATATATCTTAAGTATTCATTGTTAGCTCTTTTAGCTACCTTTTAATTTGGCATCTTGACTGTAAACTCAACAGTTCAAGCTACTTGAACCTTTATCTTTTTTAACCTTTAGCTTCAAGTCATCATGTGTAGCAGCTGCACATGTGGGTTCCCTTTTTGTTTTTGAAGTGCAAAAGTTTTAAATACTTGTGCATGTATTTTTCATCTTTTAATATTTTGATTGCTCGTCATTATGAGCTGAGTAGGATGTGCCCCGGGGACAGAAAGTGCAAACTCTTGAAAACGGGCTCCGAAATGGAAACATTTGAAAATGCTACCATACTTTTGTCAACACAGCCCTGCTTCAAGCATACCTGTTGTGATTCCTGCAGCCTTAATTACATGTGCAGACAGTTAACAGTTTCTAATGCACAAACATCACCAAAAATACAACATTGGACTGTGTTTTCCTGGAAACTCTATTTAGTTTATTAGCAGTCCTCCAAAGTAACCATCTGTAATGTTGAGTTTAGTGTTACACCATCAACTAATCCCTTTGCACACATATGACATACTGCTGTTTTTGCGGTTTGGTATATGTTAGGATTTTTTAGAAAAGAATGCTGCATAAACGCAGATGATTTAGAACACGCAGGCAGAAACTTTTTCGTTTTCAGCAAAAACATTGTTGTGTAAACCCAGCCTAACTCAGCCGTTTCTAATAACGTTAATGTGTGTGTGTGTGTGTGTGTGTGTGTGTGTGTGTGTGTGTGTGTGTGTGTGTGTGTGTGTGTGTGTGTGTGTGTGTGTGTGTGTGCGTGCGTGCGTGCGTGCGTGCGTGCGTGCGTGCGTGCGTGCGTGCGTCTATCTGTCTGTGGTCTGTTTTGCTGACTAGAACAAAAATCCTTTACGGTCAATCGAAAATAATCTATCCAGAACTTACACCAGAAGCTACTTATGAATGCAAAAGCAGTGTTTGCCAAAATACAGTAAAAGACATGATGGTTTTGTCTTCAGCAGTACTTAATAGAGAAAATAAGACTGTCAGACGTCTTTTAACAGTGCCTTTTTCTCTACTTTCTTGTGCAAATTAATAATGTGTGTGTGTGTGTGTGTGTGTGCATGTATTTGTGTGATACAACAGTATGAAATGTGGGAGAATGAATGCCGTGAAAAGTGTATTCACTTGTGTATGCTTAGAGGAATTTATTAGCTTGGAACTTGTGACTTTTTACACTTGTGGTAGCCGTAGCAATCAAAAAGGCACTACAAGTGTGTTTGCATGTGCATGTATGAAATGAACCAGACAGGTAGTCGATACTCTAACCCTTTGTGACACAAAAGGTGAACTGTATGATGCAGCAGAACAAAGCATCTAAGGGCGGGAGGCCAGACGTGTTTTCACTACATTCTTATGCATATTAATCAGATTCTCTTAGTTTTCACACATTTCACCTGTAGAGTGTAGACACAGTCATTGCTGTGCATTTGCAGATGTCAGATTAAAGTGTCCATGAGAATAATTTCTGCCTCTTCTTTTACTCCCCCCCTTCCATTTTTCCATTTATTGAATAGGCATTCTTGTCTGTCTAGCTTTATCATGTTTCATATCATGAGTTCAGGCCTTTCCACTCAAATTTGAGTTGTACTGGTGTCAAAACGCACAAGGCATCACTAAAGCAGTGGGTCTCCAAGCTGTTTCTGAAATTCAGCTCACCAGTGCTGAGCAACGTCATGACTGGATATAGGAGTGTAGAAAATATGATCAGGTATTCTCTGCTCTAGTTAAGGGAAATCAGAGGAGTAGGAATTTTAAAAGAGGACAGGTAAACAGGGAGGCAGAAGCTACAACAACAAGGCAGACCAGACAGCTGGTCTCAAGGACTTCATGCAATGAGATTCATTTATTCATCAGACAAGAGTGGGGTTTGTGATTTAGCTTTTTTGTTTTTGTGTATGAGGTTAAGTCAAGCCAGGTGTATTTATACAATGCTCAAAATGATTGTCGTAGAAAGAAAAGATGGTATGTAATAAAATGTGTAAGCACAAATATAATGAAATCCAGACTTTTTTTTTTGAAGAAAGCTGTTCTGAAGTAAGATAAGGACAACACTTAACAGAGTTAACGGTCGGCTGTCAGCTGAGTGAGCTATGAGTTTGGCAATTTATTAAGTTAGAATTTATGTGTATCTAAGGAGGATAATGTTGGGTTCATGTTGCAGTAGTTTTATATTTCTGATTTTTAAAGTGATTAATTCCAAATATTTCCCTTGAAACTGAACGTGGACACGTGATAACAATTGAAAACAATGTGATGTCACACATTGCGGGATTTTATTAAGATTATTGAGGGGGTTCATAGTCAAGCTGTGTAATGTAAACAAAATGACAGACATAGTGACCAGCTACTCTGCAGTAAGAAAACAATCAGGAGAATCAAGTGTGGACGAGTGTTAAGACCCGACTTGTAGTCTGCAACAAGAGATGGTGATGCACTCAAATTAGTTATATAAATGAACTTATTTCAAGAAAAAGCAAATCTTTAACAATGAAAATCCAAACAAAAAAGTGGTGCATAATGTTTGGAATGGTGGAGATCATACAAAAGTACATGAGCTTCAAAACTACTGACAGTCCTGATGCTCATAACTGCCCATAAGGGGGTTGCACAGGTGCTTTTAAATAGGCAGACCTGGTTAGGTGCTTCCTGTTGTCAAGACCTGTGAAAAGAAGTTTGCAAAAAATAGAGGAAGAAAGCAGCTCTGGCTGAAACAATGAGGAAATGGTTTGGAAAATGGCAATCTGTTCTTCAGCAAGATCTGGAAATGGGATTTCATACTGTCAGCTGTACTGTTGCTTAGTTTAAAAATCTGCTGCTCTGGACTGTCCATTTTAAGGGATCTTACACATAAATTTTGGACAATCATCCAAATTTTAACTAAACAAAATATTTTGAGAATTCTCTGGCACTTAAGACTGAGTCTTTCAACTCCTCAAACTACCAGATAATGTTAGCCTGAGCAGAGACCATTTTTCTCTGGCGTCAAGAGTAGTGGAGTAGGGCCGATTTTCCTGGAGTGAGCGGCTCTCAAGTGAAAACATTTGAGAGGCAATGTACGTGTATCGTTCTCCAATCAGTAAAATGCTTGTGGAATACAGCGTCTACAAATTGTAATGCACCAAAAAATTCTCATGGATCCTAAAAACACTATTTTCCCCACATACTTTGATGACAATCTAAGACATCCTTTGCACTCACAAGTGCATTCTTTGTCTTGATTTTTAGTACAAATTTGGCTAGATCTTGGTGAGCTCTAATGATTTCTATCCTATCTATGGATGACACACCAAAATCCAAACATTATTATATAACAAGCAGGGTTTCAATTAGTTTAAAAACCATTCTAAAATATGAGGTTTATCTTGTCACAACCTGGCTCAATGGCGATGACAAAAAGAACCAGAGCCACAGATCTCACAAATTTTTAGATAGCATAATATTGGTGTGGTGACTGGGGAAATGTCCCCCAGCACTATTGTTTGCCATGTTTCACTGCCAAATTGTCTCCAGTGTCTTTGAGATGTTGGTAGTCAACGCTACCATCCCAACATCCGTAAGCCGCTTATTACCAAGCCAGCCAGGAAATGTCACATTTGGCCTCCTTACCACCATGGTGGAAACCACCAACAGGATGGCAAAGCAAAAGTTGTATTGCTCAATCCAAAACAGCGGCTAAATCATGACAAGTTTCAGATGTCTTGCATGAGTTTATTCTATATTTCATCCATCCAACTTATCGTCAGTGCATATAACCACAACAGGCTTCATAGGCAGGACTCATTGCCACACACGTCTGGCCTCCCGCCCTTAGATGCTTTGTTCTGCTGCGTCATACAGTTCACCTTTTGTGTCACAAAGGGTTAGAGTATCGACTACCTGTCTGGTTCATTTCATACATGCACATGCAAACACACTTGTAGTGCCTTTTTGATTGCTACGGCTACCACAAGTGTAAAAAGTCACAAGTTCCAAGCTAATAAATTCCTCTAAGCATACACAAGTGAATACACTTTTCACGGCATTCACCCTCCCACATTTCATACTGTTGTATCACACAAATACATGCGCGCACACACACACACACACACACACACACACACACACACACACACACACACACACACACACACACACACACACACACACACACACACACACACACACACACACACACACACACACACACACTATTAATTTGCACAAGAAGGTAGAGAAAAATGCACTGTTAAAAGACGTCTGACAGTCTTATTTTCTCTATTAAGTACTGCTGAAGACAAAACCATCATGTCTTTTACTGTATTTTGGCAAACATTGCTTTTGCGTTAATAAGTAGCTTCTGGTGTAATTTCTTGATAGATTATTTTCGATTGACCGTAAAGGATTTTTGTTCTAGTCAGCAAAACAGATCACACACACACACACACACACACACACACACACACACACACACACACACACACACACACACACACACACACACACACACACACACACACCGCTGCTCTTGTACATTTTGCACTCGACGTCAGAGTCACTCCTGTTTCCTTCTAAATTTTGTCTCCCCCACACCAATATCATGATTTTGCACATAGGCCTTTAAATACACACCACCACCTTTCCTTATTCTCACACACACAATCATGCAGCGCTAAGGGAATGGGCAGACCTACTCCATGTCTGGCCCTGTGAACCGGATTGATTGATAGGAGAGACGACGGGGCAGCAGGAACGAGTCTGGAATAACAAATAGTTGGTGTGTGCTCTCACTTCTGCACCTTGATGATATTGTTAAATTGGCTGTTCTCAAGCTAAAAATGCTATTAATATGGAATAGGTCAGTTTGTTTTACATGTCTTTTGTTTAGAATTGAATTTAGAGCACTTCTAAACAAGCTTGACATGCTTTAAGAAATAGTTTTTAGATGGTATCCTCGATTAGACCAAGACAGCAATATATTTTTAAAGTTATGCCATTTTTTTAGTAGCCTTCTCAGCAGACCTGAGGCCACTGGTGGATATACTTACACAGGCATCTGAGCAAGACCATCAAATACTTAAAAATATTTTGTTGAATTTTTTTTAACTGATATTAAGCAGATCTTCCCCAAAAAGTGTTTCAAAATATTGTTTAACAAACCCCAACTGTGGCAAAAATTTATTGCCAAGCAAATATTAGTCTATAAACATATTTCAGTACATTTCATGTGTCGGCATACAACAGCATTTTATGTGGATCTACATCTTGCACGAAGTACACTATGCAGGTTGTGTCCATATGGAAGACCATGCTGCTAATCCTGCTCAATCAGTTACACTTACATTAAATAGTAAGAAATCTTTAGACAGCACCACCATGAAACCATAAAGCTCTCGTCTTTAAGTATAAGAGTATTTTTATGTTCCTAAATATACTTTGTGTCAATAAAGCAGCGGAGTAGGATGTTTGTAACAAATACAGGGCATTCCAGGAACCACACGCGAATAACGAATTCCGCTACATAAAGACAAACTATCTTATTATTTACAGTAATTTAAACGTTCATGAACCCTCCCCATACTGATATTAAAGCACTTTCTATCTGTATGACTTTTTCCCTCACGCTTGTCAACTGTTAAAAACACCGAGTGGAACATAGCACACTTCCAGATGCCGTCAGCCAATAGAATGCACGCACGGTATGTGACCACCTACCAAAAATCCGTGATGAGGTGAAGTTGCGAGTTGTGGTGCACGAATGCGCGAGGGCGCACTGTAGACACATAATACAGACTTAAAATTATTTTGCCGTGCTCATACGAGTCAGTGGTCTATACATGCAAACACACAGACACACACCCTCCAATGTCAGAAGGTCATACAGATTGTTTTCCGATAGACAAGGCAATGATCCCGTGATATTTACAAGGCTCTGAGCTCTGTGTTGGCTCTAGGGAGGATGGGGATGACTGGCCTGTCACTAATCTATTATCTCACTCAGTAGTCTGACTCTGAGTTAGTCTATCAGGCTGTATGTGTCCCCTGTCTACTTTTCTTTGATGTGGGTAAAACATTTTGTAGCTTTTTAGAAAGTCCTCCTCTGCTTAAGTGGAGTTTCAGTCTTACCCAGATATGTAGAATGCAAGTGTTCTTTCTATCTTAAACGCCCCATTCCCCTCTGTTCTTTATAAACCTAGATTGTTCAAGGTTCACATCAGTACTGGAAAACCTGCAATGTTTGTGAATCTAAAGGAAGATAAACTTAGAAAGCTTTTGAAAATAGTCAGTGAATGAAAGTGACATGGGCATTCTCACATTCGAGTTTCTTTATCTTCCCTATCTTCCCTTATCTTCCCTATTGTTGTCTATTATTAACAATTGATCCACGTTTCATGTTATTTAGTTCCTTGAATTCGAGGAAACAGGGTTGGGGAAAGTTAGTGAAAAACCCTTGAATACATTGCATCAGTAATTTAAAATTTAGAGTAAAGCGAAGAATCCTTTGAAACGTTTTGTGCCATTGCTTTTTTCCCTTGATAATTGAGAAATAAGTGCCAAGAACTGCTGTTTAAATTGTACTAGAGTGATCTTCATCACCTGCTGAGAAGACTTATTTTTGCTTGTGTGCAAAAGTATTCTTCTGTCATCTGGTAACATTCTGTAGTCTGGTAACATTTGGTTATTCTGTTGACTAGTCAGCTCAAGGTGTGATCCCCTGAATTTCTGTTGAGCCTAATTTTTTCCAGAAGTACTTTAACTACCTTTCCCAGATCAGAGCATTAGATTCAAATGTATGCACTAACATGGAACCTAGTTCTTATGACCTCAAGGACATCAAGAATAAATTTAAAGGTCCCATATTATGCTTTTTTTAGTTCATGTCAGTCAGCTGCCCGATGTCCAACTACACTGTATTTGAAATGTCTTGCCCCAAAGTGATCCATGGTCTTCATTATCTTTGATTGAATATGGTCAAAATCACTTCCGTTTTGAGAAACGCTCGGTGTTAATATAAGGGTGTGGCTCTGAGCTCTCTCAATCAGCCCTCCCCCCTCCTCTCTGAGCTTCCTCTATCAACACCTCCCTCCGCCTCTAACAACACTCCCTTCACGTTCACTTTGTTGAACGTGCTTTTCCGCTACCAATTGCCATAGTCTGGAACTCTCAGTAACTTAATTACGACGTACTGTATTTCGCTCTTATTCTTGTTGTGTTTTGCGCTCTTGTTTTCCATGATAAAACTAGATTTTTCTGTGCTAAGCGTGGACCTGCTTTCTCAGTCTGCTGAACATAACTCGTGGCTTATTATGTAAACACAATGAGACCGGATAGTGATCGCAGAGATTATTTTGGAGAAAAACATAGTGTTAGCACATGGGATAGAAATTAGTGGAGACGAGAGATGATTAAGAACAGGATATTTCCCGACAATTGTCACGGACAATGAGAGATCGCTGGCTTATAACACCGGCTAACTTATACTAATGCAAGGTCGCGCATCAACAATTGCGACTCCACCTTATCGCGGATTTGTGGTCGGCAGTTATGTGATACTGTACGCGCATTCTATTGGCTGACGGCATCCGGAAGTGCGCTCGTTCTGTCAGTCTTGGACTTTCGTGGGACACGAAAGTGCTTTAAACAGTTGATAAGAGTGTGGGTAAAGGTGATACAGATAGGTGGTTTAATATCAGTATGGGGAGGGTTCATATACGTTTAAATTACTATACATAATAAGATAAATAGATCACGATCTTGATGGCTAATTCCTCAATGACGTGTGGTTCCTGGAATGCATTAACCACAAAGAATGAGGGCATACTAATCAGGTCCTTCTCAAAAAAATAGCATATTGTGATAAGGTTCATTATTTTCTGTAATGTACTAATAAACATGAGACTTTCATATATTTTAGATTCATTACACACAACTGAAGTACTTTAAGCCTTTTATTTTTTTTGAAAAAAAGTTAACTTTCAAATAATTATGTTCAGTTACGCACTCAATACTTGGTCGGGAATCCTTTTGCAGAAATGACTGCTTCAATGCGGCGTGGCATGGAGGCAATCAGCCTGTGACACTGCTGAGGTGTTATGGAGGCCCAGGATGCTTCGATAGTGGCCTTAAGGTCATCCACAGTGTTGGGTCTGCTGTCTCTCAACTTCCTCTTATCAATATCCCACAGATTCTCAATGGGGTTCAGGTCAGGAGAGTTGGCAGGCCAATTGAGCACAGTAATACCATGGTCAGTAAACTATTTACCAGTGGTTTTGGCACTGTGAGCAGGTGCCAGGTTATGCTGAAAAATGAAATCTTCATCTCTGTAAAGCTTTCAGCAGATGGAAGCATGAAGTGCTCCAAAATCTCCTGATACTTAGCTGCATTGACCCTGCCCTTGATAAAACACACTGGGCTGACATGGCACCCCAGACCATCACTGACTGTGGGTACGTGATACTGGACTTCAGGCATTTTGGCATTTCCTTCTCCCCAGTCTTCCTCCAGACTCTGGCACCTTGATTTCCGAATGACATGCAAAATTTGCTTTCATCTGAAAAAAGTACTTTGGACAACTGAGCAACAGTCCAGTGCTGCTACTCTGTAGCCCAGGTCAGGAGCTTCTGCCGCTGTTTCTGGTTCAAAAGTGGCTTGACCTGGGGAATGCGGCACCTGTAGCCCATTTCCTGCACACGCCTGTGCACAGTGGGTGTGGATGTTTCTACTCCAGACTCAGTCCACTGCTTCCGCAGGTCCCCCAAGGTCTGGAATCGGCCCTTCTCCACAATCTTTCTCAGGGTCCGGTCACCTCTTCTGGTTGTGCAGCGTTTTCTGCCACACTTTTTCCTTCCCACAGACTTCCCACTGAGGTGCCTTGATACAGCACTCTGGGAACAGCCTATTCGCTCAGAAATTTCTTTGTGTCTTACCCTCTTGCTTGAGGATGTCAATGATGGCCTTCTGGACAGCAGTCAGGTCGGCAGTCTTACCTATGATTGCGGTTTTGAGTAATGAATCAGGCTGGGAGTTTTTAAAAACCTCAGGAATCTTTTGCAGGTGTTTAGAGTTAATTCATTGATTCAGATGATTAGGTTAATAGCTCGTGTAAGGTACCAATTCATGTTATGCTAATTTTTTGAGATACGAATTTGGGGTTTTCATGAGCTGTATTAAATCATCAGTATTAAAACAGTAAAAGACCTGAAATATTTCAGTTGGTGTGCAATGAATCGAAAATATACGAAAGTTTCATTTTTATCATTACATTATGGAAAATAATGAACTTTATCACAATATGCTAATTTTTTGAGAAGGACCTGTATATTGAACTGTTGGCTGTTCCCTACTTTATCCCCGTCCACTAACCTACGTCGCAGTGACGAGGATGTGTCATTATAGCACTTAAGTCATACTCATAAGCAACTGTAAATCAGATAAAAAGTGTCTCTACCTTAAATAAGGAGTGAGGCTGTTTGTTAATGAGTGGTGTAGCTTTGGATACATGCAGCTGTGTTTGCTATGATGATGAGGATACGCCTTTAGCGGACACAAACACATGAATGAAGCGGAGCGAAGTAGTTAGCCAAATGCTAGCTGACTTCAAACAGTAAGGAATTTAAGGTCTGTAGCTCTGAGCCAGGTCATTTCCACACACTGGTACCATAGCCTGAACATGAACCACACACACACACACACACACACACACACACACACACACACACACACACACACACACACACACACACACACACACACACACACACACACCTGAAGTGGACTTAACCAGTTAGCCAAATGCTAGCTGACTGCAAGTTTGTGAGGAACCTTCAGTGTGTAGCTCGGAGCCAGGTCGTTACCACGCATAGCTACCGTAGCCTGAATGAACTCCCCCTTTGGGATGACCATATCTGGGTGGACAATGAAGTCCACCCAGATAAGTCTGGTGGACTTCATTGATAAGTCTGAAGTCTGAAGATAAGTCTGAAGAGAAGTCTGGTGAAAGACATACATTTACAATAGAACCAAAGTCTACTTGTTTGTCACATTGATATACAGTAGCTAGCCTTTGCAACTTTGCTGCTTAGCTTCCCGTCCAAATGAGTTTTCTGTGTCTTGAGAAACTGCAGCTTTTCTAAATTGAAACACTATTGGATGTATTGTAGGTTTACTGTCTGATTGATGACTTAATTCCACCTTTATTGTATTATTTTTTGATGCTGGTACTTACTGTCTGTTGTGTACCTACAAAATCACAGGGATGCATTACCTTTTAATGACAATAAGAAATGAATTCATCATAGACCAATCATAAACCAATAAACTAAATCCTACTAACTATTCCTTTGATGTTATAAAGAACTGTGTAAGGTGGTTAGTTTAACTTTGAGAAGCAGGTTATTGGCTTTTCCCTCCTTGTTAATCATCTAGTGTTGGGACAGATGGATGCTTCTTAAGCACTTGAGATGTAAGCACACATTGGCATAGAGTGGAAGAACAGATACAATGGCAAAGTGGCATGCTGCCTTACTTCTCCATCAAGCTTTGTGTGTCTTGGGTTCAGCTTCTAGCCTGCTCCAGGACAGAGCTGTTGTCCAACACACTCTCAGGCACTCTTTTCACTAGAATTACAATTTGTCAGTTTACTCTGCAGTAACATTTGCGCCTCAGAAGACTGCACTTGAGAGCTGAATTTCAGTTTGTATTTTTGAGGTGCCAAAATGCCACTGGCCAAACCAAAGCAAAGGATGACTATTTTGTGCAAAGGCCTCCACCCTGTCGCCAGACGTTTACATAGAGATCCAGCAGTACAGCCTAAAGATTCACCATCATGCAGGTACTGGTTTATTTTTCTGAATCAAACAATGCTCACTGGCAGAAGGCCAGACCCGAGTATGATTTCTAATTAGCCTGCCATCCTTCTGTAAGCATCAGAGACACTGCTGGAACATGGCAATGGCCGTAACTATGCATGTCCTTTCCTGCCACCTAACCTCTTTTACAAAGATGTTGATTTGGCTCTGTTACTCCTTCTCCGCTGGCTTGTTTTTCAGAACTAGAATGCCCCCATTCTCTACTAGTGCCTTTTTATACAGGACAACCAGGCAAAATAAAGCCATGCTCTTACCCTTTTGAACAGGGTGAGGGAAATGGGCCACAAACATTTTCCCCTCTCAATCTTTCTTTTGATTTTTCCTTAAATTGTCTCACCACCCATTCAATGTTTTTATTCATTTTTATGGTGGTCTCTGAATGGTGGAGACACATGAATTTTTTCAAACATGCTACACCCCACCAGCGATTCATATTATGAAATGTACCATATACACATTTCTCCAGCAGGGTTTCTACTGCACTCAAAGATCACAACTAGGAAACACACACACTGTGCCAGACACTGCTCGACAGTTTGTCGAAGAATTATTGTCTGCAATCCCTCTTTTCCCTCTTACATTACATTCCATCTTGCTCAGCCCCTCTCCTTTTCTCCCACTCTCCCCATTTACTCTTTCTTCTATTTAGTCTGCTTGCTTTATGTCTCTCTGACCATGTCAGTCAGTAAACAAAAAAGACTAGATTAAATGGCTAGATTACTACATTCAGCCCATCCCGACAGAACAGGTTGTAAATGGCGCTTCTGCCTGCCAGGTCTCCAAACCAGACGTTTGCATTCAGTAAAACCTCCATTGTATGTTGAAAGCAGGATCTCAGTGCTGCCCTTCTTCTCATGCTTCATTCTTGCAGGTTTTGAATTTGTAATTGTTGTCAAAGCAGTATCATTTTTTTTCTGTGTGGCACACAACTAAGGAGGCAGAACAAATTAATATGAGAAGGACAACACCAGACAGGACACACCTTCCCATTCATTTTTATGGGGTTTGCATTTGTGAGATGTCGGCTAAATGCTAACTGTTTTAAAAGAGGTATAAGAAATTAAATTGTGTGTCCAGCTGCAAGCTCCTACAATACTGCTCTGAGCTTTTTTGTCTTATGAATTGTGAAAGGGCAAATGCCCATAAGTTGTCAGCTGAAATGTTATTTTAACTTAAATGACCCCCTGCTTTACATAATGGCCACTAGTAGCTGGGCTCGGGCCAGTTGAAGAAACCGAAAGAGTGAGGTCACCTTTATAATAAAGGGCTATTACATGATTTTTCAAGCCATTTTTCTTTTCCACCCTCTGTTTTCTTTGTCTTTTTTTCTCAGTTTCCCAGTGTTCTTTCTCCATGTTTTCACATTGACTCCCCTTCTTGTTTTGTTCATCTACTTTCTCACTTCCTCACCTCTACAGTTTGTTCTCTTTAACAACCCCAAAAGGAGAAGGATGTGCTCTACAGGCTGGGGTCTACAGGGCCACAGCTGCCCAATAATACAATGATTTATCAACCTCCTCGAGCTAGCCTACATGGAGATGCTGCTTCACCCGCTTGCGTCGGTTGTTACTTACAGCCGGTGAGGCAGGTTGTTTGTATTTCTGGCTGCACATCCTTAGGATGTGTCTTGGGTAATGAAATGACTCTCCTTGTAATGTATCAAGCTTTCTCCCCAGTAGCTGAAGCCTGTCTGTTTATCTATCTTGCCCTTCTTCCTCCCTCTACCAAGATGCATTTACTGACACAAGATATGGAAGGCACCTGGTTATCATAGTTAATGTTTGTTTAAATTATATATTGCAACCTCTTGATAATAGAGGATGAGGCTTTTCTCAATGTTTCAAAGTGTTTCTCCGTCACATTCTTGTTTTTTTCCCCACTGTATTTCTCAAGCTCTCCCCTCCACCACCACCACCACTACCACATAACACCCTTCTGTTCATACAGCATGTCCAATCCCAGATGGAGAAAAGATAGTCAGATTATCAAAATACATGATTGATGCCGATTCTGAAATTAAATGTTTGTCACTGCTTTTTCTCTCTCTCTTTCACTCCCCTCTCTCCCTGTCTTTCTGCCTCTAGTCCAGTACCAGATGGAGATGATGCGTTCTCTGCGTCACGTCAACATTGACCATCTGCATGTGGGCTGGTACCAGTCCACCTACTATGGCTCCTTTGTCAGCCGAGCACTACTTGACTCCCAGTTTAGCTACCAGCATGCCATTGAGGAGTCAGTTGTACTCATTTATGGTAAGAAGTCCAACACTATTTTCAGTTTTATTTTTGTCTGTATTTGTTGCCCAATTCAAACAGGTGTGGCAGTAGCTCAGTCCACTGGGTCTTGGGCTAGGGTGAGGCCAGTCTAAAACCTGTGTCGACCAAAAAGTTTGGAGTGTGAACTAGCAGCACAGAGGTGCCAGTTCACCTCCTCAGCACTGCCAAGGTGCCCAAGAGCAAAGCACCGTCCCTTAACAAGTTACAAGGTCAATGTGTGTACCGTGAAGTAGCTGTCCACTACTCTACCTGTCACTATTTATCTACTTGATTACAGGCCCTTTATGTGTCCATGTTCTAGGACCTACGTGTGTGTGTTTGAGAGAAATAGGCTTAAGTTACAAAGTGATTTCCCAAAGGGGATAAATAAAGTAATTTTCTTCCTCTTCAGAATCAAAATAAGTATCTGATCATATTTCTATCCTTCAATAGCCAGACATTCAAAGTGGAGATTCATACATATACAGTATTTTCCGCACTATAAGGCGTACTGGACTATAAGGCACACCTTTAAAGAATGGCCTTTTTTAAAACTTTTTTTCATATATAAGCGCACTGGATTATAAGGGCCACTGTTGGTTTTTGAGAAAATCAAAGGCTTCTAGGTGCGTCTTATAGTGCGGAAAATACTGTAAATGTTGATTAACGGAAAACATCTTACATATCAGCTATAATTCATAATCTTGACGAAAATTGCAGTTCCATTGATACAATGAACGAAAAGGAAGCACAGTGTATACATTCTGATTAAGTATCAAACTGAATGAAGTGGGAAGTGTTACAACTGATGAGAAAAAATGACAGGATTGAGTTTTGACAAAATGAATTTATATGGTCGTAACTGAAATACTCATGCAGTTTTGTTTGTAGTGTAGTTTGGATATCACAAAAACATATAAGATTGGATTTTCAAGTCCATGACAATTTAGTAATATCTATCACTGTGTCAGTTTTTTTTAAATAGACAGATGTGAGATTTAATCGTGTCCATGAATATTTTCGCAATTGTCTCTGCACCATGTAAGAAAGCTCTCTTTCAGTCACTGCTTTTATTACTGTCGGAACAGATGTGGTTGTAAACTGTCCAGTCCACAAACATGAGACAGACTTTTTTCTTCTACAATCTACATCAGTTAGCTCTCATACATCTCAGTTATCAAAATGTTTATCTCTGCAGCCTCTGGTTACAAATCTCAATGTAGATCTGTCTCTTTAACAGCCTTGATTCTTTTGATGCTGTACAAAAAAAGCTATTGTGCTAAACTTGTTGACATTGAGAAGAATCAATGCATTTGATATTACCCTCCTTTGGGTTTTTGAGCGAAATGTGTGGTGACTGACCAAAGTGGGTATAAATCAAAATGAAGTAATGCCTTCCCTCCAATGGAAAGCATTATTAACAGAGCTGGGAAGAGCAAGAACAGATCCAGTACATTATTCACCTATCTTACAACTACAGTAATTCCTGGGGCATTCACACTTCAAGATGCCCGGCTTCACTTCATCACTGCTTTTGAGTAGGTAGTCACATGATACTGTACGTGCATCCTGTTGGCTGACAGTATCTGAAAGTGCGCTGCGTTCCGAGACTCACCAAACGCAGCGCACTTCCGTGTATTAAAGAAACACTTAAAAGCGCTTTAAACGATCTATAACAGTGTGGAAAAAGGTAATACAGATATAAGGTGGTTTAATATCAGTGTAGGAGGGTTCATAAGCGTTTAAAATACCATAAATAATTAAATAAATAGTTTGCATTATTGTTCACTTCTTGGATACATTAAGCGACACAGGGTGTTGATTTCAGTAAATTTATTGTTCATATTCTTTTAATGTTCAGCTGTGATTTAGCAATCAAGAGTCTGTCTCTCTCAAGGAAAAGGGGTCTAAAAATGAGACTGCTGCAAAGTATACTAATATGACTGTGTTGACATTTAGAATCTTACCAACACGTCAGTTTGACAGATATGAAATTAAATTAATTTAGGTTAACACAAGGGTTTTGAATAATGATGATGTTTTAAGTTAAAACGTAATAGTCTGTGACATAAGCAGATTTCGAAGAACAAAGATATGGAAGAAAATGGTCTGACTGAATATTTTCAACATGCAGCGTCATCAGCATCAATGTCATTTGGTGCCTGTTCCTGTCAAACATCAACCAGGTGTGTTTGTGGTGCAAATTTATATTTAACACTGTAAATTATCCCAATCAATCATCAGTAGAGGCCATGTCTAATGGAAGTGGTACATGGCCGGAGTCCATGAATGGCCAACAGAGGAGCAATGGAAGTAATGACAAGCAGGAAACAGGGAGACATAGAGTTAACTGGTAGCCGCTAACATGATGCTAATGGATGCTATTATTCTGCTCCAGCCTCACGGTAAAAAGCTTGAAGAGCTGCCTATTATTGCTGATCCGCAAATGTCATACAAAATTGTGTAAGCATTCCTTTAAATGACTGTAATATTAAAACCTGTCACTATAAAAGACTATACGTTCAAATCCAGACTGTCAAAATAAATTGCATTTCATACATTAACACTCTAGGCAGTCATCAATGTGATGGAAATCAAGTGAGCTGAGGTAAAGAGTTCTCAAGAGAGGACTGATGTTTTAAGCAGAAGTATTTATTGCAACTTGATGCACATCAAGGGGAATTAAAGATGAGTGCAGTGCATATGTCACCATTGAACAGCAGCAGTGCCATTCCTAAACCTGAAACGTCTTCCTGTACAGGCTGTGTCAGGCGTGAGGTCTTGCTTTATGAGTATGATATTAGTGCTTATTCGATTTGGTAGTTGAACTAAAATATGGAATACATAGTTGACAAGTCAAATTATGCCACTTTGGCTCACATGCATTGTAGGATAAGCCAAGTTTGTACAACATATATTCAGCCTTGCTTTCTGTGCCAGAGAAACCAAGTTATTCAATGAATAGACAGCCTGTGCAGTCAGTGAAATGAGGCTACACAATGGAGTTGATTGGCAGTACAGTACAGTATATAAGTTACTGTGTGACTCTGTTGAATGAATAGTAGACAGGTAAAATGTGGTTTAAAGCAGAAGAAACACAAAATATAATACAGGGATCAAAATGTCAAGAGATCTCAAGAAAACACTTTATTTCAGTGTTTCATACTATGTGCTGAGTTCCCTCCCTCAGATTTTTAAAATTTTAAACGTTTAATGGAACAAGCAGTGATTCAAAGACCCGAAAAGCTTTACTGATATGAAATTACAATATTTGATGAAAACAAGTCAGTGTTTACATACACAGAAAGGCTAAAACCCGAATTATAGTAAGAAATGATAAATGGCTTTACTTTGAGCAATATTTCCCTGCTGGTGAGGTTAAATAATTCCTCCTTGCTCTGTTCTTCCTTCCGTAATCACCCCAGAGTTGTCTTGTTCTCTGATGGTACAAATCCATGATAAGCAATGATTCGTTTTAACCAGCTAGCATATGAACCCCTCTGATCCAGGCCTGCTAGCCAGGTGGCCATTCAGGCAGACAGGCGTTAGGCCTTTCTCATTCTAAACGAGGGCTCCTGTTAATGTCAGTCAATAATGCGGCGCTTAATGGATCAAAGCTCCTCAAAGGAAATTGACATTATCTCTGTTTAAAGTCAAAGGGAAAGAAAATTGATTTCATTTCAGTCTCTTTGTCATTAGCCCACTAGTCGATTTGTGGCAATGGATGAATCAATCTCGATACTAACTGGCAAGTTAATGGGCTTCCGTTTAATGGCAGGTTGGAGATATAGTGGGTTGTTAAACCAATTGGTTAAATATGCTCACCATGACAAGCTCATGTTAGAAACCTGTTAACACTTGGCCTCTGTTTGTCACGTGGATTACTATAGCCTGGATGAAGAATCTTCATAGACAGGTGAAGAGCAACAGCAGAACTGCTCAGGGGTATTGTGCCATTGACAAGCTTTTTAGTGTTTTTAAACCATTCCTGCAGCTGCTTGTTATTCTTTTTTTATTATTATTATTATTATTGTGGACTCCATCTATTATACATTTATATTTTAAGTTGTTGGTTTCTCTTGGGGGCTACTCCAGTATGACTTTTTTTTTTTTTTTTTTTTTTGAAATTTGTCAATTACAAATCTGCAACTTCATGGAAGAATAGTACTTGATCACTGGAGTAGTTATTTGTTAACATGGGCGATACACTGCCTGGGCAAACACAAAAAGAGTCACACACTCGCATTTTGTTGGACCGCCTTTAGCTCTGATTACGGCATGCATTCCCTGTGACATTGATTCGATAAGCTACTCAATATCACAAGATATATTTCCATCCAGTGATGCATTATTTTTTCATCAAGATCTTGCATTGATGATGTTGGAATCTGACCACTGGGCAAAACTTTCTCCAGCACCTCCCAAAGATTCTCACAGGGGTTAAGGTCTGGACACTGTTGCGGCCACTGCCCGTATGAAAATGATTTACGGTATTATTGTTTATTTATTATTTATTATTTACGGTAATTTAAACGTTTATGAACCCTCCCCATACTGATATTAAACCATCTTATATCTGTATTACCTTTTCAGACACCCTTATAGACTGTTTAAAAACACTTTCGTATTAAATTAAACTTGCAGGGGGAATCGTGTCTTAGAATGCAGCGCACGCATGAATGCTGTCAGCCAATAGCATGCGTAAACAGTATCAGGTGACTATTAAAAAACAGCGAATAAGCGAGGGATTACTGTACTAGAATTTTTTTAAGATTTAGAACAGCATAGACCTTTTAAGAAACCCACAACAAGTCCTCAACCTTCTGTTGAAGTTTCAACATCCACATCTTTTTATCTGCTTTGTAGCACAACAAAATGTGTGCTACTTAAATTACAAGTAGATCACATATGCATGTATAATGTGCACAAAGAAAAACGTAAAAGGATCAGTGGGAGCACAAATGGTATCAGAGGATTTATTTACATTTCTTATGGATCGGTTAAACCGATCCACAAGAAAGTTTGCTGTCACATTTGATAAAGCAAATGGTTGAATTTTGGGAAATAGGTTGCTGTAAGCCCCAACAGTCTGTTGGGCATACACATATGAAATGTTATGAAAATCCATTTCCCAAATTTTGTTTGATATTATGAAGAAGGAGCGAAAAGTGTTTGGGGGTAACTGGCTGTGAAACGTTTTGTACACCGAAGCTTCAAGAATCATTAAAAGATCTATATAATTCATTCAAGGACATAAAAATGGCGACATTAGACTGTAGAATTCACCTACCTGTGCTACTTTGATCGAAAAACTTTGGATAACTCCACAGCAAGGGTTCATACAAAAATCTCTAGACTGGATGCAATCAGTTGGAAGCAATTTCCCACAAGATAGCTATGGTGATGTGTTGATTAGGAAAACGTGGAAGACAGAACCTGAAGGCTTTTCTCAATTTGTCTCCCTTAAGGTGTAATATACCCCTGACTATTTTAGTTGAAGAGCAATGGGTTAAACAGATCGTGGGATTTTGGTTTGCTAGACCAATTCTTATAACCTTAAAATATGTCTAAAAACCACAATGCTAACTTCAGAAGAAGACTCACAGATGCAGTCAATCACAAGAGAAGCCAGTAACTCAAGTAAAAGTAGCTTCAAAACTTTCATCATGCCACCATATTATTTTTCATTATCAAAAAACATTTCAAATTCAATGTTTTTAATATTGCTGAAACCAACTACCGAATGTATGCTAGAAAAGAGATCAATAGTAATCAACACTGTTGGCCACTCCTCTGGGCTCTGATTGGTAGTTAAGATTCACACTGGGTCGATGGCATTAGAAGCACTAAATGGGATTCTTGAAGTCGGTTTTATCCCACGCATTAGTTGTCTCGTGAATACATGTAACTAACTTAACAATGGTTTTTAAAAAATATGTTTTTATACATTTTCTGTTTTGCAACTTTAGCATGTAGTTTTACATTTGTTTTCAATTCTCATCTCCCACTCTCATCATTGTAGACCCAATAAAGACAGCCCAAGGCTCCCTGTCCCTCAAAGCTTATAGGCTTACTCCAAAACTCATGGAGATCTGCAAAGAGAAAGATTTCACTCCTGAGGGGTAAGTATTTAATAGCAGTGCATAAAACAAGCATATTTATAAATGTCACTGTTACATGAAGTAGAAAGTCACTAAGTGCACTAATAGAAATGTGCAATTATTTCCAATAGTGCACATGAAGAAATACACTTTACTCACACTTCTTACAGTATTTGAGTTCTTTGCATATTCTCTTCAGTTTCTTTTGTGGATTCACATATAGGGTCACACATCCACAAGGGAGGCATTTCGTAGAAGTTGGAGATTGATGCTGGCGATTTATCTTTTTGCCGATGCCCTTCAAATGAATGTACCATGTTCACTGTTTTTCTGACCCCTTAGGCTTATCGTAATTGCCTTTAAATTGCAGCTAAAAATGAATGTAATGAGGGTGCTATTTTCAAAGCAGTTCTCGGCATTCCACATGCATGGAGAGACACACTCTGATACATCCAAATAATTGGTGCAATGAAGAAGTCTTGGATGTTTCAGAATGCTGTCCATTCAACCTTTTCAGATATACATTTTAAAATCCACCATGTACATTTATTTCAGGGAACGACGGCATAATTTTACGGCAGCAATTTGGTTTTCTTTCCCCATTCCTCTGTACTTCTCCACCTGTGTGTCTCTATTTCCAACCACTCTGTTATTGACCCTGTGTGTTTGGAACAGAGTCAGGATCATTCTCATTTCTGCAGCTTTTCATTAGTTCCCATGATTTATTACAGTTCCAATCTGTAGCTATCAGGGTTCCCAATAAAACCTGTGATTGAAAGAGGCCAGCTCCAAGCAGGAAAAGACAATATCACCACAAAGCAACAATCATGTTTCTGGCCCGTTATTTTTTAGAATAGACTGGAAATCTGAATAATGCTTCTTTGATTTAATTTGTTTGAAGGTATTGCTAACCACACCCACCCACTCACCACAAGTGTATAAAGTGAATGTCTCTTTCATGTTCATATATTTGATGTTACACAAACTTGAATATATTGCGCACCATTTTGAAATGAAAGGCAGGCCAAATAGATGAGTGCCAAATAGACCCATCCCTTTTGAACTGCCCTCCGAGTCTGCCAGGCTATAGAGGTAGTTGTCAATAGCCGCCACTTGAGCACACAATACAATGCATCAAATTAGTCAGTTTGTGGAGTCAACCTTTGGCTCTGTCCAGTGGGGCCAAACTTACAAAGAGCATCGCATTAAGAGCATCAGTGTCCAGTAGGGTGAGCAATTTGTCTTGTGTGCTGTCATTTTCTTTACTCATAGATGCCTTTTTAGATTGCTCTGCAGGCATTTGGAAAGGTCATTATATGCAGGATATATTTTAGCTTGGCAGATAATTTCCCCAACATTTATAAGACACACATATATATAAAATATAATATATAATCAGTCAGACCCTGAGGCAAGATTATCCTTTCCCCTTGCCTCAGTTTCCTAAGTTTGCCTGAGGTGATGCCATACTTGGAAGATGGATGAACATTTTCAAAGTTACATTATCAAAATAAGATGATTTTTTTACACTTACACAGGCAAGCATGACAAACATCTGTTTCTGCTAGTCTGCAAATGGTGAGATAATGTACGAAGGTTATTGATCCCATAACAAGCTGGATGCATCTAACAACCCACCATTCAACATATACAGACATTAGTTTGCGTCTCATGGACTGTGCACAAGTGACAGCTAGAACCGAAGCAGTCAGTCAGAGCTATTGAATTTATTTGAGACATTAAGCAAAGTTTGAGCCTCTATTTGGTGTTAACAGATCCGTGTAAGAGGAGCACATAGATGTAGCTTGTAGCTCCTGGGAAACAAGGTGGTTAAAAATCAGTCAGTGCTTAGCACACTTCTCAGCAGAACCCATAAAAAAGTAATTCAGGCGACCGAGCCTAACTTGGCTTGAATTGGAGGATATGGGCACATTGTATCGAGTATTTTTCATATATCTAAACGCAAAATGCTGAATATTATTATTCATTTTCCTTTTATGTGGCTGAGGTGCAATTTACTGAGAAGTACAAGCCAAGTTGTAACAGTACAAGGCTCCACTAGAGGCTTTTATTGTAAGCATATGCAAAATGTACGAATGTCAAATGTAGACCTGAGGGGATCTCTGCCCTTGACCAAATAGATGTTAAATTACATGAAGTTGCGTTAGAAATAAAGGTAGAAAGAATGTTAACCCTATGCACTCTATTAATTCAGACATTTTGAAATTTGCAATGGTTCAGCTTAGATGCATATTTCCTCCAGCCCAATTCCCACCAACCATTTAAATTCATTCTTATGTGGAGTGTTATGCATGAGTTTTTTTGTGCAGTCAGGCTTTGGTCCCATTAAAACCACTGGTTGTTCCAGACAGACAACAATAAAAGATAATGTTCCCTCCAGTTTTAATAATGTGTATATCTGTGTGCAGAAGAATAATAAAAAACACAGTGCTGCTAATTAATACTGCCAAACGTATAAAATGCATAATTGAAATCCCCGACCATTTCCTTTGGCAGTGCTGGTTTATGTGATGCTTTATGTTTGGAAAAGTTAAAATGTTGTTTGGTAATAATGAAAAATCTTATCTAATCTTTCGGTATCACGTCTATACCCTCATTGTCAATAAATTGCCACTTACAATCTTTCTCTTTGGATCTCTCTGCTTTTCTCTAGCTTAAAGAAGGCTAGCATTGGGTTTGAGAATATGTTTGAAGAGGTCCCAATTGTCATCAAAAACTCCCACCTCATCAACGTGCTGATGTGGGACCTGGAGGACAAGTCAACGGTTGCTGACAAGCACGAACTGCTCAACCTCTCAAGCAGGTCAGACGTGAGCTCATGCAGCACATTTGCCAAAAGGGCACAAGGCCAAAACATCTCGGTTAGGAGACAGAGTACAAGTACAGCACATCTTGATAAACTGTTTCCAACAGGTCTCTCAGAGGGGACCAACACTGCCAGGATATTGGTCCATGGTCTTTTGTATCACGACGGTCAACAGAGATAATTTTCATCATGTTGGAACAAAATGTAAAAGATCTTGTAAGAATGGGATGGAATGGCCCATTCATGTTGCCTCTGACATGGTTACATCACAGCATCTTCTGCCTTCAGGATGATGTCTGTGTCATTGTGTTTCATAAGCTCTGGAATAAGATCCAGCATCACATAATTCTTTCACCATCAGACCTCAGCATGTCTGAAAATCACTCAGAGCTAGGAAATTAAATGTTATTGGTAGAAATTGCATCACATCAAACTAACCAATGCTTAACAAATTGTCACCTTAATTTGATTCATTTACACATAATTAACATCCAACACAGTGCATACTTTCAAGGAATTCTGTCTCTAAGTGTCTAACTGGCTTCAAAACTGTGCCTTGGTATCTCTTTAAACCTGCAGGCAGCTTTCAATGGCATGAATTAGAGCTGCTTCTAAATTAAAATTGATTTGACATTAGGGAACACCTCTGCATTAATCTGTGTCTTTCAGACTGTTCTAAGGTGTACCAGATTTGTGCAAAAGAATATGGGTCTTTTGATATATTTTGTCTTAGATTTATTGACAAAACAATGTTAGTGTTTTATAGAAACACTTCTCAGCTGACTGTGCAGCCAAAGATGACACTTATGTGCCTTTTTTAACTGAACGGCAAATTAAAAATGCACAAAAGTGTCACAATATTGCCTAGGGTCACACACTCATTTATTGCAATAAACGTAGCCATTTTAATTTAGTTTGAAACAACACCATAAGCTAATTTAAGATCAACTGCAGGTTGAATCTGTGGAACATTGATGCACACAGTCATTATGTTTTTATCTGCCTTTATATCTGTTATTGACTGCAGGAATCATTGCAAGTGTAAAATATCTGATCTCTTTTACAAGGTTAACCATTCAAGCGACAAGCAAATTGAAATTGGTCATATTAAATTGGTACTTAGAATCCATTGGTTGTCATGAAAATATTAATGACAGCCTAATCCTTAAAAATCATATATTAATCTGCCAGATGAGTGAGGGACACGTTAGCTGTTTTTACAAAGAAACTGCCCCAGTTATACAGAACTTTGGGAAGAATAAAGATGCACCAGACCCTTGGACAGGCTGTATAGTATTTCAAAAGTCTGTTCCACACAGTTTTCATTAAAATAAGAATACCATTTTCTTTTTCTTTTCTTTGGAGCTACACTGAAGAAAGCTTTGTGTTAGAGATGTCATGACCTCATGCAGAAAACGTGCTTTTGTGTTAGTATTAGATATTAATTCAATATATGTCATCCAGACTTACACAAAATTCAGCAAAATGTCAGTGAAAATTAATTCAGAAATCTCTCCAGACACAGAGAATGCTAATAAACATTGTCTTCTATCCCTAATGAACACAATATGAACAACTATCACCCCATCGTATTAGCTCACTGTCTGGCTCTTTAAGTCTAGCATTTAGATCTCAGAGGCACTCAGCATTAGTCTCAGGAGAATTTATCAGCAATCATTTATGGAGATAAACCACTGCAAGTGGAGCAACAGCTGTGAAGCTTCCCATGGGCAGGTGTGAGAAATTAGCACAAAAACAAGTCAATGTTCCGATTTAAACACTTATGCTCACACTACCCTTACTAATACAAAGCAGTATAGCACATCAGGAGCCACTGCCATTTCTCTCCTGTAAGACAAGCCATGAATAAAATGAAGACTCCTATAAACAGAGCTCTACAAAAAGCGCGTACCTGGCCAACCGAGCTTGGCAGCAGCATAGTCATCATTTAGAAATTGTCAGATACCCAGAATAATATACAAGAAAAGTCAGGTATTCCACTTCTGTTTTCCAAAGAAGTAGTCTGAAGTTGAAACATAGCTTTTGGTGTGACCTGAAATGAAGGAAGAGCGCAGTCTGGGCCGTCAGCATAAGTTTACTGTCACGACTGCTGATGAGATGTTGGCCATAATGAAATAGTTTCCTGTTGTGTTGGTTGTTGCAGCACTCTCCTTCTATTGGATTGTCCATCTCTCTACACGTAGTGACAGCCCCACCCCTTTTCTCGTCATTTCCACCCCTTCAAGAAAAGATAATGATAATGGGTTTTATTTAATGTTTTTCCTTTGGTCTCATTTTCCAATCGGCGGCCCCATTTGTCAATGCCATCTATGTCTGAGGCTGAGTGAATGCATTTTCACTCCAGCAAACAGGGTTGTTCCTACTACTGATGATGTTGTTGATCGTGGTGATGGATTGCATGAGTGTATATTCATTTATGTAGCTTGCCCATTTTCCTCCCAAACAGTATTGAAAATGCATTGCGGCAATGCAGTGTTACAAAGTAGCCTTTATTTATGTCAGGCCATGGAGCCTTTTGTGTGTGGGCCATCTTGCATGATTTTCACCAGTCTTAAAATATGTCCACAACACAGTGGCTTACATTGTACAATATAAATCATCTCATATTTTATGTTTGTTCTGTTAAAATAAGCAAGTCACCAGTCCATTACCTGCCGTCTGATTAATGTTATTGCCTTTCCGCATAGAAATACTGGACAAAGGATGCTTATGTTAACAGCTTTCTGATGATACGTATTTAGTAAGGGCAACTAATGCGGGGAGAGCGAGTCTGTTTTTAATGAGTGCATCAGCTGTGAGAGGAAGGAGGCAAGAGAGAAAGACGAAGAGACACAACTGGAAGCAGGATCACTGCAAATGTTGAAAAATGTTGCTACGAATACGACGAATTGTTCCAAAAGGATCTTTGACATAACAACAACCAATGGGATGTACTTTGAAAATGCTTTTTTCCCCTGCAGCTGCAAGTGAACACAAACTTAATTTGCTATATTGGTCTAAGTCACATAATAAATCTGTCTAAAATTATTGATTTCAGAATATATATTTGCTTTATGTTTTCCTCCTGGTAATACTCTTAACTTAAGTTGGGACAATGTTAGGTCTAGGCCATTTCATGTCCTATTTAAAACGTATTATTCTGCCACAGAAGCAAGGCAGGGATCCATATTATGTCCCAACCCATCAGTTAAAAAGACTTCATCAACTTAAAGCACTCATTACAACAATGGAAGTCATTTCCTTGGCAGCGTTATTAAGCAACTTCCAACTGAACTTTCAATTTAGTCAATGTCATTTCATGTTTCATTTGTCAATACAGTTTTCGTGTTAGTCTCTTTTGTCTCGTGTAAACACAGCTTACCACAGCACACATGCGTACTGTATGGGCTGTTATTGAATCTGACCTAAAAGTGGAGTCTATGATGCCAGGAAGTCCCCCAATAGACTTTGATTTCTAATGCACTATTGATTGACTATTGATCTAACCTGTATGAATAATTTATGGAGTGTGCAACTAGACGATGTGTGAGGTACTGGTAGGTTGTCTTCTTGAACATGCCAGTTTTGTAGTGCTACCAGTTGTTGCTGAAAGATCAAACAACGAGGTTTAAATAGGTCGACTATATTTACCTACCTTTTCATTGCTCTTCGTCCATCAATAACGTAGACCACAAAAGAAATGAAAAATACTGAATAATAATCCTAATGCAGTGAATCTCCCTTGCTCTCTTTCTCACTCACACCCAGTTTATCTCTAACACTTGACACAAACGACAGATGTTTTCAAGGATCCCACTCTGAGTAAATGATTTCCTTTGCATATATTATGAATGCTCCCCACACAAAAACAGCTACCATAATGCTTGATGAAATAGTTTAAAATGGGCTTTTGTCAGTGAGAATCAATTTTGACACAGTTGGAGGGACACAGTGGGGAAGTGTTATGGTGAGATTTGGTCCTGGGCCATCAGTTTTCATGTTTACAGCTCTGACACCACAATGGAGGGTTGACAAACTGATAAACTCCTCATGGGCAAAAATGATGGTCGTGCAAATCTAAACTGTGGGGGGAGACAATGGGTAGCAGATTGGTATTTAGGTCGATGATTTGATCACTTACATTAACACACCTTTCATTTAGACGACAGGCCGTAATCAGGATGGTGTGTTACAGATAGTCAAGCATGTGAAAACATTCTAAATCATCAGCGGTGTTATCAGCATGCACATGGTTGCACAATGTTTTCCTTTCTACAAATAATCATGTGTGCTTGTGCTTGTGTCTGCATGTAAATGTGTTAATTCAGGCATAGTTTCTGAGATTAGCTTTAGAAATTTATATGTTTGATACGATATGCATATGGAATAATTTTTTATGCTCCTACCAAAACTGGGGTATTTGGGGTTATGATTGTCCGTGCTTCTCCACTTAACAGTATGGCTAGTGCAGACAGTAGCTCCTCAAGTCACTGGACAGAATTGAATAATATTTCACACATGCTTTGTTGGGACCTGAAAGGTTCATCTAATTTTAAAAATAAAAAATAATTTTAAGGCATATTTGAACATAAGTGATTTTTTTTTTGCTCATATTCAGGGTATTTTGTCTGGCAGTAAAGGCATCTGTGCCCTTGGACACAAATTTCTTTTGACTTTGTTGAGTCCAGGAAGTTGGGGATTAGTAACTTGTCTTTGGACAGATGGTTTCTGGTTTGGTACTGAAGTCAAAATTGAAGCAGATATTGATGTATAAAATGACTAAATCAAAAAAAATCTCACAGCAGAGGAGTTATTTGAAATCACCCAAATGACTCTTCCTACACATATCCATACAAACAAAAAAACACACACACAGACAAACCAGTGCAAATTCATTCACAGCCAGAACAGCGCTGGCGGTGTTTGCAGATACAATTGTCATTTAAATAAACAGAATTTGTTTTCCCACAGTATATGCTGCATTATGTAGCACCCAGACATTCCTAAATGAAACGATATAATTCCACAGAGGAAAGTCAAGACGGAACAGGCTTGTAGTGGAGAACTGCAGCCTTATCAAGGTTGAAGTTAAGACGGTTGTGAGACATCCTGTTAACGACTGAGCTCATGGGAGAGAGGAGAGGAATGTTGGTTGAGTTGTGTGATGAGTGTTTTCAACATAGCGGTGGAGGGAAAAAGACTGGGGATGTTATTCCAGAGCTGTGATATAGCACAGGGAGAGGAAGAAGAGCCCTGAGGTCTGAATGCCGTCAGATCCCTAGAGGGACATGTTTCATTTCATATGTCTCAGGATACACAGTGCAATATATCCGGAAGGAGGTGAACTCACAGATTAGGTCAGACTGGATGGCAAATATAGATTGTCGAAAAATGTGGATGCAGCATTTTATTGACTGCCACAATAGCTCTCCAAAGGGACATGTTAACGCTGCTTTGCATTCATAGTTTTTGCTGTTGAAAGGAAACTGAGTATTCTGTGGTGAAGTGTTGAAGGAAGTAGGATCTATCTGAAAATTGACTCCAAGAACACAGCCAAAAAATGTGTGACTGACACATTGACATTTTTATTTCAGCAACCACTTGGAGAAAAGCCTTCAGCTTCTGATGGACAGAGTGGATGACATGAGCCAAGACATCGTCAAATATAACACCTACAGCCGCAACCTAAGTAAACAACAGCAGCAGAAGCACCAGGTAACTCGCATACACACAGCTTTCACTAACTAAAGTACACACAGTATCTAGACTTGGAGGAAAGAAGCAAGTAGCAAAAACTCAAAATACCCTCTTGCTTATAAAGGGAAGGAGTCACAATTCGCACATACAAAAGGGCCAATCACACATAGGTGCACACAGTCACAAACTCGGCAAGAAAACAGCAGTTGGATCTGTTTCAGCTGTGAACACCATCAGTATCGGCTATAATCGCAGCAGGAAAGCAGCAGATTTGCCACTTAACTCACACACAGAACAAAAGCATGCCGGGCTCTCACATTAATATCTAACATCTATGGCATGTCCATCTAATAGCTATACTCACATTGATACATGTGGGTACTGCACAGCTTGTGCTGCTCAGTGCTCTGTTCACACATGCAGACACAAAAACGTTTAAATTTCTAGCTCCCCATAAAGCTTCAGCTCTGTGGGTGTGATGTGGTGAGCATGTCATTACATACTCTCTGAAGGTTTCTGATGCAACTCCTGCGCTGTGAATGATATTGTACCGTTCCTGTAGCGCATTTTGTATCCTGAAAAGTTTTGCTCCTTGCTTCGCCTGGTTGCCACTTACATTGTGTCAAAGCATATCTGCTCAACTCTGAGGTTTTCTTTGCTTTATAGCAGCGCTGACTACCATTTTAAATCTTTGCAGCTTAGCGGGCTGCATCCGTTTGCAACACAAGGTCCCATTCTCCTTGAATAGCGCTGTCCTAGCCTCAGAGCTTGTGTGTGTGTGTGAAGGCAAGAATTTCGTTTGAATGAGATCACTTAGTTGCCTCAATGGGGGTGCCATGTGGTCATACACTTAAAAAAAAAAAACCTGGATCATCCCACGTAAAAGAAAAGTTGAAACTCTCTTCCTGAGTGCATTGTGTCATTAACATACACTCAAGCTCACAAGTCTAGTCGACAACTTTGTGTCTTATAGGCTATAAATTCCTGTGCCATGTATATGCATTTGATGACCCCTCAACCTGTTACTCAAACAGGAATTAGTGAATCACTGACATCAGTGTGACAAGCAATACATCCACAACAACGCAACCATTTGTCTGGTGTAACAAAGGAATTTTCAGTCTTAGCTCCTGCTTATGTCTGCTCTGATGTGAACTGCTACATCCTAACCATCACGGACACTGTAGAGAGCAGGAGAGGTAAAACATTTATGGTTATTCATTTTGTTGTATATATGTTAGGAAAACAACAAAAAAACTTTCTTGATTCTTTGTTATCTCTTTAGAATAATAACAAGGCAAGACCATTTCATTTTTGAATGGATTAATATTAAGGGATGTGTATTTGGCGGTGGAATGGAAGCTTGGAAGCAATGGAAGCTTTCAACATCGACCGTTCAGGTCTGATGTTTCCAGTCTCCACAGGGATGCACGAGAAGCTCCTTCGGAAGTGTGAATTGAAGGCCTTGTGGACAGTCTTCCTCCAGATGTTCCCAGTTCATCCGCACTACTCGTTAGTGCTTACCAGGTCTATCCAAAGGTTTCCCCTGCCAGTGGACCCAACTCACCACCAGGTGGTGATCAGTTGACAGCTCTGGCCCTCTCTTCACCCGAGTGTCCAAAACACATGGTCGAAGGTCAGATAATACAATCACAAGATCGATCATTGACCTCAGACCCAGGGTGCTCTGATACCAGGTGCACTTATGAGCATCCTTGTGTTCAAACATGATGTTAGTTATGAACAATTTGTGACTTGTAACATAGAAGTCCAACAACATAACACTGCTTGGGTTTAGATCAAGGAGGCCATTCCTCCCAATTACGCCCCTCCAGGTGTCTCCATCTTTGCCAGTGTGTGCATTTAAGTCCCCTAGTTGAACAGTCCCCTACAGGGATCCTGTGAAAGACCTCATTTAGGGACCCCAAGAAGGCCGAATACTCTGAGCTGCTATTTGGTGCATATGCACAAACAACAGTCACTTTTCCCTCCCAAAGCCTAAGGCATAGGGAGGCGACTCTCTCGTCCACTGGGGTAAACTCCAACACAGTGGCGCTCAGCCGGCGGCTTGTGAGTATCCCTACACCCGCCCTGCACCTCACGCCTGACGCAACTCCAGAGTCAAACAAGGTCCAACCCCTATCCAGGACTTTGGATCCAGAACAGAGACTGTGTGTGGAGGTAAGCCCCACCAGATCCAACTGGTAACGCTGCACCTCCAACTCAAGCTCCGCTCGTTCCCCGCCAGTGAGGTGACATTCAACATCCCCAAAGCCAGCTTCTGCTGCCTGGGTCTGGTCCGTAGTGACCCCCTGTCGTCACTGCCACCCATATGGCAGCGCACCAAACCCCATCGATCTGCCCTGCGGGTGGCGGGCCCACAGGGGTGGGAAAATGCACGTTGCCTTTTCAGGCTGAGCTCGGCCGGGCCTTATGTCAGACCTGTTTAGCTTGAGTGAACCTACCAGGAGTACAAAACTCCCGACAACATAGCTCCCAGGATCCTTAGGGCACACAAACCTCTCCACCACGATAAGATGATGGTTCCTTGTAGAATATTTTGAGATAGCATTTTTACGAATTTCTCGTAAATAACTTGACACATTTACATAAAATCTCAAGGGAAAATGGTGAATGTGCCAAAAAGAAACCTTTGAGCCCCTATATTTGATAATCTACATGACCTGTTAGAATTCATTTTAAGGTTAAATTTAATTAAAAGGCACTGTTAAGCCTTGGCAGAGGTGTATATTCCCCTTCGGTTGCTGTGATGCATTCATTGATATATACACTGATGTGAATAAAGAAGAGGTTTGGAAGATAAATGCCATCAGTCATACTCAGACCTTCTCTAAATGCCATTTACACCAAGGAAAGCTGATGCACATTGTTTCCCAGCTACTGATAAAATTTTATTTTAACGAGAGAAACAAATCCTTCTGAATATACTGTTTGTCTTTACAAGTAAAACACACCTCTAACTTAATTTAAAAGCAGCATCAGTAACAGTCACACCTACTCGCGGCGCACAAATACACATTCAACAAATACACACACCGCCTACAAGCACACACATGGCCAGAAGCACCAGAAAAGAGCAGAACAGAATACACAGATGAAGAGTCGGCCACGAACAATCTGCATCTTCAACCCAGGCCAGATCCTGTTATGCATGCATACACAAAGAGCTGCACACACACCCATCAATAAAATTGTGTTGACATGCAAGATGAATCACTGACGCGCGGCAACTGCACACATACAAACCCACACTTGCATTCACACAACACATAAATCCATCGTTTTTCAGTAAGTGCGAACTCTGAAATGTCTGAACTATGAACGAGTTGCGTCATCATTCCTCTGCCAACAGCAGGTGAAACCACAAGCATCACACAGGCTTAACACAAATGTGCATCTGACCACAGGTTGTACAAAAGGCATCCGCAACTTGGGCCACAAAGAAACACACTCCCACATCATCACACAACCCAGGGCCAATCACACACAATGTAGCCATTATGATCCACCATCCCTCCTTACCGACCCCTTCATCACAGCCCCAAGCTTCAAATCTCACACGCATGCCCTCTCACACTCCTCTTATACACAATATCACACTGACAGCTCGTTTAATGGTCGTTACTTTTTCATGTTTCAGAGGTTTTTTAAAGTGAGCAAACAACACACGAAAAGAGACAAGAGAAAACTGAGCCTCCTTTACACTTTCCAGATATATCCAGTGCTTGCTCCATGTAATCTTCTGTTATTGACCCTGCTATTTCCCAGGCAAATGGAACCCTATTAATCATTATAGAAAGTTGCAAAAAAGATGCCAAGCAGAGAGAACTCCATTTTTCATTTATAGTTCTCATACGTTTGACTAATAGCAAGTTCCTAAGTACAATCTATGGCCAATTTATTTGTTGTAATGGGAAGTGTAAGTCTCACTTCTCCCAATTATATTTTATTTTTTCCATAGGCGCAGGCAACACTTTGCAGAAGATTAAATACAGCGTTAATCTGATGAACAGAGATGGGGGATTTTGGTTAATGATGCAGTTCAGTTAGCATTAGATTATACATCTGTTTCAAAGTTTTTACTTCCTTGTCTTGTATCTTTTTTGATATGCAAGCAGAAAATAAACACTAGAGATTCTTGGAAGGGTAGCTGTGGATAATGAGTCCTGATCAGACCACCCAAACAGACCCTGATGAATCGAGGCGACCAACACAATCAGCATGATATCAACACTCAGGGAAATGCATATCAACACCGAGATTCATTGCCAAAAAAAGAGATAGAAAACAGCCAAGTAACCCTGCTGGACTGATGAGCATCACTGCAATTTGGACCCCATTAAACTCTGGCCCCACCTCTGAAAACAGATGCGTCCTGTTTTAAACTGGTAAACCAGACACCAAACTGGAATTTTTATCCATCATACTGAAGCCAAACAACACACTTTCAGAAAAACATCATTCCCAGCATGAAGTGTGGTTGATCGAGCAACATGCTGAGAGAGTTTCTATTGCAGCCGGCCCTGGAAGACTGGTGAGAGTAGAAAATAAGAAAACACAAATACTGTACATAAACATGTTTAGAAATCACTGCAGTCTGTGAAAAGTAACACAGGTAGGATTATTTGGCACCAAGGCAACAGAAAATGTAGAGCACTACAGAACATTGTAGAAAGTAAAGAATAAAAAACCATTGAATGAGAAATTGTGTCCAAACGTTTGTTTGGTAGTGTATTTCTGTGACAAACTCTTAAGGATAGAGAGAAACGTGGTTTTTGAAAATAAAGGTATGTATGTTTTTTAAAATTTTGTTTACTCTAGTAATCCCCAAAGGGAAATTAAGAGCACACTAGTTTTTTTGAACATGCATATACAGAATGTTAGTATGTACAGGCCCCTATAACACACACAAACGCACACAAGGAGGGGTCCTGTAGGCATGCGTGGGGAGGTAGAGTGGCGGGCAGCTCCTTCATGGTGCGCCCAAAATGAGCAACTTGTAAAGGGAGACGGCGCTTCGCTCAAGGGCGCCTCGCTCAAGGGTGCCTCGGCAGTGCTCTGGAGGTGAGCTGACACCTCCCACTGTCAGCTCACACTCCAGGCGGCTGGGCGGGAGCGGGAATCGAACCGCCGATCTTGGAACATTGGATGACCCGCTCTGCCGCTTTACCACTGAGCCACTGCCCCCCCCCCCGTATAGAGTTACCCTCAATTGAGAGCCTTTGCACAGTCCCGTGGATCTCAAGGATAGGAACCAAAGCTCTTCATCCACGTTGCTCCACATGATTTTTTTCCTATCCTGCCTTAAAATAAGGTTAATCAAACCATGAGGATCGTTTACAAGAAAACCTGAGGCCACCATCGCCCGCAAGATCATCTCAATACTTTGAATGTTTAACAAAACTTTCCCAAAATGCTTTTTCTTTATTGTTGTGAAGTATTTTGCCTCAACAGGGGAAAGCAGCAAAAGACTTTTGCTGATTACTGCCTTACAGGAGGCGGTTTTTATATTTGTTCTTGTATTATTTTCTTATGATAAGCTTGCTCTTTCCTTCCATGTGGGTGGTAAATACATGTTTATCTTTGTATGTCTAAACATGGAATAAACGTACAAGGGCGCAGCACAAGAACAGACAATTACATTTTTGTTTTCTTGTTTGCATAATTTGCACTCATTAGTATTTTGGTTTGTGACTTATTGGGATAAAACCCCTGAAGGAGTAACGGCTCATTTAAACAAGTAGTTTTTACTTTTCATGTTTTTTTCCTATCTTACTCATTTTTGTCAGCTCCAATCAGGCATGTGCGCTGTGGGATGTCTGGTTGAAAGCACTCGTTACTCCAGTCCACCAGCCTATGCCAGTCTGTTCTCCATCTTTCTAAATTAACAAGGCTTTTAGGTTCCCCAGAGACCCGGCACCTCACTGATTTACTGACTGTCAGTCCTTCGCAAATCACTCCATCCATGTCAGCACTTATAACTCCTCTCAATCTCTCTCCTATCTCTGCGTTCATCACCAAGTGTCTTTATATCTCACTTCCTCTCTGTTATTGTGTCCATTGCTTATCGTTCGTTCTCTTCCCGTTTCTCTCCCTACCATCCACTGTGCTCTTCACTTCTCTAACTATATTTCTCTTTCTTATTACTTGGCCTTTTTTCTCTGGTATTGCTCTTTTCCTAATTTCCTTTCATCGTGTGTCACTTCCACTCCCCCAATACCTACTCCTTCCGCTTTCTTGTCCATTTTCTCCTTAACTATCTACACCCTTTGCACATTCTTCATTCTCAACGACAAACGACCTCCCTCCTCTCCTTTCCTCCCTCCAGTACCTCCAGAGGCGGCAGCAGGAAAACGCCCAGCGGCAGAGCAGAGGGGAGCCGCCGCTGCTCGAGGAGGACATCAGCAAAATGTTCAAGCCTCCCCAGCCCCCTCCGCGGATGGACACGCTGCTTATTGCAGGCACGTAGAAATGCACACGCGCGCGCACACACACACACACACACACACACACACACACACACACACACACACACACACACACACACACACACACACACACACACACACACACACACAAACAAAACACCTCTCACCCACATCCTTCCAGACTCCACCAGCCACCTCTGCTTCCCCCCCACGGGAGCTCAGGTTCTGTTTGGCAATTATCTCTGTTATTATCTTAAAATTACATTAATTTAAAGTTTATTGACTCAGCCTCCACTTCGAACCGCCCTTTTCACTCGCCTCTCCTCCACCTTCTGACTGCATTTTGATCTCTACATAAACTCTGTTCCACACTCATTTCATGTTTTGCTCTGCCTCCCCCCCCATCCCCCCACCTCTACACCTGTATGTCTGAATGTATGAACATTTCTATGTTTGTGTTGTTGTGTGGGGGTGCTCGCGTGCATGTGACAAACCTCCAACAGGGCAAATTAACAACTACTGCCAGAACGTGAAGGAGCTCACATCTCAGAACCTCGGTAAGCTGTTCATGGTGGAAGCTCTCCAAGGCCACAACTAGCAGACAGAAACACGACGAGGAAGCTGAAAAGGAGACAGAGATGCACAGCGATCTTAGCAAAACCTGGAGGAACTCCATTCCTTTTTTTATTTTCTAGGAATTCATTGTTTTTATGCCCAGGCTCATCTTGGATATAAACTACATTTATTGTCTCTTGAGTTTCATTTAAATAAAAGTCGTGCATCTCTACGTCTTCTCTGACTCTGTTAATGTTTTGACAGTTGCTGCCTTTGATGGTTATTGCAGTGGATTTTACTGCAGACTTGGGCATCGTCTTGTGTTTTGCTCTACAAATATTTTTAGTTTTGAAAAGAATATTAATATGCAAAAAATGAACTTGAGCAGCACACTTAGTAATAAGACCAGATATTGATATTTATGTATAATTTTATTGCTACGCAAGTTTTGTCTTTGAGTTCAGACATGTGAAACCGATAATTACTGGATTTTTTGAAGTGTCTGTTTTCATGGACAAATATCCTTGTAAACAGAAATATCAGTGAAAGTTGAGCTCAAATTGAAATACCAATTACGTGATTTGTCTTTCACTGTCACACTGCACTAATAGATGTTGATTGAACAACCCCCCACCCCTTCCCTGAAGTGAAATTACATGACAGTGGAATCTGCCTTTCTACTACACAGCTGCCAATTAGCACTTATTTATTTTTAGGATGCATGTCCCAGAAGTCAAATTTGTCATGAAACAGAGTTCTTTTGTTGCTGAATTTTCAAGGCAACGTTTGCAGGAACTGCAGGTGCTGTAGTGACAGACTGAAAGAATATACACTAAGTGGTTTCTCTTATGTGGCTTTGTGTCTATAATTGCCAGATACCCATGAATTGTATAGAAACATAGACAAATGGCCAATAAGGTAATTAAAAATATTTTTGGAGTTCAATTCACATACACGTTTTGATTTTGTTTAGTCTTGAATTCAGATTAACTCAACGGTAAGTTTTCATTTTACTGATGGATTTTGAATCATTAACAATTAACAAAACTAGAATTAACAAAACTAGTCCGCAACTTACAAGCAACTCTGAGTGTTTTCGACAGATACCAAAATAAGGTAACAAAATCCCCAAGGTAATGCTAACTTGTTTAGCAATGTATTGGTATGATCAGTTTTTGTGGAGCTGGCATGCTAATATTTGCAATCATACTAATCATCACGTAGCTGCTGGTGGGACATCAACAGTTTTGCTATTTGCTTACTAAGACACACTATTGTAGATGGTACCTAGGTAAAGGGAATAATGATTCATTATGAGATCTGTACCTTGTATCATTTCAAAGTTATCCAAAACCTCAAGAAATAAACTTTGTGGTAGAAAATGAAGTCTTATGATCTCTAAGCCATGTAGAATTATTCTCATAGGGTGCAGAATTTCAGATGATGCCTGTCATTGCAGTTAAGGTACATTATGAATTGGTCACAACAGAACGTAAAAAAATTAAATGTTGGAAAAGTAAATGTGAGTATGGAACTTTAATATGAAGCTTTAAAATGAAACCGTTTCAATATTTTATGATACAATAAGATAAGTCCTGAGGGAAATGCTGGTAGTCATGTACCTTTCAGAATAAAAGTGGATATAAAAACTTTTGCTGACATTTAAGGAAACAACTTATGGGCTGAAGCAGTATTGAATGTGCCTGTCATCTAAATCCCTATGCATGAGGGCATCAGCTAAACCTGTAATGTAACTTTAAGCCGTTTAGGTGATACTCCTCGGCAAAGTATGGTATCTCTAGAATTACTCCTCCAGTCATAAAAGCACTGCTCATTTGCAGAGCTTGTCGCCAGCATCCTCTCTACCCAACAACACAAAGCTGAATGATGACTCCTCTTGCTCCATTTAATAAAGAAGCTGCCAGCAAGCAGTTCATAGTATAATAATTACTCTGAGGCACTATCTGGCCGTTTGCTGCGTTGACCTTTGGTTAAACAGCATCTTCTAATTCAGAAGTTGATGTTAATCAACTTGTCATCAGCATCACCTAGTAAAGTAATAACTTGTAGTGCTCTGTCTTGTCCCAAAACACTGTCAATAGTAATGATTACAAGTCAACCGACATGATGAACACTTGTTGGAGCAGAGATTCTTGAGCCGTAAATGATTTCTTCCCAGAATCAAAACATAAATCTTAGATGACTGTCAGACAGGATAGGAAATAATAATTCATCACGGAGGACTCAGATGCTATTTATTAATTGCAGTATTATCTTGGTTGACGGGTACACCTGTGCGCATGATTGATGTGTTGACTGATGTGAAGCATTTTGTCAGACAGTGATTGGCGTTTTATTAGTGGCTTCTGCTTAAGTTGAATTGTGTTTATCATTCCGATGCAACACCACAGGGTGACGTTGCCCTTGAGGACTGACTGGGCCACAGTCCTTAAATCCTAGGTGTGTGAAGAATTACAAAATTTACTAAAGCCCAAACGCAACTAAAGGTGCTGTGTGGAGACCAGTTGCCCCTGCAGAGTGCAAACACAGTGACACAGACACTCAGCTTATATTTAAGGTGACAGTGTTTTGTTCAGTGTGGAGAGTGGTCCGGACTAAATCATGGAGTCATGGCGGGGCTCAAGGGCAAGAAAGTGGAGGTGTATGAGAGTCTAAATGGTCTTCTACTTACTTGTTACTCCATTAATTACGGCATTAGGTCCTGTCATGTTAATCAGGATGACAAATTATTTACGTGGTACATGTTTAAAACGGATCTCACTGGGTCATTAAAAAAAGTATTACCTCCTTCAATATTTAACATCCATACATTCATCCATCCAATGATCCATCCATTCATTCATTGCTGGTCACAGGTCTGTTGGAACCTATCTCAGCTTGCCCTAGGCAAAGGGTGGGGTACATACCAGCTCATAGCAGGACCACATGAAAAACAAACACACCTATGGACAATTTTGTGTGATCAGTTCATCTACGCTGCATCTACAGAAAGGAATCGGACCCGGAACCTTCTTACGGTGAGGCAACAGCGTTTCTGAATGTACCACCATGCTGCTATACTAAGGTTCCTGGAATTAAAAATTAAGAGGAATTTTCACATGCTTCAATTTGATATATCTTTGTAAAATTTAAAATAAAGATATTTTAGAACTTATATTACTGTAATTGTGCAGTCACTTCTAAGTGTATTAAACAATAGTTGATATGAGAACAAAATGATTTGTGCCATAGACTCCTTTGGAGCCAATGCAATTTTGAAATACTTAGTTATATTTATCTTTACTTAAAAGTCAACCGTTTATCAAGAGAAAAATTCTTTATCAAGGATGTTTAACATTGCACTTGTGATACCTTCTCTTCCACTACCACTGTCTGATTCAAGTTTCAAAAACATTTGTGTAAAGATGCAAACTGGACCAACACTGTTCTCCAAACTATTTGCTTGCATGTCACTATAACCTGCTACGGCATGCAGGTCTTCAAGTCTTCAAAAATGAGCTCAGTCTCCACCAGATGAATGTGGAATAAGCCGTCTGATGCTGCAAATCCATCAGTCTGGACAGTGAGGCGCAAACATCCCAGTGAGGTACCAACAAGTCAAATAAACCACCGAGTGGAGTGTAAGATTAAATATATATTTGCTTGGAATGAAATATGCTGTAAGTAAAAGCAGTGTCACCCACTCTGGAGTAAATGCATCTTGTCATTCTGAGTACAAGCTGTATAAATGTAACGGGGGGTTATGATGAAACACACTCATGTCCCTCCATATGTCCAGACCAGACCCTCCACTGTCTGTACCCTCTCAAGGCGTCCACGTGGACTTTAGAAGGACAGAGTGTCTTCGTTTCATTCTGCTGTTCATTTTGAAATGTTAAACTGTTTGGTAGAAATAAACCTACAGCAGCAGTTGTATTTGCGAATGTCTCCCCCACACTATCTTGCTCAATTGACCATGAGACGACTGAGAGTCAGTAAAAATGAGAATGACATCCGCATACATGAGACAAAACGTTTTCACCCACCAGCAGTGCAGACAGTCTGTGGAATGTTGTTGCGATACTCTTGATTAAACCTCCCAGTTCCTTCTCCAATGTGATTTAATTTGCTATCCCAATATTTTTTTTTTATCATCACTGTTTGAGGTGTCACTTCTCTCCTCAGCTTTTGCTGATTACCCTATACTGTGTTTGAGCTTGGCATTGGAAGTGAATAAGAGCTCTAGCTTTGTAAACAGCGAAGCATTTTGTACACCGCAATAGAAGGAAATACTTAATTAGGATTATGGGATTTGTCTCTGCACCATCAGATTCCAGAGGAGGAGGCTGGTAGATGTCAGAGGGATATAAGTTTGGTCTCATTTAATCAGGGAGTGTGGCTTGTGCAGCCCTGACCCCGGCAGTAATTTATTACCACTCAAACACAAACACAAGCTCTTTCAGCGGGCCTGCCGTTGCCCTGTCATTGATGATAGAGAGAATCAGCTGGCTGAATATAATGAAACCAGTTATTTCCCTGTCAACTCTGAATACTTTTCCTTCCCCCCCCCCTCTCTCTTTTTCCTGCCACAGATATTGCCATGGCAACTGTAGATCCAGCACAGAGTAGCTGTTGAGGATGTAAAATAGTTCCTGTGGAAAAATAATCTTGCAAATCCCCAAAACAAGAGCACAAAGGAAGGCGTGTGCGGTTGTAGGAAACGACGAGGTTATGGTTGGGGAATTCGGCATTTATGGGATTATTTACGCAAGTCTGAGGGGTTAACGTCAAAATGCATTTCTTTACACAGCAACGCTCCACCTGTCTTTGGACCAGCTCTATATTTGCCTCATCTCCGGTCAATAGATCTGTGCTGTGATTGGCAAGTGTATAGATTGAGTGCTGTGTTCTAGTTGCAATTCATCTCTGCTTGCCACCCAATTCGATGGCTGTCACCCGGCAGTGGCACAAATCCCACAGGCCATTATGAGGCTCCTTTAATCCCCCACAACAGCAGCAACAGAAGCCTTTCAAGAGGGGTTTTGGAGCATGATGCCCTGTCTGTCACACACATCCGAGGGCCTCAGGCAAGGCTACAGTGCATTGTTGCCGTCCCACTCTATCACTTATGTCTTGTCTTATCCCCAAGTCACTGAGACAAATGTACGGATGTCCTTCCGCTGAAGATCGATCACATGTTGCGTGTAATCTTCTACTGGGATTTGCCTCTTTGCTTTTGATACTCACTTTTGACCTTTTTTGCTGCACATAATAAATTCTGTCTTGATTGATGTATTAGTTTTAAAAGGTAGTACTGATTTTGTAAAATAAATGGGTTGCAGTCCATTTAGCCCATGTGGATTTTATTTGGTAAAGTTAGGAATCAGTGAACTTGATTAGACAAGCGCAGGTAAAAAAAAAACCTCCAGCTTTACTTTAACACCCTCAAGAGCTACCCCTTCAGTTGCTCTTTAATCCAGGAGCATTGATGCAGTAACACAGCAATAGTCGAGTGATCTGCAATGTTTCATGTGACCTTTTAATACCAGCACAGCCCACTTGGAACCACAATTGAGATGGGTCTAAAAAAGCAGGACCAGGTAAAGGGTACTTTTTACCTCAGTTGAAAAACATAAAACCATGAGTCATTAGAGTTGATCCAATGCAGTGAAAACGTCTTTATGTCCAAGGTCACAGATCCACCCACAGCATTAAAATCACCTCAACTGAACTGTTTAAAAATATTAAAATATACAGGACAATCCGTCCCCCAAAAAGTTTATTTTATTTCTATTCAGTGGTTTTCATTAACAGACAGATGGAAAGAATAACCCTCCATTCCATCTTTAAAAAGTCTAACTGAAGCTGAGCTAATATATGTCTTTATATTAATAATGTCCCACCAGATAGCTCGGCATGCAGAAACAGTTACTGATGAATATGTAAAGAAAATTCACCCTTGTCTGCATCTCTTGCAAAAGAAGCACCTACTTTGAATTTTCTGGTCCATAACTTGACTGGCTTGTTTATTTTTCAGCATTTCTTTCCTATAACACCGCAGCAACAACACCCAGTGGCATATTGAGAAAGTTAGCAACTAGCTGCTAAACTTAGTGGAGGAATTAACAGCTGAAGATTCCCCTCAGGATTCGGTTGAGACAAAAACGGACCTAAATGGAGAGAGAATATTGGACTGTGGCCAGAGGCAGGACTGCAGATGAATGCTAATGCTGCTCACTATCTGCAGGATGTGTAAATAGGAAACTGTTCAACTTCAAAGGTGATAATGTCAATAATGTGTTGGTAGCTTTTTCCTGCAGTCCCCAAGAGGTTACAGCATGCTTAAAAGTTCAGATAGAACTCGAGTTATGAAAGAATACTGAAACATTTTTATTACGAATGTACTAGATCAAACACATCTTATCTTGAAAGGAGTCCTCAATCTCATCTCATCTGGAGTCTGTACCCCACGGTCTCAAATCTTAAGTAGATTTTGGCCTATCAAGAGTAAGATGCAGCCGATGGTTGCATATCAGATCCCAGCGCTGTATAAGCAGAAGACCAAATATAATGAGTGTCTCATTTTCAAAGACCACACTTGTAGTTTGGGTTTTCTGGAGCACACATACAGTTTGTGTCCTCCAGTTACCCTGATGTTCTTTTTTTTTTTTTATCGGCTTGTGGCTTTTTATTCATTGTTATCTATCATCCTTGATGAAACCTTGAACTTCAAACGCTGCACTTTTTCCTTTTTTTTGCTGGCTTATCATGTTTTCCCTCTAATGAAGAAAATGAGAAAATGCCAAGCAGCGTAATTTATTATAATTCATGATCAGCTCGTCTCTCTTAAAGTCTTGAGATGTCAAGTTACCCAGGATGCAGTGATGGATGGGATGCTTGTGACTTACAACAGATAGACCCACAATTAAAGTGCACCTTATCTCCCAGCTGTGACTCTCAAAGATAAATGCCGATAGCACCCTACCCTCTGATGTTCAATCATGCACCCCTGCCAGGGCCTCAGCTTGTATCCTTAGAATGACTAATGTGCATTTGAATAATTATTTCTCGCAACATTAACATTTATTCAGTTATTCAGTCCTACCTTCTCAGTAGAGGGGTGAAATACCCTTTGTGGTCTGCATGGACATATTCATTGGAAGCCAGTACTGTTTTTTTTTTTTAAATTAGGTTTTCCATTTGCACAATAGCTGTAGCTGTTTAAGAATGTAAGTGTTACATTTAAGTGTTGTATTAGTTTCTAATACAACTTCTTCTTCTTCTTTTCCTTTCGGCTTTTCCCTTCAGGGGTCGCCACAGCGAATCAACCGCCTCCATCTAACCCTGTCTTCTGCATCCTCTTCTCTCACACCAACTACCTTCATGTCCTCTTTCACTACATCCATAAACCTCCTCTTTGGTCTTCCTCTAGGCCTCCTGCCTGGCAGTTCAAAACTCAGCATCCTTCTACCAATATATTCACTATCTCTCCTCTGGACATGTCCAAACCATCTCAGTCTGGCCTCTCTGACTTTATCTCCAAAACCTCTAACATGTGCTGTCCCTCTGATGTACTCATTCCTGATCCTATCCTTCCTGGTCACTCCCAAAGAGAACCTTAGCATCTTCATCTCTGCTACCTCCAGCTCTGCCTCCTGTCTTTTCCTCAGTGACACTGTCTCTAGACCAAACAACATCGCTGGTCTCACCACAGTTTTGTACACCTTTTCTTTCATTTTAGCTGAAACTCTTCTATCACACATCACACCTGACACTTTTCTCCACCCGTTCCATCCTGCCTGTACACGCTTCTTCACCTCTTTTCCCCACGATTCGCATATTTGATTTGGCAAATGTTTTACGCCGGATGCCCTTCCTGACGCAACCCTCTGTATTTATCCGGGCTTGGGACCGGCACAATAAGACACTGGCTTGTGCCCTCTTGCGGCTACATTATTAGTTTCTAATACAACATTTAACATAAACTAAAAGCATAGAATAAACTAAAAGATTTATCACACAAACATCTCGTATATCTGCTACTAAAATATTTTAACGCTTAACACAACGTACAACATCGCAGAATTACTGCCGAAGTCGATGTGATCATTCACCGGTCTGGTACCGTGCTGCTTGTTTTGCACACTTGTCAATAAAATCTGATATATATAGTAGGCAAAAAAATGTAATTACAATGCGCCCTCATGCATTCGCGCATCCATGCTTGTAACTTCACCTCATTGTGGATTTTTGGTAGGCAGTCACATGATACCGTACGCGCATTCTATTGGCTGATGGCAGCCGGAAGTGTGCTCTGTTCCGTGAGTGTCGGACTTATGTGAGATACAAAAGTGCTTTAAACAGTCGATAAGACTGTGGGAAAAGGTAATACAGATAGAAGGTGGTTTAATATCAGTATGGGGGGGTGGGGTCATAAAGGTTTACCGTAAATATTAAGATAGTTTGTCATTCTACCACGGAATCCGTTAATCGCGTGTGGTTCCATTGACCGCGAGGAATGAGGGTGCGCTGTATTTTATTTTCAGTACAAATAAGATGAATCCATCGATTTATAAGCATATTAAAATAAATATAAATAAATGTAGAATTGATTAACTTCTATCATGTTGGGGTATTGATAATGTTGTCCTTGTATTTTTATATTATTTATTCTTTTTTTTTTTTTTACTTCATTGTGTTCCACATATTTTATGTTTTACACTAAATGCTTTTGAGATACTTTTATTACTACACTGGGTTTTAAAAAAACATTTGATCATTGCTCTTCTTCTGTCCTTGTCTCAGTCTTGTTGTATATGTCTTCAGGGCTCCCCTTTCAGAGTTGATAGGTGCATTTAGAGAGGTGTCGATGGTAATGATAATGAAGATATTATTACATCTGTCTGTGAAAGTAATTCTTTCCTGTCGTCTGACATGTCTGACTGAAAGAGGAACTGTCACTGATGAAGTTGTATTAAATCTGCTTTTTCAGCAGTTATGCCATATGGGATTTTGAAAGGCTTTTGTGTCCTATACTGAGGGTGAACACAGATTAGTTACTACACTACTTCTGATCAACAGTCCTTTCACTCGTGATTCCTTTTTAATTCTTCCCTTAGCACCGACATATTTGTTCACTCAGAAGATGTAGATTTACTGATGTCGTCTCTGTGGAGAGCACAAAATAACCACAACATCAGCCATTAACGTTTAAGTGCTCCAATGTTGACAAAATGAAATACTTGCTTACTTAACTGTTTCTTAATTTGGTTTCACTCAATGTAGGTGCATATGGTCAGAAAGGCAGGCTGCAAAGTAATCACCGGCCTTTTAGCAGTGTCAACCAACAGACTATCTGCTGACTTGAGACAGATTACAACAAATTAAAGAAGGCAGATCAGTTATTTAAAGGAAACAAAATTACTTATTGCAGTTGTTTTCCCTCAGATTTTTCACTTTCCACACACATTTTATCCAGCACACCGACATTCAACCACATCATTTTGGCAGAATGATTCACTGCTTCCCCCGTGACCTGGACCATACATAACACCATGCATGACAAGTGCTGTGCAAATCAAAGCACTTTAGCACAAATCCACTGTTTCCTTGTTCAATGTCATTATGGGACCCTGACCAGCAGCAGGGATGCTCACATGTGCAAACTGAAGAATGAGGCAGTGAAGATCCAGATTAGCACTTTTACCCACCTCTACAACGTTGTAGTTCATTTTCTCCCAAGTCATCTGCAGTATGATGCTCCGCCATTTGGATGCCTGTTCTAGCTTGTTCTAGAGTAAGCTTGTAACAGCCATAACAGGCGTTAGTAAGGACACGATGGCCTGCAGGTAAGCGACTTAGAGAAAATCAGGTTAATACACCCCAAACCCTTTACCCAAGACCTAGAGACCAAGACCAAGCAGTTGTAAATTTTCTTCCTGTCAGCTTTTTCCACATTGCTTATCCTTGTCTGAAATAAATTCCCACACCATTTTCAGAAATGAAATTGGTCATTCTTTGAGCATTTTTTTTCTCTCTTCAGGACCTCTAGAAATTGTCTGAGGGTGCTGTTTGGGGGCTTGCCTCACTGTTTGCTGTGACACCTAATCCATATGCTCAGTAAAGAGAAATTTATTAATCTTACACCCAATTTAGAAGGAATTGGCTATGCTGCACAAGGCTGATTTGAAATGGTGTGTGCCAGTGACGTTCGGTGAGGTAACCTACAGTGTAGGTTAGCTCAGTGTAGCTTATTCTCCATTTAATAAGCAACGGTAAATGGGTTATTTTTGAAGTGTCATAGCAGAATTATTTACACATACAAACTGTACAAATAAGCACATTTGATTAAAAAACTTACGTTGTTACCTACACGTTTTTTATGTGTTATGTTTACTTATAAATGAAGTCCATGTGCAGCTCCTTCTGAACAAAAGCATCGAAAAAAGTTTGAGTTGAGATATGTAATCCTCCATTTTAATAGTAAGGCAAGGCGAGCGGAAAACAAATGAATGGCTGCACTTGACTTGATGACTACACAGTGCGCCCTCTTTCCTCGCGGGTAATGCGTTCCAGGAACCGTTAGACAGCGTTAGAATGACAAACTATTTATCTTATTGTTTACAGTAATTTAAATGTTTACGACCCCTCCCCACACTGATATTAAACCACCTTCTATCTGTATTACCTTTTCCCACACTCTTATCGACTGTTTAAAGCACTTCTGTGTCTCACGTAAGTCCGAGACTCACGGAACATCACGCACTTCCGGATGCCATCAGCCAATAGAATGTGTGTACGGTATCACGTGACTGCCTACCAAAAATCCACGATGAGGTGAAGTCAAGAGCATTGATGCGAGCATGCACACTGTAGATTGTAGTTTGTTGTCACTTCTTCTATGGCCGAGGAAGAAGAATCCTCGGCCGAATCTCTGGGATCACCAGCGCCCCCTACCATGAGACGTGAGAACTATGTGCCTCACTTTGTGCTTTTCCCTCAGTTTCAGGACCGCTCAAATCAAGAAAGATGTTACAAACTATACATTGTATTCTTTCATTTTCTTCCGCTTTAGCGGATCAAGGGGAGCTGGATCCTCTCCCAGCTGGCATAAGGCATGAGGCGGGAGAAACTCCGGGCACGACGTCAGTGCGCCACGGAGCCACACACAAAGACAGAAATCCACGCACACACACACTCATTCCAACTGGCAATTTGGGACCGGCCAATTAACCTAAAGTGCATGTTTTTGGAGGTGGGAGGAAGCCAGACAACCTGGAGAGAACCCAGGCAGACACGGAGAGAACATGCAAACATTGCGCAGAGCGGAACTCGAAACAGCAACAGCCTTGTTGTGCGGCAACAAAGCTACCCACTGCATCACCATGCTGCCCCTGTACATTATATACAATAGCTAAATTATGGAAATTTAGTTCATAGAGCAAACATTTTTGAACATTTTCATAGCGACATATAGAGAGATAGCATTATGGTCTCACTGTATAGCATACCAGCACAGCTAGTCGAGCCATTGCCCAATCCGTGGTGAGGCTCGGCTGGCTGGTGCCTCACCGCAGGTCTCTGCTCAGTATTTCAGCGGTAAATGTGAAAATTCAGCGATTTTGAGTAAAAATGATGTAAAATTGGTGACATTAAACAGAAAGTAACTATATAAGATTGGTGGTTCGATTCCCGCTCCCGCCCAAAAACACCCCGAATGTGAGCTGACAATAAAAGGTGTCAGCTCACCTCAGGAGCACTGTCAAGGCGCCCTTGAGCAAGGCGCCATCTCCCTCACAAGATGCTCATTTGGGCACTCCACAAAGAGGCTGCCCGCCACTCTACCTCCCCCTGCATGCTTACAGCCCCCCTGTGTGTATATTACAGGGGCCTGTACACATTAATGTGCATGCGTGTGACTGACTAACATATACTAGAGTGTGCATTCTTAATTTCCCTTCGAGGATTATAACATTATACGAAGTTAAAATTACATTAAATTAAAATGAAAAAAATTAATACACATCACTGGCTAAATATAACCATTTATTTTTTCCATTTTCTATTTTCTTCTTTTATGATGGCAGGTGATGCCATGTCTCCCCTGACCACACGTCACTGGTGTGTGCACAAAATTGGAGTATTTCTGACTGAAACTGGACACCAAGCTTAGCTCTACACCCATGAAGACTCGACTTCCACACAAATGTAGCTACTTCTCATGCTTCCAAAATCCTGCAGAATGTTTTAGTACTTGCCTCGGTGCACATGGGCCATCATTCATATTTAGTCCACTTCTGTAAACCAGGGGACAATTTAAATGAAGGATTATGACCTTGTAGTTAACCATACAAAGATAATTGTCACAGTGACTGATATTTCATACAAGCTTGTAGTTATTAAATATAATGAACAGTCATAAAGTCTGTAGAGAAGCACAGAGGATATAGCTGTAAATAAATGTTCATTACATTAAAATATCTGGAGGGCACTGATTGAAAAAGCCCACTGTACTGCATATGGAACAAAAAAAGCTGCACATAAAACGACAGTTTAGGATTTCAAACATAATATAATTGGTGTAAAGACTGAGTTCAACCAGGACTGAATATCATGATTTCTTAATTGGTTGACCAATCAATTAGTTGTTTGTACTCTAAACTTTCATAGAGTGAAGAAATCAGAAAACATTCACGATCAAGACGGTGGACCAAAATTTTAACTTTGAACTTTTTTTGTTACTATTTAATTGGTTATTTATATGGGTGCAGGTTAATCCAGTAGCTCCAAGGTAATTCCATTTAGCCACGTTACCTGCACAATTTTTCTGTCAAAACAAGGACATAAGTCTCATGCTCCGCTGTTGAAATAAGAAAATAAGTGTGTTGATTTTAGAGCAAGTGACCATGCAGAGAGCAGGGGTTAAGTACAGCATGGAGACTCAGCTGCTCTGTGTTGTCACTGCTCATTTTGACATGTGCCCTTCAGTAGTTAGATCAGCACCATCACCGGCCCTGATGTGAAGGCCAGCGGTCTCAAATTTTATGCCACCTCTAACACAAATCAAGAGGGAAAAGATGACAACTGTAGTCTTAACACTGGCTGAGATGATTTACTATCTAACTGTACAGTCATGCATACAAAAAACGTCTAAAGGGACCATACAACTGGCTGTGCAGGCATTTTGTACATGAAGATTGCTCATCACAACCCAGTCATGATGAAAGATCTTCCTAAAATGTTAACTTTGTCTATAACAATGTCATTTTCACTATTTGCATACCTGCTGCCACTCTGGTCAGATGGACGAAAATGTGTAAATCTCATTCAAGTACTGATATGTCAAGCTTGATTGGCTAATAAGACAGGAGCGCTAAGTTATTGTTCTTCTTCCTGTTGTGAGTTCACACCACTCTCACATCTGTACATGAATATACTGTAGTTTCAGCTAGTGTAACGTAAGAGCAGTAAAGACAGTTTCCCAGCTGACAAAGTCTAATTATCAGCAACTCCAAATGCCATTGTTAAACACATTACACATCTATCTTTGCTTGATCCAGATCTTAAATGGCAAATCCTCATTTTCACACTCAAATTTTTATACAGACTGAACAAAAGCTCACCAGCTGGACTCCTATTTTAATTCTGTGTATTTATAGCCCAGTCACATGCCCTATCCAAGGTTTGCACTGGTCTGGCAAAGATTTGCTGAAATGCTGCTGAAGATACAGTATATGGAGTCATAAAGATTTAATGAAAGGTAAAGAATAAGGAAATATATCCCAATGTTCTCAGAGGATATCTGTAACACAGCAAAGATAAGAGCCTTATCAAATTGTCACAAACTAATACAAGTCATGTTAAATACTGAACATTGAATGTGCTGACGGCATATGATGAGGCATTGCAGTTGGAAGTGGAGCAATGCTCCTCATATTAACATCATTTCTTTAAATGCACATTAAATAATTAAATACTGTAATCTCAAACAATTCTGAATTCTGGTCGGCACAGTGGCGCAGTGGGTCACGCTGTTGCTGCACAGCAAGGCAGTTCTGGGTTCACATCCCGCTCTGTGCAGAATTTGCATGTTCTCCCCGTGTCTGCGTAGGTTCTCTCTGGGTTCTCCGGCTTCCTCCCACCTCAAAACACATGCAGCTTGTTGGACTGGTCATTTTAAATTGTCCATAGATTGAGAGATGCCAACAACTCAAGCCAAGCATTTGGCAAGCATATTACCTGAGGCTGCTCTCTGATTTTCTGCTTCAAATGTTCTTGGTCTGGAATTTAGTGTTCCCTAATCAAATACACTCCCCCCGGTCATATTTATAATTTAAGAGGAAGTCTATGACATTCTTTATGATGCAGAATGTGGATTTTTTTTTTTCAGCAGAGAATTATACTGTAATATCAAATTTACCAATGTTCATCATATAATATGATGCGTGTATTATGGGAAGAATGGAAAATGTAGGATATGATTACTAAAATGCTTCTTCTGTTTTGTCTGAAAATGTATGAAATGAAGACAGAAGTCATGATGACGGCTCTGTCCATATTTGTGTCTATCTGTAACATAGAGCATGACAGCAGTTTTCAGGAGATCATCATCAACCACCACAGTGAACATACGTTATGTGTTGCTTTTACCACTTCGACACCCTACAAAATACGGGCCACAATAATTAGATTGTAAATCATCATTGTTTCATGCAGTCGTCTGATTGCTCAAGTGGAAAATTAAATGCAATACAATAACATATAATGAAATGTTATTATATTGCTGAAGCTGTTGTTTTCCAACAGAGCCGAGTGAGTCTTCTTCACCACTACAGAACCGAGGATAAAGTGACGTAGTGGACAGTTTAGAGGTTGACTCTTGACCCAAGGGGTGATAGTGATGCATACCACATCTGATAAAAGAGCTCAAGTCCAATGTAATCTCTTTCATTAGCTTTGCAATCCATCTTTATGTTGTAGCAATTTTCAGGAGCAAAACCCATAATTATGTACTGTTCTGCATTGAAAGCAATTACACTTCTGTTGCTTTTAGCAGCAGTGATGACTTATATTGAGTATGATGACCAACTGTGAAGCAGCTCTGGTCTCAAACTGGTTTGCTCTTGCTGTTACCATACTGCAGTATTATGAGGGCATCAAAACATATTCCTCTCATTAATCTATGGTCAGGGAATGCAATATGTAGTATGTTAATGTTTAATTTGCCCAGTTTACATCTTGTAGCAAAATAACTCCACCAACAGCAATGTGTGTATAGAGTTTAATTGTAAAGGTAAAGTAATAGTTTGAAATTAAAGTCCAAATATGAAGCAGGAATTGTAGGTTATGTCTCATTTATATGCTATGCAAATTATTAATATCAAATTGGTTATTTTTATTTATGCTGCAGAATCCCAAGCAATAACAATATAGTGAGATTTGTACAAAGCAAAAAACATTAACCACTACAATTCTTTTCTAAACTTTCATTGTAGATGAATTACATTAAGTCCATAAAAACACAGTTACTTTAATGAGGAAGTATATAAATTGTCTTTTTTACAGCCTAATGGAAGAACAAAACTATCTTTAAAAATATATGACATCACATGTATTGTCTCTTTATTGTCTTTTACAGGAAAGAATTGAGTTTAGATTTTCCTGCTACAACTCTGTCAATATTCCTGCTTATTCTTCATTGGTATTTGTCTTTAACGTTTTCATGATGATTTATTGTAAGTGGAGCCAAATATGATCAGGTCTGTACTACAGAACAGTTTTAGACCTTTGCTATCAAAAGATGGGTCACTAACTCCACACTGCTCTCTCAATGCCATATCTGCAGATCCATCTATTGTACTTACATATCTGCCCACTTGTAGGTCTTTTTATGTTCACATTTCTGAACTAAAAAGTATTCTAAGTGAAAAGCAGTATGAATGCGCCATGAGAGGGAATGTCGTGGTCCTTCTAAATTGGTATCATTACCCGGTAATATGTGCAATTGTCTTGGAGATCTGCTTTAAAAATGTCCATCTTCTTCTGCACTGACTGGACAGCTGTAACCAAATCACACAGAGAGATGTAACATCAACTGATATGTCAGCTCAGCAGCTAAGCAATGCAGAACTTGACTAACAGCATCCAGGTATGAGTGTACATTCTGTGCTAGATGCAGCTGTAAAGTTTGATTTATTTAATATTTTCTCTCAGGTTACATCTTTCTTTTCTCAGTCCGATTATCTCAAAGACTCTTTTTTTTTTTTAAACAAATACAACATACAGTTATAAATGAACATAGTTAGGTCTACATATATTTGGACACTGACACAAATTTGATTGTTTTTCCTTATTTAATGAAACACATACCAATTACAGTTATATAAAGGACATACAGTGTAAAGTGCAGACGCTCAACTTTCATTTGAGGGTAACCACAATCAAATTGGATAATGGGTTTATGAGTTTCAGCTCCTTAACATGTGTCACCCTATTTTAAAAGGAACCAAAAGTAATTGGACAATTGACTCAAAGAGCAATTTATGAGCGAGTGTGGGCAATTTCTTCATTATGTCAATACCTATTAAGGATATAAAAGGCCTCGACGTGAAGACTTGCTGTCAAAGAAGCTCTCCTTATAGATAAAACAAGCCATCCTACAAAAAAAGAAAAGACTTTCTGAAATTGTTACAATTTAGGAGTGGCAAGATCTTTGGCTTATTACATGCTAAAAAAGAAACAAGACTGGCAGATGACCGCAGAATCATTTCCATGGGGAAGAGAAACCTCTTCAGAACAGTCAACCTAGTTATACTGGAGAAATATATAAACACAACACTTTTGTTTTTGCTGCCATTTTTCACGAGCTGAACTCAAACAATTAAAACATTTTCTGTATACACAAATACTGTTCACAAATCTGCCTTAATCGGTTAGCGAGCCATTTTCCGTGCTGAGATAATTCATCCCACCTGACAGGTGCGGTATATCAGGATGCTGATTGGACAGCATGATTATAGTACAGCTGTGCCTCAGGCTGGCCACAATCAAAGGCCACTCTGAAATGTTCAGTTTTGCTTTGTTTGGGGAGTCAGAAAACCAGTCGCTATCTGGTGTGATCACCACACGCCTCATGCATATGCCTCCTTCACAGAGCTGATCAGGTTGTCGATTGTGGCCTGTTGGTTCACTCCTCGTCACTGGCTGTGTGAAGTTGCTGGATATTGGCGGGAACTTGTACACGCTGTCGTATAGGCCGATCCAGAGCATCCCAAACATGCTCAATGGTCACATGTCCGGTGAGTAAACTGGCCATGTAAGAACTGAGATGGTCTCAGCTTCCAGGAATTATGTACAGACCCTTCCAGCATGGGCGCTGTGCATTATCATGCTGCAACATGAGGTGATGGTCATTGGATGAATGGCACAACAGTGGCCCTCAGGGTCTCATCACGGTGTCTCTGTGCATTCATCAGTGCATTCATCAATAAAATGTACCTGTGCTCATTGTCCATGACGTATTTGCCCATTCCATAACCCCACCGCCGCCATGGGTAACTCGATCCACAATGTTGGCATCAGCAAACCACTCACCCACACAATGCCACACACATTGTCTGCCATCTGCCCTGATCAGTGTAAACCAGGATTCATCCGTGAAGCGAACACCTCTCCAACATGCCAGATGCCATCGAAAGTGAGTATTTGCCCACTGAAGTCGGTTAGAACAACAAACTGCAGTCAGCTCGAGACCCCAGTGAGGATGACGAGCATGCAGATGAGCTTCCCTGAAATGGTTTCTGACAGTTTGTGCAGAAATTATTTGGTTAGGCAAACCGATTGTTGCAGCAGCTGTCAGGGTGGCTGTTCTCGGACAATCTTGGAGGTGAGCATGCTGGACGCAGAGATCCTGGGATGGTGTGGTTACATGTGGTCTGTGGTTGTGAGGCCAGTTGGATGTACTGCCAACACCTTTGGAGACGGCTTATGGCAGAGATATGAACATTAAATTCATATGCAACAGCTCTGGTAGACATTCCTGCAGTCAGCGTGCCAATTGAATGCTGCCTCAAAACTTGAGACATCTGTGTCATTGTGCTGTGTGATAAAACTGAGCATTTCAAACTTTTGATTGTGGCCAGTCTGAGGCCACGTCCATACGTTTCTGGGTATTTCTTAAAAACACATTTTTTTCTACGTAAAGCCTATCATCCACACGACAATGCATATATCCTTGACAAAATTGAAGGTTTTGGAAAACGCCGGCCAGAGTGAACATTTTTGAAAATGCCAGGGATACCTTTATATGTGGACAGCTGTAACCTGAGTTTTTGATCTTGAAACATCTTGCCTGCGAAGAAAACTGCTGTGATGTCATATATGTGTGACTCGTGTTTACATGTACAAACAGCAGAGGTTGTTAAAACTGTGTTGGTAGCAACAATTCTTTGCGAGTTTTTAGCCATCTTGTTGTGGAAGCCCAAACCGCTGCTGTTTCACATTGAACACAGACGATGGTCGGCTATTTTCCGACAGATAAGAGTTCCAAATTGAACACATGTTGACAAACATGTCTGACACTTAAATATTTGTGCTTCTGTTTTTTCTTCATTAAACTAATAAAGTTTATTAATTTTATATATTTTTTAATTCTCCCACCTCTATTTTTGTTAGTTGTTTTTCTTTTGCTACAAATGCAACTGGAAGGATAGTCCTCATCCGGTTGTCCATGCAACCCTGTTTTATGTACAATGACAATAAAATTCATTCATCCATCCATCCATCCATCCATCCATCCATCCATCCATCCATTCATTCATTCATTCATTCATTCATTCATTCATTCATTCACATTCCTTGCCAAAGACACCAACGAGAGAAAATAGAGAGGTTCATGTTGCAAGCCACTCATTACCCTGAAGAATGGAAAGGCTAGATTTGACTTTGCTAAAAAACATCTAAAAAGAAAGGCAGTAAAATTGTGGAAGAACTTTCTTTGGACAGATGAAATCAAGATCAACTTATACAAAATGATGGCAAGAAAAAGGTATAGAGAAGGCATGGTACAGCTCATGAACCAAAGTATATCACATCATCTGTAAAACATGGCAAAGGGAGTGTGGTGGCTTGGGAATGCATGGCTGCCAGTGGCACTGGGTTATTGGTGAAACTCTTAACTTCAACTGCATCTGAATTGCTTCAGTTAAAATTCATTGTGGTACTTTACAAAACCAAAGTTAGAAAAATTTTGTCAAAATATTTATGGTCTTTGCAGGACGTCATGAAACGTTTCGTAGGGGTTCGCAAAAACAGAGTTTATTTGCGTAAAATCAAATGGAAGATTTGGAGATGAGTACGTTGTGTTTTTTAAAATAATATATTCATTAACTGAAACTTAGTTGTTTCAAATTCTTTATTAAAATGTTTTTCATTTGTGTGTTTAAATAGAAACAGTCTGTTTTATCTATTTTGTTATAGACAATATGTTTAGTTTATTGTGCGTGCTGCTGTGCAAGATTGATGTAATAAATGTTGTTTTCTTTTACCTATTAAGAAATAAATGAAAAAATGTTATGTCACACTTGTGCTGTAAGATGATTATGTGCTACCCACAACTGCTCGTATTGCTGGTTCCAGTAAAACTGCTAGTACCTGATATCGGTGGTCTGTAAGGGACAATGTCAAACCCGATTGTATAATGAAGAAGGATTTTGCAGTATGGATTGCTCAGATGAACTGCTAATTGTGCATGTGAGTAGACATCATGACATTGGCCAATAAAATAACAGTCAAAACCATGCAGGGTTTATTTGGTCCAGGCTACATTGTTTTGTGGAGATATAGTCTTAAAAATCGTTTGCCTTCTTGCATGCCTCCTGTCAGCACTGTGTATATGAACAAATGTCCTTCACCAGATGGTTTCCAGGAAATTACGTTTTTCTGCAAATATCTATGATTTGTTGTTCTAAGCCACTGACTGTCACACTATAATACACATATGCATGAAGACAAAGTACACGAATGGTCTATTTGTAGAAAGCATTGTATGATTGACACTGTCCACAATACAACCCCACAGTGCAGTCTGTGGGGCCATTCAAGCACATCCCACTCATTAATCTGTGGTGAGGTGAGGGTTTATGCTGCTTATATTGTTGTGCTAGTTTAACGTACCCAGTGTACATGCAGCAAAATGCTGTCTCTTTCTCTCTCTCTCTCTCTCTCGCTATATATATATATATATATATATATATATATATATTTTTTTTTTTTTTTTTTTTTTTTGATTAATTTTTTTTTTTAATTGATACAAACTAGGGTCAGGAGTTACATGTTAAAGAGTGCTACTGTTATTGTTATATTTGATTTATTGTGTCTTTATTTCTTTGTTCCAGCATCATACATGCATTTATTTCAACTTCCCAAAACTGTTAGTAAGTAAAATTTTGTAAAAAAAACCCACTTAATTTGTGTTTTGAGAGAGGTGAGAGGCTAATTACATCTATGCAGATTTGCTATTCTTTCTTTTAAAGGTGGCTTGGTTAAAGCGATAACAGAACACTGTAGCAGTTACATCCCAGGATTATAATATTGCCAGTAATTAACTGAATTTGGTCGTATGGTTTCGTTCTGGGACCTCACTGCCCTCCTTTGGCTTTTCATATGTTCATATTAAATGTTGAGATGAACTGCAACATAACTAAAGTAGGAAAATCAATTGGCATGAAATTACATGTAGAGAGTCCAATTAAATCTACACAGAATTGTTAGTTTAAAGTAAGGTGGCTGAAGTGATAATAAAAAAAATTAAAAGAAAACTAGCTATACAGTGCCTGTGATATAGCCAGCAGGATACCCATAGCTTTTTGGTTGAGAAATGCTTAATCCTTTCCCTTGGAGGTAACTCCCAAAGGCAAAGCATGACCATCGGCCCAAAGCTTTGAGTGCAGAACAGTCTTTGGTTGCTACAGCTGTTGCTGCCCCTGTGGAGAGAATGAGCCATGTAGTGTGTTCTGGTGAGAGCTTATTCAAATTACTAAATTGCAAGCGCTAGCTCTGAATGTTGTATGATTCATGTGGCCCCTGTGTCATCCTTGATGTTGTTCGCTGATGAGAAAATCTCAATGAGATGTTTTTCCTGTTTTAGATCAAGATTAAATCAATAAATGAAACGGATAAATGTGTGATTAATGTGTTGTACGTTTAAAAGGTGGGCAAGACAGCCTGGATAATACTGCATCCTAAAAATATGCAATATTTCACATAGACAAGAAATCAGCTGTTTTGTTATCCAGGCTCAAAGCCTGTTTGGGCAGAGATGCACTGATCTGGTTTGCGTATGGACTGTCAAGTAGCAGCAAATCATCCAGGACATGAAGCATAGGATGCAGTTCAATTAATTAGGAAAATCAAATATTGGGCAACTGTGACAGGCAAAGATGAGCCTAATGGAGAAATGTGTCTTATCTCTCTTTTTAATGCCAAGGAGATGTCATAATAACATGTGCAAAGGCATTTCCTGAGAGCATCTGTATCTTAGCAAACTGCTTCTGAACAAACTGAACGCATCATCAACCAAGGAATAAAACTGGGAGCCTGATGGTGGAGAAAGGAGACTATAAATGCTTGCGCTTCATTATTAGCAGCATCAGATACATTAATAGGAAAAATTTCCAGAATATATACTGTATATAAAGTTTCTGTTTCTCTACAATAAGCATATCATTTGCATCAAGTACACCAAAATTAGTAATTTCATGACATTACCTTAAAGCACTGGCTGCTCGGATTGGAAGTTAATGAAACAGCAGGAGGGGAAAACAGGGCCCAGGTGGAGATTGGATTGGGACTGCATTTCCCTTCTCTTGAATGTTCCAGCACACCGCAAGAGAGAAATTGTGACATATTTAAGTGGGCAGGTGCACCAATCAAATTATAAAAAGAAATATGAATAAAATCTACTTTTGAATAATACTTGGCATTCTGAAAGTGTATGATTGTACTTGTGTCTAATCTGTGGAGAGGGAACATTTGATTCTATTCATGTTTTCCAGGAGTCTTCTGTTGGGTATTTTCAATGTTCACCAGCTACCAACACTGTTTTGAGTGGTTCTGAACCCACAACCATTCTGGACAGAAGTGTTTCTTGGTGCCAGGAACACAAAATTACTAGCGAAATGGAAAGAGATGGACAGACAGAGAGACAACAAAGACAAAAAAACAGATGAGAGGAAGATTTGTTTCCACATAAAATCATTATTTTAAAGACGAAAAATGATTAATGAGTAGAAACCAGATATCATACCAAAGAAGTCATGGTATAAAGTCTTCACTGAGAGGCTTCTGCAACCAGTCCACTATATGTACTGACCATGGGCAATGTCGACCAATGTAAACATTTTATGCTTGAGTATTTGCAAAGAGATATGTATATATATAATCTGTATATATATACACTGTATATATATGTATACTATATATATATATGTATACGGTATACTGTATATATGTGTATATATATAGAGAGATAGAAGAGTGACATGCAATCAGTTGAGAATTGATTGCATGTTACCACACACGCACATGCACACACACACACACACACACACACACACACACACACACTGGACATGCCAGTCTCAGAACTTGACCACAGGGCAATGGAGGACAGTGACTTGGCGTGATAAATCTATAGGCGGACAGGTGTGTGTTCACTGCTTACCTTGGGAACACACAGCATCAGGGTGCATTTTAAGAAGAAGGCAAGTTGGCGGAGGCAGTGTATTGCTTTGGCCAATATTCAGCTGGGATTCTGGAAACCTTGGGTCCTGCAGTTGCAGACCCATAAACCCTTTCTTATAAATGGTTTTCCCTCATTGCAGTGACCTCTTTCAGCAGGACTTGCCACAAAGCCAAAATGGTTCAGGAAATGTTTTGAAGCACCCATTACCGTGCACCCATTACACTATATAAGTTTTGGAGCTGTGCGCGCCATCTCCTTCACTTGTTTTGAAGAACACAATGTGAGTTTGTCTTGTCAACTCAGTCACCAAATTCCACAGATCAAAATCAATCAAGCATCTGTGGGGTTGGATAACCAAGTCCAATCCTGGGACTCAAAGAATCTGCTGCTAACATGTCAGTGCCAGATACCAGAGCATGTCTTCAGAGGTCTAGTGGAGTCCATGCCAGTTATGGATTCAGGACTCAACTATATTAAATTTCTAATTAAGATTAAATTCACTTTATTGATCCCCAGATGGGAAATTCTCTTCTCACTCACAGTACAATACATGCATATATATATATATATATATATATATATATATATATATATATATATATATATATATATATATATATGTGTGTGTGTGTGTGTGTGTGTGTGTGTGTGTGTGTGTGTGTGTGTGTGTGTGTGTGTGTGTTAGTCAGATCACACACACAATGTTGTGTACAGGCCCCTGAAACACAACACACTAGGGGCCTGTAGGCATGCAATTAGTCCAGGTAGTACAGGGGAGGCAGAGTGACGGGTCACGACTTCGAGGTGCGCCCCAAATGAGCAGCTTGTAGGGGGGGGACGGCGCCTTGCTCAAGGGTGCCTTGCTCAAGGGTGCCTCGCTCAAGGGCACCTTGGCAGTGACTGGGAGGTGAGCTGTAACCACCTTCCAGTCTAGGTCTGGGAAGCAGAAACCTTCTCTACATTTAGAAGTTTAGGATTAAAACTTTCCTTTGATAATGTTTATTGTGAAGACTGACTTAGAATACTTAGGCTGCTTTAACACAGCCCTTCTACACTTCCTAATTATTATTAATTTTTTTTCCAAAACCAGCAACAATTCAGGTAAACTCGCATTGCAGGTCTTTATGAATGGAAGTGAAAGGAATTATAGGGTTAAAACAATTACTTCCAACTATTTCTGGATAAAACCCCACATTTTATTTTATTCTGGGCAAATCATGTCTTGATTTTTTTAATCACACTTAAAAAAATAGTAATGCACTTTTATAGTTCGCTCAGGAAAGACACTTTTACCTACACAATGCTACCATTCTGCTAATGTATGCTGATTGGTCAAATTCTGCAAAAATGTTTTTTAATAGTGCAAATGAGTATTTGAAGATCAAATATAGATGACCAAATGTAGAAGAGCTATTCTGGCACTATTAATGCCTAAAGTATAGTGGTCTTACGTGTGCGCAAAAACTATATCTAATGATTTTATACTATTGGTCTCTATCCAATGTATTAAAAACCTGATTATTAATAAAATGAGGCATCAGACTTTGTTTACTACTTGACTTCTTTTTACCTAAAGCTTTTCTAAGACTGAGCAGATGTTTATGTGATCACCCAACTTTATGGGTGTCACACATTACATTTCTGGACCTCAGCTTTACAGTGGCCTGTCCATTGTGGACTACAGCAAAAATGCCTAGAAGTACTGAGAGAGGATCATAAATCTCCATGCTGTTCTAATGTCCCACTCTCTAAATACTACTACTACTACCACTACTAATAATAGTAATAATAATAATAATAATAATAATAATGAGCAAAAAGTAAGCTTTTCATCATCACAGTACTTTTTTAGCTTAGATGGAAACCGGATATCAATGACAGCTTCAAGTACTGTTGTTTCCCTTTCAAAAGTTTTGCAATCCAGCCTTGAAACCAGAAAATATGTCTCTCTCTTGTTCTGAGTATGATGACTAGCCTCCCACTGACAATCTGATTCAACCTAGAGTTTAGTCTGTCAACCAATAAAAACCTCTTTTAATGCAAAGCCACACAAAAGAAGAAAAGAATGGTGGTGTAACTCCCCTCTAGCGTGTGATTTTAAATTGCGTGATGACGCTCCACAAGAAGAGGAGATGCAAGCAAATAAGGCAATAACAATCATTTCTCCTCATGTCATGGTCAAGGTAATGCAGGGTCACAAAACACATCCCCACTTCATTAGTTTGTCATGTTGCATGTTGATTTCACTCCGAAACATTAAGCTTTTTATGACATGCAGTATGTAATATATTACGTGTTGTAACTATGGTGGAAATATTTTGAAAAGCTTTGCTCGTCGTGATCATCCTAGAATCATTGCAGGTCCCCTCAGTTTTACAGAGCTGTATGACTTGTTTCATCTTTGTGTTTAGCTGTCCTCACCACCACTGTCACCACTTTTCAAGTTTTAATTTCAGCGGGGCTGCCAGATGTGATAAAACAAAGAGCTCTGAGAACCTTCGCAGCCTGTTCAGGCCCAAAATGACACAGAGACAGAAGACTCACAGATGAAAAACTGGGAAAATTTTCTTTTAGGGGTTGTCGGGGAGCAAATGCTTCAACAAAAAGGATTTTTTTTCACACATGGGTGTAGCCATGATTTCAGAAGAAAGGGAAGAAATTATTCAGAGGTTCAAATCATCTGCCTCTCCTGTTGAGACTACCCATTTAAGATTCCTGATCATAAGCAACCATTCCTGCTCAGAACATTCTGCAAATGCTATTTTTGCAAGTGCTTGAAATATTTTGCTGTAAATTATTCCACTGAAGAGGGAAGTACATGGGCTAAAGCCTAACAATCAGGTGATTTGGAGACTTTTGGATATGAGGGAAAAAATACATTCAAAGAAATACGAAATTTGAATTAAATATAGGGGTAGTTCTGTAATACCTGTAGAAATAATTAATCTCAATTACACTGTTATAGATATATTCCTCAGCCAATCATAATCTCAATACCATGTTCTGCCTATCTGTTGTGCTGCTTCAGAGCTATCTTCTGCCTGCTTTTTCTAATTTTAGACAAATAAAAAAAAACAACAGAAAACTTGTGAACCTCAGAACAGAGAGTTGGTCTTTTCGTAACATGAGGCTAGCTAGCGAGCCATCCAGTCAAAATAAAATTAATTATGAAACTGCTCTGAGTTTCACAATTGATTTTTTCATAATTGCTTGTTATTTTGTCAGATTTTTCGGGAAACAATTAACTGAATCATTTGTTCATAGACATACACACAGGCAATTATACTAAAGGGGTAGAATGGCATGATCTGTTTAACCGAGGATGTAGGCAATTTAACCAGAGCTGGCCAGCATCATGAGATAAAATCACTATTGTAAAAAAATTACTTAGAGAATTCATTTTTAAGAGGGTGATGGTATTATAAATCTTTATTTAGCTATGATTTGTTGTAACCTGAACAGGTTAGTAGCATAAACACTGCGAGCTAGTTAAACTGTGACGAAAGAACAAAATGCTTGGCTAAAAAGTAGTACCTACTAAAATGTTTGACCACATAAAAGTAACCTGTCAGTAAAAATAACTTCAATTTAGGCTATCTCCTTCTAGATAGAGTGCACGGATCCCAACTGTGATCTCAACAGATGACACAGAACAATGTGAAAACCCTGCTAACTTTGAATGAGAGGGTGGAGTTGGAGCTAGTTTATCAGCACTTTCAGTTTATACATAATTTAACAATATGATTGTGAGGGATTTGGACCAAATTTTAACTTTGTTACTTGGCTTAAAAGAGATACAGTAGAGATGGATATGGATGAAAGGTAATTAAAAGTTGGCAGGTTTGTTAGATATGTAGCAAAAATGTATTAATTATAAAATTAATCCCCAACTTAAAATACAGCTCTTTGACCTGAAGATAAAGCTAATTTCATAGCTTAATCTTGTAGCGTCCTCAGTGGTTTCCCTTTGCTTATGTTCTTTCCCATGTGTACCTCCTTCTCTTATGACATAGTTTTTTGTCCCCCAAGGTCGGGTCAACGTGTGTGAAGTTGGTTGTTTTTTATCTGGAACCTCCATGGGTTTCAGGTGAAGTTAGAAACAGTCAGCTACACCGCTTCAAACGATCCCACAAACTGATTCCATTAGATCTAGCTTACTATCATGTTCCACTGAAGCTCGAATCCAGCCTTTAATCCACTCCCTCCAAAACCCAGTCAGTCAGTCAGTCAGTCAGCACACAATGCACACAACAATAAAATGTCACAAAGTTCTTTTTCAGAAATGAGATCTCACCAATTCCATTATCAATGTAATTGATGTTTTTTGTTCTAGCATGAACTCAACCGTTTTAACAAGGACTAAATATAAATTCTTACAACAAAAGTAACCAACCAAAACTGCTCATTTTTAATATAGAGTGCGCCCTCGCGCATTCGCGCATCAACACTCGCGACTTCACCTCATCGCAGATTTTTGGTAGGCAGTCACGTGATACCGTACGCGCATTCTATTGGCTGAAGTGCGCTCTGTTCCGTGAGTCTCGGACTTTAAGTTAATTAAAGATAACCATGAATAAAGGAAATTATCTGCAATGGCAGAACTGACATGATCCAGCTAAAGTGTGTAGGCTAGCAAAATAAACATGTCTAATCAGTGCACTGAAACTCCGAAGAAACAAAACCACTTTTTGAAAGTAGTTTTGTTTGTTGAACAAAAATCGAACAAAATCAGAAGCACTTTAATAAACAATATAAGGAAACTTGTTTTTTCTTCATGTGTGTGTTCTTCTATCTCTTCTTCTCATACCTCTTCTCTTTTCCTGAGACCTTCCTCGTGGGCTTTCCCGGACTGTCAGATCTCTCCACAAATGATTAATCAACCCATTGAGCAAATGAATTAACCCTGTTGTGCCCAAGGAAAAGCATGTGGGTTGAATTTACAACGACATTTGTGATGTATTTTTTAAATAAAGTGCAAATGATCCAGGGGACAAGTACAGGAAGTGTTCCAGACATGTCCCACACATACTCCATGTCAACTACACTCCTGGTTTTATATTTCTATTGTAATTATCTGCAAACAAATTACTATTTTGTTCTTTAACCAGTGAATGTGGAAATAAGGAATTGGTTGCTTAAATGTTCTTTGTTGATTTATCCTGTACTACGTGTTAGCTCTAGTTAGTAGGTGTAGTAGTGATGCTGTAATAACAAAAAACAATGGCGATACAATATTTTCCTAGATGCAAGTTGTAGTTCATGGTCTATGAAATAAAATAAATGTGTATTGTCAATATAAATTTGAAAGCAGTACCAAAATTTTTGTTACTGCTGTAATACTTTTATACAGCAGACAAAGCTTGCTTTTTAAAAACAGTTTCTTGCAAACCGTTTAGTATCATGTATTCCGACATTTGGCCGAGAGATCCGACTTCAGCTGTCATCTGGCACCATGTTGATTTTTTTCCCCTTAAGTCATATGCTTGCCAACAGTCAACAAATAAATAGAATCTTCAGCCAAAAAGCTTGAAGGTCTCTTTATTGTGGAGCGGAAAATGTGTAGGGGTAAATGCAGGTGAAAACCTATCGGCTAGTGTTTATTGACTGATATGAGTGATACAGATCTGAAAGTGGTTATTTCTCCAGTCTGTCATTTAACTGGCTGAGTGAATCCAACTTGGGTTATAGCCTATTCTTACTCTGCCAGACTGCTGGGTGATTAGTGCTGTGGTAGAGTGTGCTCGGCAGCTCAGTGCTATTGCTTGATAAAGGGGCAAGTCTCAGCTGCACACCCACTGCCAGCCCAACTGTCACTTAGCAGTCCATTTCCTATCAGCTTGGTCACAGTGAACAACACCAGGTCATTGCCACAACCTCACTGCCACATCACCTTCTCCTTCGATACCTGATTCTCTATGAAGCAGATAACTTTTGACCACTGCTCATGGTGCACTGCATCTCTAAACCAGAGTAGGAGCATCCACTGATTAATCTTAGTCAACACGCGAGAAAGAAAGCCAACAATTCAGTTCGACTCTGGCTAGATCCCCTTCATTGACTGCAGGAGGATAGGAAAGCACAGAAGGGGGAAAGAGTTAGTTAATTGGATATTATATTGAACTGAGGTAGTTTGGAGTTGCAGGAGGAAACAACTTTTGTTGGCAATGGTGCAATTGCAGCAGCACGGGGAGATAAAATGGATGTGACTCTGCCATCAGAGAGCAGGTTTATTGTGTCTAGAATGCTCCTCTACAAAGGATTGAGATTGGAAAAAGAGATAGGATTTTCATCTTTTCACAAAGTGATTTACTGCACTGATGCAGTTTCTAATCAGATTTCACTGGTGTTTTAGAAGGTTTTAGCATCACATCACTGAAAAAAAATTCTAACTCATAATGAAATTCTTTGGCAGTTGTCTTTTTGGCCACCAGCTCTAACAGGATTGCTGTCTTTAAAATTTTATGTTGCTTGATCCCAATAAAATTTTTGCATGGGGCATAATTTATTGCAAATGCATAATAGTAAAATCATTTTTAAAATGTTTACTACAACATTGAATGTATTAGAATTTATGCATTTCAGTACAAATCACTCTGTATGAAATCGTCGTCTTCAGTTCAAGAAGAAAGAAATGTCACTAAAACCTGAACAATTACAAAAGGTTGTTTGTGTTTCATTAAAGATGAGATATACAGGTAGAGATATACAGGTACATAAAGATATACAGGTAGTCCTTAACTTATGAACATTTAACTTATGAACATTCTGAAATAATAACAATCGTTTTATCATGGATAATAAAGCAAAGGCTAGTGAAGATCGCGGTAGGGATGACCATCTCTCTGATGACAACTCTGCCTCTCAACAACAATAACTCTCCACTCCTCCTCTTCCCTTACTTTAAAGGTCAGTCACGTGCTACATGCTATAGTGAGATACCATAATTCCTGAAGGATTCACTTATTAAGGAGCAAAACCTTAAACTAATCCTAATTCAAAATGATCGTGCAAATCATAAGCAACGCTTAACAGTAGATATAGGAACTATACATATATATTTTATCATGATTACATGTTTTTAACCCTATTTGTTGTACAGTAACATGTTATTATGTGCTTTTAACGGCTTTCAAATTTGAGTGAAATTACTTGATTTTTATTTTTCTGTGTATTTTTTTTTTGAAAACCTACTTATAACAGAGAACAACTTAATTTGAAACAACCTTTACCTGTATTTTATTTTATTGTGGGTTGTTTTTATGTCCACTTATTGTTTCTGGTAATTGTTAGGGAATAGTAGGTTTGTATTTAGAGTCGTAATGGAATTTAAATGACCTGAAAATGGTGATTGAAATTTAAGAAATAATGACTTACGTTCAACTTATGAACAACCTCTCTGAACCAATTGTGTTTGTATGTTGAGGACTAGCTGTAATAGATTTGTTGAAAACTTAACTGCTGCTGATAAAAATTTTATTCCAAAACTTGAACTAAAATCTTCCTCTAACCAAACTTTCATTGAAATCCATTGGCAGCTTTTCAAGAAATCTTGAGGACGTACAAAAGTAAACATACATCATGACATAACTTCATCCAACTGATGTTTGTGGATACACACAGGGCAAACAAGCTCACGACCTATTGATCGAGTCCTCTTAAAAATGAATAATACTGTGTGTGTGTAATTCATAGCAGATTTGACTCAGAAAACAGAGGATTTATAACTTTCCTTCCTAAAGGCAACAGCTTTAGTCTGACCTAACTCATTATTATGTGCAGGACTAGTTCAACACACTGTAGCATTTAGAAAACGAGCAGTTACAGCACCCGCAGAGAATGTGCAGAAGTCACTGCATTTCACCTTCAGGGCTCCTGGAGGGTCAGGAGTAGGATGCTTTTAATGTGTTAGTCCTTGCATCTTCCACGCTTGCAGATACACCATGAATTTCATTACATGCCTCCTTCCTCAGACTTGACAGCGACAGTCGAACTGTTGGTACCCTTAAGAAGTTTTCTTTAGGCATTGCTCGAAGCCCTGAAATCCATCAAGTTACAGGCCCATTTACCAAGATAAAAATAATACGTTCAGTTCTGCTTTGAGATTCAAGGCTCAGTCAGTTGCATCTATTCTATATTCATTTTTTGTTTCGGTTTCAATCACACACGCACAGATACACAAAAGCACCCCAGCTCAGTTCCATTAGTTTGACACTTCTCAGACTGCACTGCTAAGCATTATCTGAGACTGCCTCATGGTTGTTGCTAATTGATGCAGCAGTCAGTTCATTATTTTAGTCTCCCATGGCTGCTCAGATATCTGATTTATACATACACCCAGCATTTAATCAGTACGATCACACAACCATGGAACCAAACAAAAAGATTTGACGAGGGTCTAAAATCGCCAAATCATGCATGTGCTGTTTGTCAGTACTGTGTAAGGTGCATTAAAAATGACATCTTATTATTTTCTCTCAATTAAACTCAAATTCTTTAATTTTTTTTCTGACTTACTGTTTGCTGGTAAAAATTAATTACTTTATGATTACTGTTAAAGTCAGCATTAACAATTCAATCAATGACTGACAGCCGCATTTTGATGTTTCAAGCGATGTTTCACATCTCAAAAGCCAAAATGCAGTATCATTCATGGATGTATGATTTATTTATAATCAATAATTTGCACACAGTGATAAATTGACAGCTGTGCCTCATTTATCACTGCTCATTTCACTGCTGTAAGGGGGATATTAAAATATCAGATGTGAAATACTGACTGAGCCACATTGCTTTAACTCAGATGGAAGAGCCAGATCAAGAGGCTACAGGACTGCGCCCGCCCTTCTCAATCGCCAGATATTATTCTATTAGAGCTTTTACTAGCCAACATAAAAATGGAGTACCAGGGCGATTATTTAGAATTATGATGGTACTAGTGATAAAAATTGGCCCTGTCCACTAAAGAGGAGAAGTGAGTACTAGAAATAGCAGCTATTACACAACTATAAATGAGGGAAATACCTCAGTTAGTGGGATGACACCACACCAATCCAAAACAATCACTCATTAATTAATGTACTTATGGAACACACAGAACATCAGCTATATAATGTGTATGCAGTCCTAGGTTTCAATGACAAACATGGAATAATCTAATTTGAATACATATTATGTGCATAAGTCCCACAAGTGATGATCGGCTTGTAATAGACCTTACGCCACTGGAAAAAATTCTCTCTGTATGCCCCTGATAAAAAGCAGACAAAAAGACAGGACAATTAGGACGAGAAAAATAAATTACCAGCCTCATTGATGAACCTGAACACAGTCCCAGAAGAGGAGGAAAAAAGGAATGTCTTACAAAAGGAGCAGTAACACAGATTCCTTGATTTCTTTGAATATAATAATCCTTCCCTCCCCACCAATTATGTAGGCATACAACCTCAAGAAAATGAATTTCCTTTAGGTTTAGTGGTCAGGTATATTCTTCAAGTATTTCTCTGCTCCATACACACATCATCTGAAGAAACATTGTGAGCTCAGGCTCCTTTGTTGTTACTTTTCTGACATTTTGGAAGTTTCAGTGCCTCAAGCCAGGTAAGATTTATTTTTTCCAAAGCCCAGATTCAGTTTTTAGAGTACATATTTGTTTAACTGAAAATTATTTCCACCACACAAATCAGCCTTACACAAAGATTATTTCTAAATATTGTAAAGTGTGTAGTTTAAATGTTGACATACTACTAAGTAGTGAAATGTCAAAAATTCAATAGTCAAATTCGTACTGTTGAGTTAACGGTACGAATTTGACTACAAATATGTTAGAACATGTTCATCTGGAAGATGAGTTTGTTCAGATTCTGCTACTTATTAGTTGACTGACTTGATTGTATAAACTTCCTCAATGTTGTCCCTCGCCCACACACTCAGCATCTGGAGCAGTGGGCTGGCCTTGGCCTCTGCATGTTTTTTGGAGGATCAGTAGAAGGGTTGAATATCTTTTTGATTGATAGCTATTTTCAGATATGTTCTGTCACTTGAGCACTGGTAGCTCTGTCCCATCATGGATTTTGTGCAGTCGCATTGAAAGACAAACTGCATCCCATTTCTTGGTATTTGCTTGGCGAAATTGCTCGACTATTTACACTATTAATTTCTTACGTGGTACATAAAACACAACCATAATATTTCCTTGTTTCAGTTTAACATAATTTCAAAAACTCATTTGAGGTGTACAGACAATGCTAGCACTGTTGGCTTGATTTTGGCAAAGCAATTTGATAGTCTTCCTTACAGGGAGAAACTTAAACAGGAGGATGATCAACACCTAAGATTGACTTTCGTGCACAAAGTTTGGAAAAGTAAAAGGTCTTTTCAGCTCTCCTGGTATGACGAAGCTAGCGGGCTGACTGGAAGTGCAATGACAAAGAAAGTGTGCTGATGAAAAAAAGACCAGTAGTTGGAACAACGAAATCACAGACCATTTTCTCAAAAAGGGAGTGAGGACAGAATCTGCTTATGAATAAATTGACGATAAGATGTAGGGTGACAAGATTCACTTCTTTGAAAGACCAACAGCCACCACTGGCATGCAGAAGTCTTTCTAAAGGTGAACCTTACTCTGCAGGAGCTTAGAACGATCTAGTTTTAATAAATTGATTTGAGACTTACACTATTGCTCATAGTAGCAATTTGTTCTGGACTAGCTGGAGAAATCTATGATGATGTTAAAATGACTTTTAAAGTTTTAATTTTTCATGATATATTATATATAATATATTGATATATTGTTAGAATCTAAGCTCAAGACCATCATTTGCTTTTGGGTGCATTTGCCCTTCAATTCTGGATACAGCATGGAGTTGAGGCAACTTTTAACACACCACAAACCATATTGATCACCTTGAAGGCAAATATTAGGAAGACATGAGGCAAAGTTTCTCATTACAGTGCTTGGTTCATTGAGTGTAATTACCACTGACACATGAAAAGTTATGCAGCAATTAAGACAAGTCACATAATATAGGCTCAATTATCACACTGCACGCATAGGTAGTGATACATTGAAAATGATTACACTGCTGTATCTGTTCTTAACATTGGTCACATTCAGAGCAAGCTCTGCCGGTGAGTAATTAGTGAAAGCGTAAGCTTAATGAGCAGAGGTGAACACTTCAAATGTAAATCATGCCTTCACATGCTAATGATGTAGAAGTTGATTTCAACAAAATGAGACGGGTGTTCTTGAATCATGTTGCAGACACAGAGAAGGAGATTAAAAATTTGAATAGCTAAAACACGTCAGTGTTAAAGCCAAGCAAATATTTGATGGCTGTACGACTATTTGATCTGTAGACAGAAGCAAGTATTGTGCAGATGGAAAGCCAGCCAGACTATTATGTTTGGTCTTTGCCGTTTCATGTCTTTTCACATGTGTAAGCATGAAAGCATTAAACAAACATGAAAACAAAGTAACAAGCAAAAAATAAAAAATAAAAAAATTCATTGATGTGCATCATGCATTCACACGGTATATTTGTTTAAGAATAACCAGCCTTTTGTTAGTTTTAGTTTACCATTCTGATTTCTTCGTCCCTTTTTACTTTAAGCCAACATATCTGGCTGCATTGCAGCTGTCTCATAATCCTGTTGGACTAAGATGAATGGTTTATGCACAATGGCTCATTGATGATACTTTGATTTTTTTTTTTTTTTGTGGCTACCACAAAAGGGATTTTTCTTTCCTGGAGATTCTTGCTGTTTTCAATAACATTACACGTAACACAATAAAATCCATGCTTTGACGTATTTGTCATTTCTGAACATAGCATGAGTGAAATACTTCTTCATTGGGAAAGTTAAAAATATTCACCATGCTCATCTTTAATTGCAGAGACTGTGCTCATTTGTACATCAGGCGAAACTCCAGTATTAGAGAGAGGATATAGAGTTAGAGAAAGAAATGAGGAGAGAGCAAGGTAGAGGACTAGAGCACCTCCATAGTCCCAGACACAGATGGGCAAGATGAGAGGGGAACACAAGCACAGCTGAGCCCTAGCAGCGTGGAGTATTTTCATACCAGGAAACCCTGATCGCTACTCTGCACTGATGACACTGGCTTTGCTGCCCCTCGGTCAATCACTGCTCTCCCCAGGAGCTCTGGGGACACGACTCACTGAGCACAGTTGCCTCAAGATTAAAGCTACATGTCCCCTTCAAGATCAAATGTTTGCTGGGCTATGCCAAAAGTGTCTCAAATGGATTCAATTCTATAATGACATAAATGCCCAAAGCCATTAACAACGGGGAAGTTCAACTCAAAGCAAATCAAAATGATGGATATGTTCCATATCAGTTGATTTTATCAAGTCTTCCATCTGTTGATGCAGAACTGAACAAAAGTTTGAATGATCTACGTCGACATGTTTTTGCTCCAAATCACTGTAATCATTTGAAGCTAACATAACAGCTCTTCTAGTTTATGGCAAATAGGTCTGAGGTGTCTGACTGTCAGCTTTTATGGAATTCCAAAGCCTTGTCTGAGCCTTAGAAATGTGCCAATGAATATAATCATTTAATGGGAAACCGAAGAATAAAGTATCTATTCAGGCATGACCATTTGTTTGTCCGACTTGCAGCCAGCTTGTTATATGCTTTGTTGGACATGCGTATCCTCTAAATGTCTTGAAAATGGTTTAAACTTATCTCCCGCACTTTCTTTTATATGGAGCACAAAGACTACTCAACTTGAACTGTGGTGCACAGAAGAGCAATACTCTTTCACCAGATGCTTCGGCGTGTGGAAAAAGA